>JAFEMH010002187.1:0-367871 GCA_022495995.1 Adenophora triphylla var. japonica
CCCTTCCTCTTCCTCGGTCCCCCGGGAGGTCTTTGGCTTAGGAATGTCGAATAAATCGATTTGAGCCCGTCCCACTCGGGAATAACGCGTCGGTGGTTCAATCGTACCGCCTCCCTCAAGGCGCCTCTAGCAATCCTCTCCCCGCCTCAATGCCTCTCTCGCGAGCCATCACCTCCGGATCATCCTCAAAGCAGCCCTCCGGATCTCTCGCCTCTTATAATCCTCGCAAAGATCGCCGGTGACATTGTCCGGATTTCCCCGTGCCTCTATATCCCCGAGAGACAAAGCTAGACGAGTATTCTCGCTCCCAAGTATTCCCGGCGGCGAGACTCTATAGCCAACCGTGCAGACCCCGCCGCTCCTCATACCAAACCGTATACTGTGGTCAAGAACGTGAACCCCGGACCGCCGAAGGAGTGCACGAGTGGGAAGAAAGCCTCCGTAAAGGATCTCGCCGAAAACCGTATAGCTCGGGGCTCTGGCCATAGACATCGGAACAAAGACGGGCCATCGATTCTCCTCAAAGCTCGGACACCGCCGAGGGTACTGCATCGCCCGCTCACCAACGATGGGATACGTAAAGAGGATACATGCAAACCAGCAAATGGACTACTACCGATCCATCCCGAATATCTCTCATGGTCTCGTAATTCCAAGCAGAATCCGTAAGCTCGATCGCAGTCCCATACCGCGACAATCTCAACCGCCAACCGTCCGCCAACCTCGTCCTCAACACCCGCGTTGCCCCGTCACCCAAGGCATAGCAAGCTTGACCCGGTGAAAGTGGCATGATCAAGCGCAACCTCTCGTAAAGCCACAAAGACAACAAGCCGGGCCGCTCGCTCCTACGAAGTTCGATCCCCGCGCCTATCGATGCCATGATAAGTCTCACCAAAGAATAATGGCACGATGTCCATCTCCCTTGGCCGCATCGGATTTGACGAAGATTCACACCCCGGCCACCCCTCGCTGCTCGACACTCCAAAGAACGTACTTGAGCAGACTCCCGCATATCCGCGTAAATAACAATCCGACAGGTGAACAACATGTATATATCCGTAGATGTAGAAAGATCAAACAAATTTCGTAACTGACAGCGTAACCGAGCCATCCGAGTCAAGTCTATAGACCCATCACCTTAATCATAAATGACACTGATCCGCCGCGTACATAAGAAACTGATAACCGCCCATAACCGATCGACCGTCCCGTGGAATGCTACAGGCCGCTTCGCCCAAGCCTCGTCAATGCCCTAAAATCTTCCATGGTGGGGGTCGATCATTGTATGACAAAGAGAAGACATGACGCCCGAATCCCGTAAGGATGCGCCGAAGTAAATCCCGCCGACTCTCCAATCTTTTAAGGACCAGAGACACGGCATGCTATATCTCCTGTCAATAAGCTCCCTATGATGCCTTCGGTGATAATGTGAAATTTCGAGAAAATCTTGGCGGAATTGATGCTCCCGAGAAGTCATTTCCCTGTTATAATGCTCCATCGCAGCCTAAAAGCACTAGTCTTGGTCAAAGAATTTGCTTGTCTCGACGAGTCGTGGCATCCGGTTTCCTTCACTAGAAAGACAGTGCTGATAAAATGAAGCCTGGGCCGATTTTAAAAAGAGCATGTTACGAGCCCATCTCAGTCGTGCGACACAGAAGGCCAAATAGGCATGGAATGCCGGGCGACATCTTTGGTTAACATCGACAAGATGGAAAAGGCCTCGCAGCTGGTTACCCTGCAGCATTTCTTCCCGACTCGTCGTTGCCGTAATACACCTCCTACCCTCATACACATGCCCAGAAAGCGCACAGTGAGAGGACCCCTACTATACACATATTCGAGACATCCCAAAACCTCATACACAATCCCGATAAAGCCGACCCTTCAAAATGATAACATTTCCTCCCTGCAATGCATGCACTCGTGCAAACAAGTTAACATAGGTTAATCTTTGCTAACAAGATAGCTTAGTTAGATACCCCGCCGGAGTTGTTGTAACCCCTCGCAGTACAATGATCAACTGAGTCCCACAATACCTCCAAAGACTGGCCCTCAAGATGAGCCAAAAGAAAGAAAAAAGAGAGCACAAAAGTCCGCGTTTGCAATAGCCTCCCAAGCAGAGCACCCCAAAGAAAGAAGTAGCCTCCCAAAGCAGCACACCAATCCCAAGAAAAGAAGCCAATTCCCGCAAAGCGTAATCCCCGCTGACGAACAAATTCCTGCAGAGACCCGCAGCCTCGAGGCACAGAAAGAAGCAAAGTCCCCAGCTTCCCAAGTAAAACCCAGACACAAAAGAAAAGCGACAATCAACAAGGACCGTTCAACGACAAAGAGCAGAACAGGAAGAAGTAGCGTGAGACCCCTGGCAGCTACGTTTATCCCCAACAGAGCAGAAAAGAGATAGCGTGAGACCCCCGGCAGCTATACTCATCCCCAACAAAGAAGAAGAGAAGTGGTATGAGACCCTCCGGCATCCACGAAGAGAGGCAGCAGTAGTGTGAGACCCTCCGGCAACTACCCTGCATCAGAAGAAGTGGTATGAGACCCTCCGGCATCCACGAAGAGAGGCAAAGCAGAGTGAGACCCTCCGGCAACTACCCTGCATCAGAAGAAGTGGTATGAGACCCTCCGGCATCCACGAAGAGAGGCAGCAGTAGTGTGAGACCCTCCGGCAACTTCCCTGCATCAGAAGAAGTGGTATGAGACCCTCCGGCATCCACGAAGAGGAGCAGCAGTAGTGTGAGACCCTCCGGCAACTACCCTGCATGAGAGAAGTGGTATGAGACCCCTGGCATCCACAAAGGACCCGTTGCAGTATGAGACCCTCCGGCAGCTACAACTCGTCAACAGCGATAGCATGAGACCCTCCCATAGCCTACTCGCAAATACCGCCAGCGTGAGACCCTCCGACAGCCTACAACCCGGTGTGAAAGGAAGCTACTACCCAACCGCAAAGAATACCGACCCCGCAAGAAGTCACAGTAAGCACAAAGAAAGGTATGAAGACACATTTCTACCCCTTTCTTGCTTGTAGTTTTAGTAATTCCCGAACTACGATTTGGCTTCGATTCCCTTCTTAAAGGGATACGTAGGAATCCTTTCTCGTAAAGGTCCACCATTAGACTCCCTCATTCACCCTTTCTAGACCGGTTACCTTATCCCTCTATGCTCATTGGGATTGGGTCTTATTTTATCGACAACCCCACTTTTTCCAAAAGCGACGTTGCCGGTGTGGCCTGCAAGCACGCCAATCCAATTCGCAATCTTTTAGGTGCATTTTAAATGATAAAATTGCACTAAGGGGCATTTTTGGTAAATTCTCATCGCATCCCGAGACTTCCTGAAACGTTTCATGAGTTTCCTGCTAAGGAAGTACCTTTGGTACATTATTCATGCCAAAGGACCTTCGGGAATAAAACTCTATTGACCTTTCGGGTATTTTTCTTCAAATGTTCCGTAAATCGGGTTTTGGCGCCAAAAGCGGTTGGACTACCTTGTGTCACGCCAGCGCCTTGAGGCATGGAAAAGTGGACGCGCAAGGTCATGCGACACACCGAGGTAACAGCCAACCGAAGCCTATAAATAAGACCCTCCCTCCTCAAAAAAGTGGATCCCAACTTGAGCTTCACTGTTACTCTCGTTAGAATTTGCACCGTAACGAAACTCCCAAACACAACCCTCTCTCTCTCTCCTACCTTCAACCCACCCACCTCCTTCCTATCCAAACCCCTTTCCTCAATCCATAGCACTTCGACCTCTTGCATCAATCCCTTCCAGATCGTGCTGACGCATCAAGGGGTTCTCCGTATCTCGACTAGATGGGATTCGGTGGAAGCATCAAGGGTAACGATTCTCCAACCTCCCTCTTATCTCTCTCTCTCTGCTTAATTTCTTTAGCAATTCTAGCAATTACTTCGTTTGGATTCAGCACCGATCCTAATTTATCCTGGATTACTCGAATCCCAATCGCACTTCTCTCTGTTTAATTTGAATAATTCATGCAACCGAGCTTCTATTGTCGTAATATTTGATTGAACTTGGTGTTTGAACCCCAAGGGGGTGTGGATCTACCCATATCCACACTCCCGGGTCGGCACGGTGTCGCTTTCAGATTTCGTTCGTGAATGCAGCTAATCGATTAGATCTCGTATAGCCTTCGTTGATTCTCGTGTTCATCCTGCTTAGCTTCGCAGATGGCACGATGTATGTCACGCGCCACCTTCGTCTCCAAGTGATCCCGTGTCACGCGACATATATGGTCATCAAAGCGACGTGTCATGCGACATACATGACCTATCCGGGCAGACCTCTTTCCTTTGTAACTGCTTTTAGATCATTTGTATTGTGTGGATGCGGCCTCCCTAAATAATGGGCTCAATCAATGTAATTCTCAAGCTTCATAATTAATAAGATGCATTTTACCACACCTTGTTTATTATCAATATTTGCACACACTTTGGATTTATTTGGATGTTTGATTGAAAGACTCGCTCTACGGACGGTGACGTGTCGCGAACTCTCGGTTCTTCCCAACACGTAACCCAATTCCCCGAACTCATGTTTTCTCTCTAAAAAGGTTTTCAATGTTTCCTCTTAAAACGGTGTGGCAACTCCTTCATTTTCACGAAAACAAATTTTCGGGCGAGCGCATATCTTATGGTCACAATCTCCTTCGCCGGGTCCCATTGCCGGAAATGATCTCGCTGGGCACTCCATATCGGCACATGATGTTCTTCTCCGATGAACCCTACCACCTTCTTGGAATTCAAGCATCTTGTACGATCTCGGCTTCTACCTATTTGGTGAAGTAGCTGATCATGACTTGAATGAACTTCGTGACTATCAAGCCCCCTGGTGGAGTGATCTCTGCCGATATCCGATAGTATCCCATACGGAGAATGATCTCATGCCAATGCTCTGACGAACTGGATGCACGCCCTCGTTTCCATCGATATCCGATAGTATCCTATACGGAGAATGATCTCGTAAGCCACGTTCATGGGCGTTTCATGTGCGGACCGCAGTTCCGTTGTGAACTTCGCTCATTAGCTCACCGCTATCTCTTTATCTACACACCGAAGGAGTGGCCCTTCGTGGCGCTTTCTTGCATAACATATACTCTGCACGACGAAATGGGATGCTAGGCGCTTAATGCCATCATTTTTTTGGCTTTGATCCCTTCTTCTTTATATTTTCCATCTTCACTTGTGAAGGAAGCTTCTCCACTTTTGGAGGTATTGGTAGATTTGATTATACTCAGTGGCCCGTCGATCGCTTCATTTTTTGTTTTGATCTCACAAAGAATATAGGCGGGCGCTTCCCGTCCGCCTATTCTACGAAGTGGTTTTACCGATTTCCTATCGGGAATTTCGACAAGAGATGCTAGGGTAGCTAGGGCATCTGCAAAACGGTTCTTGCCTTCGGGCAAATAATGGAAAGAGATGTCCTCGAACCGGAGCAATGAGCTCCTTCCACGTACGCGTGGTACTTCCTAAGGCGCGGTAAGTTCTCCAATTTGGAGTTGAGTTAGAATTTTTTATAGAAAATTAACGAAAGTTTTAACATTTCTAACATTTTTAACAATTCGCAACATTTCTAACAAAGTGGGGGTAGATTAGGGATTGCCATTTTAAGATAAACCATGGAAAAGAATCAAAAAGCAAAAGAAATTATCAAAACTCCTAAATAGAAGCTGGCCGGGACATTTTCTTCCGTCAGAGCATTTCAATTTTATTCTTTCCGTCCAAAGCCTCGGAGCAGCATTTAATGAACAAAGGCACGCCTTCAAGACCATCCGCGCGGACAAGACTGAAGTTTCCAGTGCCTATAAATTGAACCTCAGTCACCTTTTCTTTTCTGCAGAGAGAAAAACACATTTTCACAACCGTACCTTTGGCGAAAATAGGGAGAAAATAGTGAGAATTCACTAGAATTGTCACTCTTTTCTTGATTATCTTCCCCAAATCACTCCACTCACTCTCAAATTCAAACCCTAAACACATTCAAGCCTTGAATCCATTCAACACAAACTCAAAAGTAGATAGGTATAACCTCCCCTCTTCTTACCCCTAAATCTCTCATCCATGCATGCATTTTCAAACTCCAAAATATAGTTTGTTCATCTTCTTGCCCTAGATCCATGAAGATCACCATGGAAGTTCATCTCCTATGGTTGATCTTCTACAAGGATCAAGACATTACTTTCAAAGTGTTCTTGTTTTCTTGTAAATGCATTTTCAAAACCCTAAAACCATTTTCTATACATCAAATCTTCATTTTCAAAGGATAAAATTCCTCTTCCCAAGCATTAAGTCCTAATGTACTCTAAGGATGGTTTGATATAGTAGATCACCACTAAAAATGTCTAGTGACTACTAATCAAAACCTAGGGAAATAGACAAGCATGGATGCAAAACCCCTTTAAAATCATGTTTTCCTTCTTGAGAAGTTGCTGTCTAGTAGCATTGTTCTGAGACCTCAGTCCATTTTCTTATTTTTGGACCCAGATAAAATCTTGAATTGGGATGTCGATCACAAAACACTTTTTGTAGCCAACATCCAGATCTTTCCAGACATATTTTTTATTTTATTTTTGACGTAAGTAAACCTCCTTTTTCAATTTTTCTTTTAGAGGCCAGTTCATCAGCTTCTGGAAATCCAGATTTCACATCTGAGATTTCCAGAAGGTTTTGACTCCCCAAATCACTTCCAAAATGGAAAATTATTTCACAAAAATCTTATTTAAGGTGTCTGGAACAACTTTCATTCTCTGAGTTTTCTCATATTATGAAGTTTTGAAGCCCTTAAATTCATTTCAAAGTCAAGTGTCCACTGCCTTTTTCATTCTGGCAGAATTGGTTTTCAACTTCCAAAAATCTTTGAGTACCAAATCTCAATCCAAAAATCTTCCAAAAATCATGGGATTTGTTCAAAGTCTAATAAAGAGTTCCCAATTTTTACTTTTCAGATTCAACTTATTTTGGCCAAAACACACACACACACACACACACAAATGATTTTAAATGTTTGGAAGACTCGTTTACGAGGCATTCCGGTGAACACTAACGTTCTTCCCGGCGTGTAACGTGACCTCCGAACCCAAATCTCTAATCGCGGGCATTTTTCAAAGTTTTGGCCCTTAAAATAAAATGGCGTGGCGACTCCGTGTGTTTTTTCGATTGATTTTCAAAGAAAAGAAAAACAAACAAAATCTTTCGGGAAAAATTGGAATTCAACATCGTCACAGTGGCGACTCCGCTGGGGAAAAATAAGCTTTATTTTTTTTAAAAAAAGATGATATTTGGTATATCGGTGGAAACCATTAAACTTCCCGTTATCGCCTCCTAACACGAGTCGGGGATAAATTGTGGTTTAACAATCCCACGTACCGGTGTCATTGTTTTCAAAAAAAAAAAGAAAAGCTTTTGAGGGTCAAGCTTCCGTCCCGGCATTTGAAATCATTTGTGGTGTGTGTTGATTTTTCACATTTTCGTGTTGTTTTGGCCGCCTCGGAAAAGTCAAAATTTTGACTATCGGACCCGTCGCCTCGAATTTTGAATTATGTGCTTATGTGCGCATTTACTTTCAAAAAAAAAAAAAAAATTCAAAAAAAGGATTTATCAAAAAAAAAGAAAATTTTCAAAAAAAAAATCATGCATCATTCTTTTCAAGACACATGAAAAATTTCTATTTTACTCGTAAAAGAAGATAGATCGCTTGCACACTACGCGCACGTGACCTTACACCGCACACTACGTCCCTAACCCGGGAAATCCTCGTCGCGGCCCGTTTGGTCTTATTACGCCTCTCGGTGCAAGTACGGGACTACCCAAACATCCCATGGAGCCTCGTGTCGACCATGCACTTGTCCGTGACACACTTTGTCCGAGACCCGGTTGGTTTTTAGTCCGGGTCTCGTGTCATGCCCCGTCTCGTGTATAGACCTTTCCTTTCAAGCCTTAGTCGGCATACCAAGTCAATATCTTTCGGGACCCTAATCGCCGAAGTTCTCGCCGGCTTTTCCGTCACGGGACTTTGACCGATATTGATCGGCGCCTTGACTTTGACTCGATCGGCACAAATTATACATCGACTCCCAAAGATGACACCGAGTCATCAAGGATTAATGATTATTCCATGCCTAATTACCTAATTGACGACAAGTCAAGATCAATGTGGACATTTATCACTCCAAATCATGCCGACTTTTTGTCGAGCTCCTGGACATGATCTTGACTTTGACGCGCCTTTGTCCGTAATTTACATCGAATGCTCGTTAAGACTCGATTACCCGCCGACTTTTAGGATCATTTTTCTTTCGGTCGGTGGGACCCGCTTGCCCTATAGGACCCTCGCCCGGGGCCGTCCCACCCCGGGAGGTCGAAATACGTGGAATACGAGGGGCTTATAGACGTAGTGACGGGGCCCACCGATCCAGATCCAGTAGTTTGCGAAAAGAAGAGCAATCTTTTCCAACCGATTAGGTTAATAAAACATGTTTTAAGTAAACAAGAACAAATAACCGCATGTTGCATGAGCCCAAAGCCCAAACACCTATCCTCCTTCATTCCTGCACATCTCGAACCTCGTGTCTTTCCCCCGCAGCCTCCTCACAAAGGTTGGTTCCTGACACCGGGTCACCGTTTGATCGCTGGGAAGAGTCAAGCGCATCATCGCCTTCACCGTTTGTTCCGACTCCGGGTTTCGTAATGTCCGCATCGCCCGGTAATGATGGGGACAACGTCACTCCGCCTCCCGGGACCCTCGCATGCAAAGAAGTGGAACTAGTTAGCGTAACGTATGAGACTACGACAGAGGCACTGAATAGCCTTATGGAGGCTATCAAAAGCCATGGTTTGGCCGCCACCTCAATCCCGATGGCACCTTCACCGTGGAAGAAGACGAGGATGCCAATCCCACTCTCGCCGCCCGATTACTCCAGATGCCACCACCCACCTCCTATGGTACCACTACCGTAACCCATGCTCCTCGATCTTCGGCTGCACCAGCCTCCCTGCCTTTCGCACCACTGATCGATCCACGCACCCCGACGGCACAAACCGGCCATAGGCTTCACAAGCCCTCAGCTGGGACAAAGCGCACGTGAATGTCTTCAGCGGTTTGGGGTTATCTCGGAATGCCACAGCCTAATTGGGATCCCGCCTACGCTTTGGAACTGATCAATCCGGGCCTTCGCAAAGAATAGCTCAAAGGGCCACAACAATGCCGGCATGCTTCAAGATCAATTCTCAAAGCCGGAGAGCCCCTCCTCGTAATGATGCTAGCTCACCAAGCCCCCACAGCCTTCTTACAAACCCATTTTCACCTGGGTTCATGCGGTTACCAAACTCCTCCATCCCAGCTTCATCGAATCATCAGGACCTGGACCGCAGCACTTCTGTTATACACCATCGCCTCGCCATACCATGCACTCATCAGCTTCAGTGACAAAGAGCCCGCACCTAAGCCTACTTACTGGGTCTCACTCCGGAAATCCAAGCTCTACCCAGCCTACATCAGGATCGCCTCCACCCACTTTGCCGCCAAATTGAAAATCACGCAGCCGCAAGGTTCGTATCCCTTCGCCCAAGCTCCTACTCACGCTCTCCCTGCACTTAAGGGCTACATGTGTTTTCACCTACGTCCTCGGATCCTAGGCCAGTTTCTCCACCGCCGCCGTGGTAGCTCGCAGTAAACTCTCGCCATCGGTTTGAACGCAATGCCATTCTCCGCCACAAGACCTTAACTCCGTCTCGGTTCATGGAACATCAACATAATGAAATGAAAGCGCACGATTGCCGACCGACCGCTTCAGAAGCAGTCCGCCTTCCGTCTACGCAGACCCGGACTCCATCGTTCCCTCGCTCACAAATTTGTTATGCCGAACTCTGGACC
This sequence comes from Adenophora triphylla var. japonica, assembly GCA_022495995.1. Taxonomy (NCBI): domain Eukaryota; kingdom Viridiplantae; phylum Streptophyta; class Magnoliopsida; order Asterales; family Campanulaceae; genus Adenophora; species Adenophora triphylla. The sequence continues at coordinate 9,895 of JAFEMH010002187.1, forward strand.
TCTTGATGGTACTCGCATGCCCAAAACTCATCTCGGACACGATACCTTGGCAGCAGACAAGGCTAAAGGATGCGACCAATCAGCATAGCTAATTGACTATTTCACTATCTTTGAAATCCAAAGGCCTTAAAATGGTTCTTCCTTGCTTAAGCCCGAGGCCGTAACTACATGGGACCAGATCACTAATGCCTTCTACGTAAAAGTACAAGGCCAACTTGGAAAGGCTGGAAACAAATAGAGTTGGATCTCAGACAATGTTGCTGGCAACAACTGGCCCCGACGAGAATGTTTGGGATTTCTACAAGCGGGTGAATTCGAAACTCCCGCCGAGATGGCAATCCCTCCTTCCGAAGAGAGAGAAACTGGACATCTTTCTGGCCACTGCGCCTGAAAACCACATCTCGAGAGCCTCCCCCGGGCCACTTCCCGTACTGCGACTCATTTCTACGGGCCATGGTTAACTCCGCAGCCTAAGTTTGAAAAGGCTTACAATCCGCAACCGCCGGCCGCACTCCGCTACGTATATCGTAGCTCCTCCTTCCAACACCGCCCCGGCCTCCTCCGCTAAAGGCAAAGAGAGTGATTAACTACGCGGACAAAGAATGCAATAACACAACTCCTTTGCCCTGTAAAACCAACTGAGCCTGCACTATTGGCCGCGAACCTCGAAACTTTGGAATGCCTTCCGAACGACATCTTTAGGGACTCGTGAAAGAAGGCTTGCCGTCGCGAATTTTTGGAGAATTTCAACCCAGAAATCCGAATGCTCCCTGCGGATACTTCAAAGTATTGTGCTTTTCATCAAGCCCATGGACATCCGGGACCGTATAACTCGCTTCACCCTCGAAAAAGGCAATCCAGTGGACTTCGAGATAGAGCAAGGAAAGCTGGAAGCTGCCCCGAGGGCCTAATACGTCAAAAATCCTCTCGCCAAGGAACCATAACTGTGTGAATATGATTGAATGTGAGATAACCTTCGCATGCCGCCAGAAGAGTGTCATGAAGGTCCCCAAATACCTACGGCCAACCTTGTCGAGGATCCCGCAATTCTGATTCCCCTCGCCTTGGAGGGGATACGCCGAACAAGTCACCCTCGTCTCATGCCTTAGACTTTCTTGCAAGAATACGAGGCCCGCTATTTCTCGGGGTGAAAGGGAAAGGCCGAGCATCAAGAACCTGGGTCAGTTGCTCCGGACAAAACATGAGAAAACCATTTACACAAGATGGTTAGAACAATGAGAAGAATCGAGCAAGAAAGCTTTCCCGGCGGCGCCCGTACTGGGCTTATCAAAGAAGAGGCCTGAGAGCATCCGGAGCTAGTACACTTCGCAAGTTGGCTTGGGAGAGTTTAATATGATCCCGCAATGCAAGAATCTGGAAGAGGAGGACTTCTTCTATATCCCGCCGTAAGAGTCAAATACGTGCCACCCCTCTCACTCTTCCCCCGCAGCTTCGGGAGGAGAAGCCGAAATCGCAATTACCACTTCCGGGAATGGGAGCATGACACTTTCGCACCGCACGCACCCATATTCCCCTAACGGGTTTGACGGCGTTCCTCGCTCCGAAATCCCGGTAGTATGGAAGATGATTCCGCGACAAATATGACGACGATGATGACGACGAGCGAAGAGTCAATCGAGGCCCCGTGATCCGAATTAACCGAACAATCATGCCGGAATGATACCCATGGGAGCCGCAGACACACGGTTGGCTGTCAAGCCGCAAGCTTAATGGCGAAGAACCACCTAAAATGCAAGCCGCTAAAATGCCAATAGGATGGGTCCCCAAGAACCGCACCCCGTAAGATGCACCTGCAGGTCGTCTGTCCTGGATACTTCTGCAGGATGAGGACAACAAAGCCCGCGCCGCCTGCATCCGTACACATCCGAAATCCTAGGAACACAATGTTCCTTATAAGAACCTAACCGTGAATGGAAAGGGTTCATTGAAGACCTCGGTCGAGAATGGAGGGTTTCAGGGCACAATTTAAGATGAAGGAATTCTCGTGAACGGCCATCACTGATCTTTTCCTTCTTTCCCGAGAACGGATTGCATAACAACTGGGAAGGGGGTCACAACCGGCCGCTTTGAGCACAGCTGAGTGCCTCGCAATCACCGAAAAGGGTTATTGATCTAAACATCTCCCCAAAGGGGCTTTCATACCTATGGATCCACATGACGCCTTTTCCTAATTGCTCCAAATAAGGCCTCGACAACGGACTCCTGTGTGCTCCTTATCTCGACCTGCATCTATCGAGCCGCTACATCGAACTACGAGGGGGAACGTTGCCTATCCTTTCACTACAGGGTCGCCCTACTGGTGCAAGTGGTGAAAGAAAAAAGATGTGGCGATTTGAGATGGAGGCTACCGAGCAGCCATAAGACCGAAGACACTTCGGAAGACGAATATGAAACCGAGGATATGAAGGCCATGAAGTTTCCTCGGGTCCGAGCACGTGGATGTTCTTAGGAGTTCAACACTTCGCTTCACCATGCTTTGGGAAAGGGTTTTCGGGCATCCGATCCCGGGAGTTTATAGTCCGAAGATCTCGGATCGAGAGAGGAAACTAACTCCCATCCGCCCAAATGAGAAAATAACCGTACGGTCGAGACTCAAATCCACCCCGAACAAAGTAACACTCCTTGTCGTGGTTACCCAAGAAGAGGTCACCTTCCCCGAATGTATGTCGCCTCTCGAGAAGTCCCGGAAACCGGCATGATACCGGATGCGCCTCCCACACGTAGTGCTATAATCATCTCCGGCTACGAGTACTACGTAAAGGAACCGTAATGGCCGCACTATACCGGGATGAAATCGAAAAGCCGCCGAGCCCAGACAATAGCGACTCTTGTTGTATGATAACTATGAGCAAGGCGTACTATGGGAGCGAATCGGAGGACGCCCTAGCTCAAGGGGCCATCCAGGGGCAACAACACAACCCTGCACTCAAAAGCACATGACTTGGGAAGCGTCTTATAAGGGCCGCCCAGAAGGAGCCAAGATAGCTCGCCCCTCACCGTTGCTAGACTCCGTCGTAACCAGCCGGCGATAGCCAAAAAGGCTCCCCCGTTGACCTTAGCGGCGTTGAGGAAATCTAGTCAGAAGCAACCGATGAAGAAGTTAACCCGTTGACCCGATCCGGCAAATCTTCCAAGGGAATCCCAAGGCGAGATAAGAAGGCCACGAATCAAGCACCCGAGGAGAACCGCCGCCCCTATGATAAAATTTAAGCCTAAGCTCCACGACCCCGAAAAGGAGGATCCCGTGCTCACCCAGTTGAAGCAAACACAGGCCAACATCTCTCTATGGTCCCTGCTCACCTCATCCTATCCCCACAAGCTAAAGCTGGAAGAAAGCCTGGCCCGCACCTTGGTCCCTATTGATGCTACTCCCGATGACGTGATACAGCTGATTGGAAACATCCACTACGGGAACATAATCACTTTCACAGATTTCGACCTCCCTCAATTTGGGGCTGATCATAACGAACCTCTCTTAATCACGGTCCAATTGGATGAACGACGCCTCCCTCGGATCCTGGTCGACAATGGGTCCGAAATGAATATCCTTTCGGCAAAGATCATGAGCCTGCTTGATATCAAGACTACAGACTTGAAGCCTTCCTCCCTCACAGTCAAAGCTTACGACTCAACATCTCGAGCAGTCCTTGGAGTTGCTACTTTGGACCTCTGGTTTGGCCAGAAATTGATACCTGTGGAATTCCAGGTTATCGACATCCCGATCACTTTTAATGCCTTATTGGGAAGACCTTGGCTTCATCAGGTCAAGGGGGTCGCCTCAAGCCTCCACCAGTGTGTGAAATTTGTCTCGAATGGGGACCTGACAACCATTTACGGGGATCTAGTCACCTTGGAGGGCACGGATACAGGTGGAATACCTATTCTGGAAATCAAACATGACGAGGAAGGTCTCATGCTAACAGGCTTCACGGTCGAGCCTCCAAAAGCCCAAGTGTGCAACATAGATCTGACGATCACTCGGGATAAAATCCCTCCGGTCTTGAAAATGATGAGAAAGATGAGCTATCTACCTGGCCTCGGTCTGGGAAAGCACCAACAAGGAACTCACAAACTCATCGAGGTGAAAGGACAGAAAACTCGCCACGGCCTGGGATATGAGGCCTCCTCAGTGGACACCGCAAAAGGAAAAGGATTTGCTCTACAAAGGAAAGAAGCTATCACAGGAAGGGTCCCGATCGACGACCCTAAATCTCCCCCTTTCAGTCCTAATTTGGCTGACTACTTTGTAAAGGGTCCCACACAACCGGGTAACATCACAGAGCCCACTCCTACAGAAGGGTGGCTGAAGCTACAGGATAGCCTTAACAAGTTCAGGGGAGCCAAAGCTAACCCGGTCCGTAGAATGTTCCTGGACCTACCCAAGATACCCGGGGCTACCACTACCATGAAAAGTGAGTACACTTTCAAAGGCGTGCCAAGCCTAGTGTAACAGTTCGAGAAGCTTACTACCACAATTCCTACTGCCCAGGATGGCCCGAAGCCTGAGTTTGAATTGACAGTGCCGAAAGCCAAAGCCACAGAAGTCTTTTCAGATGATTGGGATGGTCCGATCATGCAGCAGTTGTTCGGGGAAGAGATCCAGGTGCCAGACCTGATTGATTTCAGCTCAGTCAAAGAAATGGTAGCGATGATCGAGGAAGGAGGACAGAAACAGTACAATTCCCGAGTCATGACGCCCCTGACAGCGATGCCATCAAAGAATCGGGAAACTCTCTCAGGCCCGTCCGCGACCAAAGAAGAAATGATCACCAAGTCTGGATTGGTCCCCCGTCCCTTTGTGTCAATCTAGTTATGATTCTTCCGAGTCCCTCAATGTCAAGATCAAGTCTCTAGAGTCGTCCGACGGCCTTACGCCTGAAGACTATGAGTCTGTAGCAAATGCTGTATTTCCTTTCGTTCCTAATGAAATGGCAAACCTTTCCGAGTATCCCCTGATTGCCACTTTAACTAATGATAAATTAACTAATAACTTAAAAACATTTAATAATGATTCATTAGATAAAGAAGCAGACACATTAAATAAACAAAAAAAAAGAAGAGAACAAAAATCTTTAAGCAGGATGTTCGGAAGGAGGAAAATCGAGCCCAAGCTGCCGAAGAGATTTTGACGAGTGTGAATTTGGGAACTGCGGAAGAGTCTAAAGAGACGCAGATTGGTAGTTTCTTCGAAGGAACTGAAAAGGATGCCTTACAAAATCCTACAAGGTCCTCAATTCAAAGAAAGTAGCCCTCTTCATCAAAGAGAACATCATATGCAGATACGGGTTGCCGGCCGAAATCATCTCGGATAATGGATCCCACTTTGAAGGGGAATGCGACAGTCGCCGGCGGAGTTCGTAACAACCCGTCACAAGTCATCTCCTTATAGGCCCCAAACCAATGGAGCCGTTGAAGCAGCAAACAAGACTTTGGAAAACATCATTCGGAAAATGGCTGTCTGAGGCAGAGATTGGCCCGAGAAGCTACACTGCACTCGGGGCTACGTAACATCCGTCAGAACGGCAACCGGGGAAACACCATTTGCTATTACCTACGGGATGGAAGCCGTACTCCCAATCGAGTTAGAAATCCCCTCACTCCGGGTACTGTTGGAAAGTCAGATCAATGAGGTCGAATGGCTCCAAAGTCGCCATGATGAATTGGCCCTGCTAGATGAACGACGATTGAAGGCCATGGAACACATCCGAGCCTACCAAGGGAGAATGGCCAGAGCCTTCGATAAGAAAGTAAAACATCGGGAGATTAGGGAAGGTGATCTCGTTTTGAAAGAGAAGCCCCTCCCGCATCAACCCACTTGGCAAATGGGAGCCTCGTCTGTCGGGCCATACATCGTCCAAAAGATCTTCTCCGGAGGAGCCATGCAACTTGCAGACCTCGACGGAAATCCCTTTGTACACCCAGTGAATGGTGACAAGCTGCGCAGATACTATGCGTAAAAACACTGAGTCAAAAAAAAAGGAAAAAAGGAGTGCTAAAAGAGTAATACCCAACTAGGTTGAAAACCCGAAAAGGGCGGCCTAGGTAAAAAACAGGATTGCACCAAAAAAAAACAACAAAAAAACAAACAAACAAAAAAAGCAAACAAAAAAAAACAAAAACAAAAACGGGTCGAACTACGGAGACCTGAGCCCTTTTGTCCGAAGGGAACGTAGTCAGCCGGAAACGGTTCGATCTAAAACACAAATAAAAGTCATACTCTGACATCAATACACTGATCAGACCGTGAAAGCGTCTCGAAAAACTCTAAAGCAATTCACATATTTATTACTGTTAAAAGCTTTTTGATGAGTCTAAGCCCGGTTCATTCCTACAACTGGCAACCTGCTAAAAGAAACTAAGATACATAATCAAACTAATGTGTCTGCTACGACAAGAAAGGGATACTCGGAAACCTCAAGGTCACTCCAAGCCACTCGTACTGGCCTCTCCCCTCTTCTTCCCCCTTCGAGTCTTCTTCTTACGAACGGGGAAAAATGTCGGTCTTCCTCCTACCAAGCTCGTATAGGAACAGGGATCTATCAAACCAGCCTCTGTCAGGGCCTTAGTGGCCCTAGCATCATCTCTCATCTCCTGTAGCCTAGCTGGTAGCATAGGAGTCCTCCTCTCCTGTCTCTTGACATAAGCCTCATAGTCGGTCACAATATCCCCGCTCCTGTCATGAGGTTGGCCCTCGCCTCGGTCCTCCTCCTCTCCGAAACTGTCAGGTCCTCCGCACCTAAAATGGCCTCACGCCGTCTCAAAATAGCCATCTGAGTCTCTCCCAAATGCCTCTCATACCAATCCAGGTACCAAGTGGTCAAGAACACAGGTCTCGGACGCCTGAGGATAACCCGAGGAGGAAAGACGTCATACCTCCATACTCAGGAAAGAAAGGAAAACACCGAAGGATCATCCATAGAAGCAAAAGCCACCACCCTGGTGGCTATATCATCAAAGTCCTCCAAAGGAACCTGCTCCAAGCCAAACTGTCTCAGAACCAAAGCCGGAATGTAGAAGCTAGACTGAGAAAGCCCCAAAAGCATAACCACGGGAGATCCATCCTGAAGTACTCTCCGAGTCTCCACCCGCCAGTGAGGCACCGACCATCTGATATCTTCAGTTTGGCGATCATCCATCCATCGCTCCCACGAGCCCTGATCATCAAAATCTACAGCAACCCCTCTCATGGTGAATGTCCAAGGCTTGATCATATCAGAAGTCTCCCGAATAACCCCTGTGCGTTCCATCGCCCACGAGTCAAGAAAAACGGCCGCCCCGCGCATATACCGTCTCCCGTAGCTGCCCTATCGAGAGCATGAAAAGTCTCCCCCAGGATCAAAGGTACAACATCTCTGCCCAAGCGACAATGAACAACGATATCCAGCAGAGACCGATGACAGATCTCAAAAGAATAAACCATGAACAAGGTACCAAACATGCAAAGTGCAAAGGCATCCCAATAGGCATCATCAGTCAAGCCTAAGCTCCTAAATCTATCAGGAAGACCGGAAATATCAAAGTGATCGGGACTACGGATCATACCTTGTGCTTCCTCCGGGGAAAGATGAAGGAGGTTGCACAACCTATCAACGAAAGAGGCCCCTCCGGGCAAAGGAACCGCAATCTCTTCCACCTCCGGGCCACCAAGCAAAGCTCGAAATTCTTCGACGATCGGAACCACTTCATTGTAGGAAAGGCAAAAGACATGCCTTCTAATATCCCAAAATGAGGAAGAAGCTCTCAAGAGGTCATAGTCCAGAACCAATTCTTTGAGGGACCATAAGCACTTCACCTTGTACCTTTCTTCGAAAAATGACCTCCTCTCTTGCATAATCTCTCTACACCACTCCTTGAACTTTTCAAAGAATGACATTTGGATTTCTTTGGATAATTTTGGAGAATTTTTGGGCATTTCCATGGCTTTTCCCTCCTTTCTCCCGAAATTCCAGTTTGAACTGAAGAAGATGAAGTTTCAGGTGGCATTTATGGGCCAAACCAGATCCAACCACCGAAATAAATGAACCCTGTCAGAATTCGAGACCATCCGCGCGGACAGAATTGTCACCCAGAAAAAAATCTGCAGCAGTTCAAACTGCTGCACCACGGAGGAAATATTTTCATCCCAACTGCTCAAAACCTGAGCAAAACCTGCCCAAACAGTTCATATACCCAATACTCACACCCTTACCAAAAAACCAAGGCTCATGCAACATTGCATTCATACTGCATTGCATTCATAAAAAAAAAATAATAATCCTAAATTATTACATTCCAAAAAAAAAGAGAAAAAGAAAGTGTACATAAAAAAATAAACTGTACAATCCCAGAATCAATCTCAAAAAAAAAAAAATCATCAATCCCGAAAGCATCGTCAGTCAGAATCCTCGGTGGCTGGTGCTTTCCCCCGATCCCTCTTGCGGCTCGGACCCGCCTCCTCAGTAGCCCTGAAAATCTCGGGCTCAGAATCGTCCTTGTCTCCAGAGAGAGGCTCGTCAGGACCAACCGGCACGCTCTGATACGGCAAGCCAAGATCTGCAAAGAAGTTATACCCAAACGAAAATGCGTCGGCTTCCTGGACATGCGAGGAAGACCCACCGTGGTGCCAGACATGTCCCTGTCCATAAGGATCTCTGAGAATGACGTGATCCGAAGGTAGTACCACGCGGGAATCAAGGAGAGGAGAAAGAGGAGTCTCAGAAGAAGTCTCAGAAGGAATGGGAGAAGCCTCCCGCTCGACACGCGCAGGCTGTGCTCGTCTCCTCCTGCCCTGAGCAGACCTACAAATAACCATATTCTTGATAAACCTCTTTGCCCCGATCACCTGATTCGTCAGCTTCTCCACTACTTTGGCCGGGAACTGCACGAAAACAAAAGCGTCAGAAATAATTAAGGCGAAAAATGATGACAGGAAAGAAAGGAAAAGACAAAAGCAAAAAAAAAAGAGAGAAGGAGAAGCCATACCTTCATATCCGGACGAGGCCGAAAAGCTCGTGGAACCCGGTCAGGGACAGGGATCTGTACTCTCAACCTAACCCCGTCCTGGACATACGAAAAATCTGATCGAGGGTACAGCGCGACCCCCAACCCCTCTCTCTCTCAAGAACCTGAGGCGGCTTCAACCTCCACAAGAGAAAATGCGAGTATGACTCGGCTGCCACGAATGTCGAGAAGTGCCGACCACCTCGGTAATCATCCCAGGTCTCCGAGTTCTCACTCGGATGCATCATGTCAGCAGGAGGCTCCACCGGAGCCATCAAAGGCGAATTCACGCCATGCTGGCGCGTCACTCTCTCTCCAAGATAATACATGTCGCAGGTCAAGCCTCTCAAAATCCTCCGCTGCACGGTCCATATCTCGCCGCCTTCACCGCTCCACGCCAAAATGGTCCTGTGGGTAGAAAATCATCTCCTCATCCGTCTCGCCTCTCACCAAAGGCATAATTCGGATACTGAGGGTCGTGCGCCCCGGAACCCTTCTTCTCCCGGCATACTTGGACCAGAACGCATGGCCGGATACGCCCCGACGTACTCTGCCGGCTGCCGCCACATCGTGACGTGAAAGAACTCTAGAGCCCATACCTGTGAAAGGCAAAAATCAAATCAATTGAGTACGAAAAAGAATACGTGCTTAAAGAAAAGAGGGAAAGCGAAAGGAAAGCTTATACCTCCAGAGGAAACTCGAAGCAGTAGAAGGAACTCACAGCCTTCCGGCTGTATCTATCCAGAGCAAAGTAAAGCTCTGCCAGCCCGGCCTCCCCCCAGGAAATCTCTCCGGCTCTCTCCACGTCCTCCAGGGACCTCAGCAAGGCAAAAACAGCCGTCCCCTCGGCATGTCCAAACAGTGTGCTCGAAAAGGCAAACCATAAAAAGGCCCTAGCAATCTGCGCAACGCCTATCCTCTCATCCCCGTCCTCGTAGCTCCGAATACACTCCACAATCTTTCCCTCGACCACAGCATACTCCATCTCCATCCCCTTTTTGAGAATAGGGGAAAATCCCAGAAGGGCCTGCAGGTCCAAGTCGCTGTAACCATCCCGCCACTCAATACAGCGTCCATTAAAGGACAGACCCGTGATCGCGGCATAGGCGGAAGGCGTAACCGTAGCCTCGCCCCAGAAGAAATGAAAAGTATGGGTCGCGTCCCACCAATGTTGGGCCAAAGCGAAGAACAGACCCTTACTCTTAGGGAACTTAACCAACCCCCTCAAGCTCTCAATGAACTCATACAATCTGGTCTCGATGACGATCTGTCTCGGACTCATCATTACCCCCTACCCAAAATCGGAAGCCGGTCCCACAAATAAATCACAGACTCCACCGACCCCCGAGTCTTCATCTTGCTCAGCTGCTTCGACACGAAGCCATCTCCGCCCTGCGATTTCAAAAAAAAAGAGAAAGATGTCAAAAAAAAAAAGAGAGAGTCTGCGTTTGCATTTGCACAAAAAAAAGAGAAAGGAAAGCATACACATGCATCATGCAACACAAAGCTCTGAAGAAAATTCGGCAGCATAACGGCATGCAATGAACCTAGCCCAATTTTTCTCACATAAAAGAAGACAGTTTTTGGCAAATCCCAATCAACATTCATTCATACATGAAGAAAAAATTCATACAAGGAGTCAACGGAAGTAAAAACTCTGTCCCATTTTCATAAAATAACATGCATACATTCATTCAACGGAAGCAAAAATCCGTCCCACTTTTCAAAAAAAAAATCCTATTCATATCATTCACCATTCATTGCAAAAAAAAATCCTATGCATACATGCATATCATTCATCATCTCATATTTCAAAATGGCAAAATGCCCATTCTTTTCAAACAAAATGCATCTACTCATGCAAATTCCAATTCCAAAAAAAAAAAACAATTTTCATTCATAATTTTCGAAAAAAAAAATGGCAAAAATGCCAATTCTTTCCCCAAGCAAAATGCACATTTTGAGTTGCCCATTGCAACATGCACAACATCAAAATCCAATTTCAGTGTCAAGAACACAATTTTCGAAATTCAAGTCACGATTTTCGAATTTTTCACTATAATTTTCGGATATTAAAAAAAATGGCGAAAATGCCAATTCTTTTTCCAAACAAAATGCATATTTGGATCACCCATATACTCATTACAACATGCAAAGCTAAAATTCAAAGCCAAGAACATAATTTCCGGATTTTCATTCATAATTTTCGGATTTCAAAAAAAAAAGAAAAATCACCAAAAATCAATTTCAAACAAAAATCGACAAAGGGATCGAAGAGATTCGAAGTATACCGTTCGGAGACTCGGATCGGTGGCCCAATGTTGCCAAGCATCGGGGTAATGCTCCTCCGCAATCGATTGCGAAAGTGTGTAATGCCTCCTCATTCGAACGAGCTCTAATCGCCTCTCCGCGACCGGACCGCGTCCTTGGCCTTGAAAGGCAACTCCCCCGTGTTTCATTGCTTGAAAATCAAAGAAAATGGAAGATTTTTGAAGGTTTTTGAGCCAAAAAATGGCGGTTTTGGTCTCTCCCTCTCGTCTCTCTCTCGGAAAACTGGAAAAAGTGAGGAAGAAGAAGAAGGGGCGGCAGCCTTTATTTAAACCTGTCAGGTCTTCGATCTGATCCGCGGACTGAAGGGTCAAAAAGACCCTTTTGCCCTTTAAAATTCCGTGACTCGCAATTTAGTCCTCAACTTAACCAAAGGTAACCCCTTCAAAAGAACCCACGGTCAAACGTAAGTCCGATTTCTCCGAGAAAGATAACGGAATCCCGTTTCTTTCATCAAAATCATCAACGGCCGTCAAACGTAAGTCCGATTTCTCCGAGAAAGATAACGGAATCCCGTTTCTTTCATCAAAATCATCAACGACGACAAGAAAACGTAAGTCCGATTTCTCCGAGAAAGCTAACGGAATCCCGTTTCTTTCATCAAAATCATCCGGCAAGAAACGTAAGTCCGAGAAAGCTAATGGAATTCCGTTTCTTTCATCATTATCATCAACGGCAGTAAAACGTAAGACCAATTTCCCCGACGAATACGTCTGAATTTCCCCAGCAAAGTTAACGGAATCCCATTTTCCCCAACAAAAGCCAAAGGAACCCCTCGATTCCATCCCCAGCAGCATTTTGAACTACGATTGGCTTGATTCCTCTTAAGGATACGTAGGTAGCCTACCATAGGTCCAGCCACCCGACTAAAATGGTCACCCTCTCCTTCGGCAGCAGACGAACTCCACCGAAGGACCATCCATCCCAAACCATTAAGGGAAAACATTTCAAATCAAGGTCCGAGGCACCTAAAAAGCCATCATCGTCAAGGTCCGAGGCACCTAAAACGCCATCATCATCAAGGTCCGAGGCACCTAAAAAGCCATCATCGTCAAGGTCCGAGGCACCTAAAACGCCATCATCATCAAGGTTCGAGGCACCTAAAACGCCATCATCAAGGTCTGAGGCACCTAAAATGCCATCATCAAGGTATGAGGCACCTAAAACGCCATCATCAAGGTTCGAGGCACCTAAAACGCCCTCATCACCAGGTTGACGCCTCAAAATAGTCACTCCAGGGTCACAGACCCGAACTATGACTGGCTTGATTCCTCTTAAGGATACGTAGGTAGCCTATCATTAGGTTCAGCCATCAGACCAAAATGGTCATCTCTTATCCCCAGCAGAGCGGATATACAACTCCAGCTATCAGACCAAAATGGTGATCTCTTATCCCCTGCAGAGTTTCTCTCAGCAATCGACTGCAGAACTCGCTCACCAGGTTGACGCCTCAAAATAGTCATTCCAGGGTCAAAGACCCGAACTACGGCCGGCTTGATTCCCATTTGGGATACGTAGGTAGCCTATCGCTAGGTTCAGCCACTCGATCACTTGATCATCCTGTCAAATATGGAGCCTTACTCTTATCGACGACCCCGCTTCCTTCGAAAGCGCCGTCGCCGAGGGGCTACTGTAAGTGCTCCAATTTGAGTTGTTAGAATTTTCGTTAGAAAATTAACGAAAGTTTTAACATTTCTAACATTTTTAACAATTCCTAACATTTCTAACAAAGTAGGGGTAGATTAGGGATTGCCATTTTAAGATAAACCATGGAAAAGAATCAAAAAAGCAAAAGAAATGGTCAAAAACCCGAAATAGAAGTGGCTGGGACATTTTCTGGCTGTATAATTTGAATTTTATTCTTCCTGTCCAAAGCCTGGAGCAGCATTTAATGAACAGTGCACGCCTTCAAGACCATCCGCGCGGACAAGACTGAAGTTTCAAGGCCTATAAATTGAACCCCTCAGCTTCACTTTTCAAGAGAGAAAAAACACATTTTCACAACTGCACCTTGGCGAAAATAGGGAGAAAATAGTGAGAATTCACTAGAATTGTCACTCTTTTCTTGATTATCTTCCCAAATCACTCCACTCACTCTCAAATTCAAACCCTAAACACATTCAAGCCTTGAATACATTCAACACAAACTCAAAAGAAGATAGGTATAACCTCCCTCTTCTTACCCTAAATCTCTCATCCATGCATGCATTTTCAAACTCCAAAATGTAGTTTGTTCATCTTCTTGCCCTAGATCCATGAAGATCACCATGGAAGTTCATCTCCATGGTTGATCTTCTACAAGGATCAACATTACTTTCAAAGTGTTCTTACTTGCTTGTAAATGCATTTTCAAAACCCTAAAAACCATTTTCATACATCAAATCTTCATTTTCAAGGATAAAATCCCCCTTCCCAAGCAAATGAAATGCTTAAGTCCTAATGTACCCCAAGGATGGTTTGATATAGTAGATCACCACTAAAATGTCTAGTGAATACTAATCAAAACCTAGGGAAATGGGGACAAGCAAGGATGCAAAACCCCCTTTAAAATCATGTTTTCCTTCTTGAGAAGTTGTTGTCCAGTAGCAATTTTCTAAGACCCCATTCCATGGTCTAATTTTTTGGACACAGATAAACTTGGAATTTGGTGTTGACTACAAAATACTTTTTGTAGCCAACATCCAGAGCTTTCCAGACATATTTTTACTTTATTTTTTTCGTGAGTAAAACTCCCTTTTTAAAATTTTCTTTTAAAGGTCAGTAACTTAGTCTCTGGAAGTCCAGATTTCATATCTGAGATTTCCAGAAGGTTTTGGGTCCTCAAATCATCTCCAAAATGGAAAATTCTTTCATCAAAATCTTATTTAAGGTGTCTGGAACAACTTTCATTCTCTGAGTTTTCTCATATTATGAAGTTTTGAAGCCCTTAAGTCCATTTCAAAGTCAAGTGTCCACTGCCTTTTTCATTCTGGCAGAATTGGTTTTCAACTTCCAAAAATCTTTTGAGCTCCAAAAATCATACCAAATATCATGGGATTTGTTCAAAGTCTAATAAAGAGTTCCCAATTTTTACTTTTCAGATTCAACTTATTTTGGCCAAAACACACACACACACACACACACACACACAAATGATTTTAAATGTTTGGAAGACTCATTTTACGAGGCATTCCGGGTGAACACTAACGTTCTTCCCGGCGTGTAACGTGACCTTCGAACCCAAATCTCTGATCTCGGGCATTTTTCAAAGTTTTGGCCCTCAAAATAAAAATGGCGTGGCGACTCCGTGTGTTTTTTCGATTGATTTTCAAAGAAAAGAAAAACAAACAAAATCTTTCGGGAAAAATTGGAATTCAACATCGTCACAGAAGGCCAGAATCTACCGTTTTCCATTTGTTGGACACTTGATTGATGATCAATGCTGAGTCTCCGTATACTTCCAGTTCTGATATGTTGCGCTCGAGAGCGGCTTCCAGACCGGCTGCACAGGCTTCGTATTCTGCGGCATTGTTGGTTGTTTCAAAATTCAGCTTGATGGCTATGGGAGTGTGCTCATCCTTGGGATCGACAAGGAGCATTCCAATACCATTTCCCTTCTTGTTGGCTGCCCCATCGAAGAAGAGTTGCCAGTGGTTTGCGCTGTTGAGTGAAAAGATTCCGTCATCCGGAAATTGCGGATCAGGACCCTTAGGTTCACTGCTTGGGAAGTCTGCCAGCTGATCTGCCATTACTCTGCCCTTCATTGATTTTCTGACCATGTACTTGATGTCGAACTCAGCCAGGAAGAATGACCACTTGGCTAGTCGCATTGACAGGGATGGCTTGTCAAAGAGATATCGAACGGGGTCCATTTTGGAGACCAGGAGCACTGAATGTGACTGCATGTAGTGTTTCAGTTTCCCGACTACCCATACCAAGGCGGTACAAGTTTTCTCTAATGCTGAGTAGCTGAGTTCACTTCCTTGAAGCTTCCGGCTTACGAAGTAGATTGCATGTTCAACCTTGGAATCTTTCTGTTCTTGTGCCAGCATTGCTCCTATTGACGTGTCTGTTACTGTCAGATACAGGAGTAGTGGCTTGTCTTCATGTGGCGGGCACAGAATTGGGGGATTCACCAAGTATGTCTTGATTTTCTCGAAAGCTGTTTGGCACTCGGAGTCCCATTTGATGTCGGCGTTCTTCTTCATCAGTTTGAACATTGGCTCGCAGAGAGATGTCAACTGGTTGATGAAGCGACTGATGTACTGAAGTCTTCCCATGAAGCTTTTCACTTCTGTCAGGGTCTGAGGCGGCTTCATGTTGATGATGGCCTTGATTTTCTTGGGATCGGCTTCGATACCCCTTTCTGTAACCATGTACCCCAGTACCTTGCCACGCTTGACGCCGAAGGTGCACTTCGAAGGGGTTCAATCTCATGGAGTGCTTTCTGAGTCTGTTGAAGAACTTTCTCAGATCTGTCATGTGCTGCATGTCTGATCCTCTGGAGTGGATGATCAGGTCGTCGACATATACTTCAATTTCTTTGTGAATCATGACATGGAAGAGGGTCAGCTGCAGCTCGCCGGTAAGTAGCCCCAAAGATTCTTTAGACCGAACGGCATGACCAGTATAGCAGTATGTCCCCACGGAGTGGTGAAAGCGATCTTGGCTTGATCCTCCTCAGACATTTTGATCTGGTTGTATCCAGCGAACCCATCCACGAAGGACTTTACTTCGAACTTTGCCGTGGTGTCGACTAGCATGTCGATGTTAGGCAGTGGTAAATCATCTTTAGGGCTGGCCTTGTTGAGATCCCGGAAATCCACACAAAGATCTCGACCTTTCCATTGGCCTTGGTGACCGTCACGATGTTGGAGAGCCAAGTAGGTACTCAATTACTCTAATGAAACCAACTCGGAGCATTTTCTCAATCTCTTCTTTCACTTGCAAGGACCACTCTGGCTTGATCTTGCGCAGCCTTCGTTTGACAGGCTTGGATTCTCGATCCAGGGGAATTCGTGCTCCACGATCGAGGGATCGAGTCCCGGCATGTCCCGATATGACTGTGCGAACACGTCAACATACTCCCTGAGGAGGTTTATCGTGGCTTCTTTTTCAAGCATCGGCGAAGAAACCGCCCACTTGTGTCTCTTTAGGCTCTTGCACCGATCCTGTGTTCACTTTGGTCATAACCTCTTCGGCAGCTTGGGCTCGGTTGTCCTCTTGGTCAACTACACGCTTGAGAACTTCTTTAATGTATTGTTCATTTAATGGGTCTGCTTCTTTATCAATTGATTCATTACTAACGTCTTTTAAGTTGTTTGTTAACTTATCAGTTGTTAAAGTGGCAATGAGAGGATACTCCGAAAGGTCAGACTTTTCATTAAACGAGAACGGAAATACATGGTTGGCTACATTATCATAGTCTTCCAAGCGTAAGGCCGTTGGACGACTCGAGGACCGGACTTTTACAAGGACTCGACTCGCAGGGTTCGAGACCGGGTTTAGGAGATGTGGGTGCAGCCCAACTTGTCTTCCATTTCGTCCTGGCTTGCCCTTCGTCCGGTGAAAGTTACCCAGCTTCTTCAGGTGGCATTCCTGATGCTTGATGAGGGTTTGGGGATCGAGAGGCTTGGCTTCTGCTGCCCCAATCATGGCGATCATGATGTTTTTGGAGCCCAGGTCAATCAGATTTGGCACCTCCATGACTTCTTCAAAAAGACTCTATAGAGCTGGTCCACTGAGAGCGTCTTCTATGAATTCTGGTTCCTTTTACTTTGGAGTTACTGTCTTCGAATGTGGCCTCGGCGGCTGATCCGAACAATCTGTTTCCCGCGAAGAGTATCTTGAGTTGCTCTTCCAAGTCTGGGATTCCCTTGAATGTGTACTCGTGCTGGACTGTGGTGGCAGTTGGTCCAGGTAGAGCTGTGATGTTGAGGAATGCTCCCCTTATCGGATTAGACTTGAGTCCTCTGAAATGCTTGAGGTCCCGTGCTAGCTTTTCCATCCTTTCTGTAGTCTCTGTGGTGACTATCCCTGCTTCTTTCTCATCTTCATCAGTTCCGCTGTCGATCCCCTCAGTTCTACTGTCGGTTCCGCTGTCGGTCCCCTCAGTTCTGCTGTAGGTTCCCTTGTCGGTCCCCTCAGTTCTGCTATCGGTTCCCTTAGTGAAGTAATGAACGAGGTTAAAACTGTAAGGTCGGAGGTTGGGTGTACCGTTGGAGGTTCCCTTTTTGCGGGCTGCTGCCTTGGTGCGGGCGAGCCTTTTGTTTTCCCTGATGTCAGCCAGTGTTGGCACATAATCAAGCCTCTGGACCGTGGTGTGGTCCTTGACTTCGATGACTTGGTGTTGGCCTTGTAAGCTTTTGCCGAGCCCCAGTCCTGGGATGAAGTTCATGAGTTTCATCATCTTCATGGCGGGAGAAATCTTGTCTTGAAACAGTGGAAGGTCCACGTTGCATATTTGGATCTTGGAGGTCTCCAGAGTGAATCCAGTTAATACCATGTCGTCATTATGCTTGATTTCTAACACTTGAATGTCGTTGGTGCTGGTCCCCTCGGTGGTGATGTTGTCCCCGTATACTGTGGTTAGCTCGTTGCCTTGTATGAACTTGAGGCACTAGTAAAGGGTGGATGCCACGCCATTGATTTGATGTAGCCAGGGTCGCCCCAGGATGGCTGTGAAAGTGATTGGAATGTCCAACACTTGGAATTCGGTGGGGACCATCCGCTTGCCGAACCAGATATTAAGAGTAGCAACCCTGAGAACGTACGGGAAGTAGAGTCATAGGCCTTGACAGTGTGGACTGAAGGCTTCAGATTTGTAGGATTGATGTCAAGCAGGTCCATCATCTTGGCGGGCAAGACATTCATTCCGGAACCTCCGTCAACCAACACACGGGGAAGGCGACGCTCAACTGGACTGTGATGTAGAGTGGCTCATTATGATCAGCCCCAAATTTTGGAAGGTCCAAATCTGTGAAGGTGATAATGTTGCCGTAGTGGATGTTGCCGATCATCTGAATGACTTCGTCTGGGGTTGCGTCCACGGGGACCATGGTACGGGCCAGACTTTCCTCTAGCTTGAGCTTGTGAGGATATGAGGATGTGAGCAGAGACCAGAGGGAAATGTTCGCCTGGGTTTGCTTGAGCTGAGTGAGGATCGGGTCCTCTTTCACGGAACTTGCGTCTTCGGGCTGGCCGGGTTGCAGTTCTGGCTCCGTCGGCTTTTTGGTGGCCTTAGGTGGTAATGCATGGATTTGACCCGATCGGGTTAGAACGCTGACATCAGGCTTGGTCCCTTCTGAACAGGCTGCTCTAAGTTGAGCCATAGTTAGAGGAGGATTCCTCGTAGCGTAGGGCCATATGTCCTCCCTCAATTCATTGATTGTAGATGTGTACCCGGGAGCTTCGGAAGCTTTACGGATTCTGTCCCAGGATACCGGCTTGGGTGCCTCTGCGAGGAGGTAGCCTACGGTTTGACGCAGCTGTTCGAACGTCAGTGCACAACAGTGGTTATCAGAACCGAACTGTGCGTTGCTGACCCTCCGGGGGAGGTTGGAGAGTTCTTGGTTCAGGCGAACAGTCTCCTTGATCTCTTCATGGTATACCGCGCTCCTTTCCTTCTTGCTGAGCATACTCAGGGCATTCTGGAGTTGGGTCTGGCGATACTCGTGGTTTGCTAATTTTCCTCCACTCTTGGCCCAGATCAACTTTCTTGCAGTAGAGCCTGCGCCGAGAGTTAGTGCCTGCGTTTTTTCCCATGTGAAAATAGCCAGTACTTCTTTGAACTGCGTGCGGCAGTCTAGGTAAACCTCCATCGGGGAGAGATTTCCATTCTTCTTTATCTAAGTGGCAAATATGTCGGAAGGTGAGTACACGGCTTCCCGAACATCTGCCCATGTGACTGGTTGTTGTCCCAGTTGATCGTTTCTGTAAACGAATGTCGCAGTCTGTGGAATCTCCCTGAGCAGTTGTTGGAGATGTATTTCTATCTTTCTATTCCTTTTGAATAGACCTTCCTCTCTCAGTTGGCCTTTCAGTTTGAGTGCGGAAATGATCCGTCCCCATCCTCCCAGGACCCTTGGGATTCCGGTTTTGTTAAAATCATGTCTGGCTTGGAAGAGAATGGTTTCATCGTCTTCGTCGTCGCTTTCACAGAGAACTTGCTTTCCTCAGTGAGATAAGCGCTGGTATTCGTCCTGATGTGCCATTCCATCTCCTAGGACATCGGGACCATTGACCACCCTCGTTTGGCAGAGGGGGTTGGATGAGAACAGACGGTAGTCGAGGAAGTTGTCGTGAGCAAAACCCCTGAGGTCGAACTGGTCTAGAGTGGCCTCTAGCTTTCTGTCTGAAGTTGCTTGTGACACTTTAAGGGCTTGGTCCCTGTGGGTATTTTGAGCTTGGTTTTCATCCCAGATACGGTTCTCTTGAGCGACTAGTTCCATGAGGGCTTTCCTTGCGAGAGCTAAACATTCTCCGTAGGTGCGCGCCGTCTAACTAGTATCCAGAACTGTGATCACATCCAAATCTCCGAATGGCGAAAACACTTGGATTATGTTGACGAAGGAAGTCGGGCTGGGACATTCCATGCGGCCTTCCTTGATCTCGACTACCAAGAAGTTCGCCCATATCTGCTTGATTGAACACACGGGGGTGTTGAATTTTGCGATGTTGACAGTCTCGTGATCCCGCTGGATCGCCAAGTCTATCAGAGCTAGCAGTTTGCTGGCGGGATGTCTGAATCCGTGGCCGTGATGACTGGGAGCAGAATCGAACTGGAGCATGTTGATGCTAAGGTGGTCATTCCCTTCATCGGAAGCTGACCCTGCCTTGCGGGGAAGACCTTCACAGATGTTTTCGGGGTGGCTACCGAAAGCATTCCCGAGGTTGATCTGATTTGTAGCGGGGTGGGGAGCTTTGTCTCCTTCGCTGTTTCCCTTGGCCTTGGCGGCGCTTGTGGCTTTAAGCTTGACTGAAGGTACGGCCTTGCCACCGGGGCCGTAGTCGAAGTGATGATGAGCTCGAGCTCGATTAGCCGTGGCCTCGTTTACCCATGAGCAGCACAAGCCGAGGGTAACTTTGGCATTACAAAATCTGATAATAAGGACCGGATCCTTGGTATCATCTGGATATCTGGAATAGATGATGTTGACGAAGTCGTCGTCAGTCACTCGATCAGAGGGGTTCTTCATCATGTCAACTAGTTGCTTCCAATTGTCGGATAGCTACCTGTACTGGACGTTGAGCTTGACAATTTCCATGGTGTTGGAGCCCTTTTCATAGGTGACCTGATTGGAACGGGTTCCGTCCTCGAAACTGAGCATGTGAATGCAGAGATCTGCCTACGGATCTGCCGCGTCCTCGACTCCGAAGAGTCCTGATTTGTCGTCGTCTGACGGCTCAACCCAAACGTAAGGACGACTCATGTCCTGCTGCGCTGTAGGAGCTGCTAGGAAAACATCATGCCCTTCGCTGGAGAAGAGGGGTTCAGCGGGAAATTCCTCGTGGAGGACATCCCATACGACGTCCATGCATTCAAGACGAGTATGACGGTGATAGTTGACCTTTATCACGGAAATCTCTTCACCTGGCGGGGCCAGAGAGTTAGCTTGAAGAATGCTGACAAATCTCCGATCGGAGACAGGGGGTTTATGTGCCCGTTTCATGGCGATGCTCAGTGTTTCTTTCCAGTCTGCCTCCAAATGTTGGATACGACAGTTGAACTTGATGTATCGGACTGCTTCAGGGTCTGCCTACTCGAGTACGTTGACGTAGTTAGCATCTTCGGACTCTGAGGGATTCTGATGAGATTTGCCCTGGTAGTCCCTTGGTTGATTTGAAGGAGGTAGCCCTGGTGCCTGGCTGCGGGCAAGCTTGGCTACTGTCTCAGCTTCATTTCCTATGAGGAAACTGTTCCCTCTGATGACTTCAAGATCTCCCTGACGGTTAATGAACTTGACGCACTGATGGAGAGTGGAGGCTATGGCTTTCATGTGATGTAGCCAAGGGCGTCCCAACAGAGCTATAAATTTGGATGGAATGTCCATCACGTGGAATTTTGCTGGCACCATTTGGGTTTCGAACCAGAGCTCCAGAGTCATCGTCCCCAGGATGGGACGAGACGTGCTATCGTAGGCCTTGATAGTCCGGGTTGACGGAATCAGGTGGCTTTCGTTGATGCGTAAGGCTTGCATCATGTTGAGAGGGAGGACGTTAACGGCTGAACCGTTGTCCACCAATACTCCGGGGAGTGATATGGTGTTGAGCTTGAGAGTAATGTACAGAGCTTCATTATGCCCCGAGGCATCTCTCGGTAGGTCTTCGTCACAGAACGTGATCATACTGCCATACAGTCGGGAATCGTAGATCTGGTCTCTATCCGGAGAAGGAGAGTCATCAAGCCATCCGTTTCCTGTTTTCCTCTTGCGAGGTAAAGCCTTTGCTGGAGCCTCGGGATTGTGTTGAGGCTGTTTATGGCGGTTGCCGCCCTTGGTTAGCACGTTGATCGAGTGCGAGTGCCAAGCTGACTTTGATCTTCCTTTACCGGTCCGTGCTCTGAAGCTGGACAAATTGAACCTTGGCTGATCCCGCGGGGGGTTAGGCTTCTGACTGGCAGTAAGATTACCAAGATCTGAGGTATTTCGGAGCCCTGGGGCCTGAACTCTGGTGTCAGCAGGACTTTTCGGCTTTCCCACCCCTGTCTGCTCTAAAGCTGCATGGCCTGGAGGAAGGGAGGACTGGCTGGAGTAGAGTACGTAGTAGTCGAACCTCCCGGATGGCTCTCCGAGTGTACCCACACTGGTGTCTCCAGCTTCGTATCTTTCTCTCGCTTCGTTGAGAGGACTTCCTCTTCGTTTTCTGAGGATTGCTCCCGACCATGTCTTGGGACTCGTACTCCAGCAAAGTGCAGAAAGCAAAAACATCGTAGCCGATGTGGACATTTGATGGGGACCCGGGCCGGAAGAGGCGGAGGAACCGGCTCGCGGCAATCTTCTTGGGCACCCATTCAATGGAATTCACATCGATGTTGTTCCTGGAAAGGGGTTTCCGATCGTATTGGGCCCACAGGCGCTCCAATTTTCCTTCCTCTATCAAGTTCTGGATTTCGTATCGTAACCCCACGCAGCTTGTCGGTGGTATGGCCGTGATATCGATGGAAGGCGCAAGACTTGCTCTTGTCGCGTTGACTACGGGATTCTTGGGTTTGTAATTTGCAATGGACTTAAGGAGACCTTCCTTGATTTACCCTTCCAAAGATCTTGCTCGCCGGCATGTCCAACTTGTCGAAGTCTACAACAGCCGCTTCGAGTGGAATTGTTGCTTTGTGGGACCGGGTTTCGTTGCCCGACCGCTGTCCCCGATGGATGTAGTTGACAGACGTATCTTTCCCTTTGCCGGGGCCGGTGCGGGATTGAATGCAACTGCTGATCGCAGATCTGTACGGGGCCGTGCAAAGAACCAACTTTTCCTTGAGATCCTTCTCAAACTATGAGCCGGCATTGACCATGGCCCGAGATCTCGGGAATAAATGATGACTCGATGAGAGTTCTCGATGGACGGTCTTAAGCAGACTTGAAGATCCGCATCTGTTCATCCTTGGAGAGTGGCTCCATGATCTCTGAGAGTTTCCAACTCCACCTCTTGTAGAATTCTCCGACGCTTTCATCTGTTTTCTGCTCAGTGGTAATTAAGTCCTCACGACTTGTTTCCCACTCTAGATTGGATCTGTACCGTTCCAGGAAGATGTTACTGATCTGATCCCAGGTGTGGCGATCCACAAGCTTGACCCTTAGGAACCAACGTAACGCTGAACTTTTGAGCGTATGCTGGAAGTGATTGGCCATTTGCTGGAGGGTTTCTCCTTTCGCTCTCATGCCGAGAACGTAGGTGTCGACATGCGTTTGAGGACATTCGATTCCGTCGAATCGGTCCATCTCCGGCATTCTGAACTTGGCAGGGAGAGGCGTGACCATTCCCGGATCCGTGGATTTGAGCGTTTCTTGCTTTGAAGCCTGCTCATGGTGGCTTTCAGGTCTTTCATCTGTTCGACCATCCAGGCTAAGGTTGGGTCCAGTGGTGGACTGTGAGGCTCGGCGCCGGGTGCTACCACGTGAGCGGTAGTGATTGGACGTGGAAGGCTTGATATATGTGGATATATGGGGGCCTTTTCTGCACTGTATCGGGGTTTGTCCCCGGTGTTATGGGATTCGTTTATAGGCAATGGGATGAACCCAGGAGGGTATTGAAGGATATTGGCATCTGTCTGAGATGGTCCAGTTGTGCGCTGGTGGTATTGAGTGATGGGAGTAGCACTGGCCTGGCCATATATGGCAGGGTTGCCCTGAGAGGTGGCAACGTGGAGCCTAGGTCGGCTATTTCCTTGGTTCGAAGGCATCCCGTAAGTTTGTGGGGGAGGAACCTGGTTGAAGGTTTGAGTAACTGGTTTCGGGGAATCGTCATCTTCGACCAAGACGAAAGTACCGTCTGACTGGGGGATAGCTGCTATACCTCGCTCATTCAGAAGCTGTACCACGAAATTCTACTGATCTTCTTTCTGCCTCTTGTGAACCTCACAAGCGCTGATGGCTTCTTCCAAAGCTGTTACCGGTGGCGGGGGTCCTTCCCCGTCACGATTTCTCGGTGAGCTAGACATGTTGGATATTCTCGCCGAGGGAACCGAGGGAACCGAAGAGCCGTCCGACGCCGCCGTAACCGTGATTCGGGCGAGGCTCGACCCGGAAATCTGAACCACTTTCTCGCTCGCCGCAGGAACGAAAGGCGTGGTTTAGGCTTCGGAAAAGGGGATTTGGCTCAAGGTTTCGGGCTTGTGCAATGTGCGCTACCGATTAATGTTTACTTAAAACGCGTTTTCTCAGAGTCCTAATCGGTTGGAAAAGAGCGTGTCTTCTTTTTCGCAACTAACCCTAGAGCTCTAATCAGTGGATCTCGTCACTACGCTTATATGCCCCTCGTTTCCATTTGTAGATCATCTTTCTCGGGACAGACTATCCCGAGCGAGGTCCTATAAGGCAAGCGAGTTCCACCGACAAAATAAAAAGTGAACTTAAGGCTAGCTGATCACGCAAACTTCCAATGTATGTGACGCACGGGCCACAGTCGAAGTCAACGTCCTTAAGTTAAGGCGGGGATCGTGCCAAAATTTCGGAATGACCTCTCCTGACTCGCTTGCGCGAGCGGCCTTAGCTTTTGGCGTTGGCCAAGTTGTGGCTGGCACGGTGCATATGGTGAGGGTTTGGTGACACTGTGTCACATTGAACCTTCGGGTATATTTTTCGGCAGAGCTCCGCGTCAAAGTCAAGGCTGAAAAGCTCAAGACTTCGGGTCGGGAATGACCTTCGGTCTCAATCTCTCGAGCTTGACTCGTGGCGAAACCCGGCGTAAAAACATACACTTAGGCTTTATGACACGAACTAAGCCAAAAACCAATCGGGGTCTTGGACAAAGTGTGACACAAAGAGTGCATGGCTTACACGGGCTAGGATGGGCTATTTGGGACGACCCCGTGCGCCCTCGAAAGGTGTCTGGCAGACAAACCGAGGTGCAACTGAACGGTCATCCAGGGTTACGGGTCGTAGTGTGCAGTGTACCGAGACAGCAAGTGCACGTGAAGTGCGGTGTACCGAGGCAGCAAGTGCGAGTAGTGTGCGGTCACTAAAATTCTTTTTCTGAGTAAAACAGAGATTTTTCAGAATGTGTCTTAAAGAATTTTGATGCGCAGTTCAAAAGATAGCCTGAAAATCAAACATGAATGGGAATGCACAAACATGGTATGATTTTGAAAAGACGACAATGTAATGCCTTTGAAAAAAAACCGTTTGAGGTTTAAAGTAACACACGCACACGAAAACGAGGAAGGGTAAACGAAAGTTTGACCCACGGAAGGCTTTTTTGAAAACATCGGCAGTTTTGAAAAAAGTATCCACATCCCCAGCAGAGTCGCCAACTGAAATTACCCGGGGTTTTGCGCGACGCGAAACGCGGATGTCTTTCGCAAAGGGTTGGTGTCTGAGACCTTGCTTTTCGGGAAGTAAGAGGAGTCGCCACGCGGTTTTTGTATTTTGAGCCCAAACGTTGAGAAATTGCTATTAATTGAAAAAGGTGTCGTTTTTATTGGGCAAAAACTTAGGAAAAGGCTTTGAAAATAGGGGGTCATTTTTATTGGCAGCTAAAACGAGTAAAAATCTTTTTAGTACCAAAGATTTTTAGGTTTGGAGGTCACGTTACGTTTCGGGAAGAGTATATTGAGATCACCCGAAATGCCTCGTATGACGAGTCTTTCTACCTTTCTCAAAAACGTGTGCGTGTGTGTGTGTGTTTGCATTTTGAAATGGGGGCTTGAATGACAAGCTTAATATTGGTTTGAATGTCAGATGTTGATTAGGTGATCTTGTTTGAAAAGACGAGCGTTTGAATGACAAACGTCGGTTTTGCAGTTTTAGGAAAAGTGGCGCGAATGCTGATTTTAACTGTTTATCTTAAGTGTCAAACGTCGGATTTTGAGTTTGAAGATGAGCGTTTGGATGCCAAACGTCATTTCGCGCGTTTTGAAAGAGAGTTCGAAGGTCGAACTCCGGTTTTGAACCGGGCATGTCATTGTTAACGATTTTACGGAAAAAACGTATTAAATGATTTTTGAATGTCAAAAGTCGGCTTTTAAGTTTGAAGATGAACATTTGGATGCCAAACGTCATTTCGCGCATTTTGAAAGAGAGTTCGAAGGTCGAAGTCCGGTTTTGAACCAGGCATGTCATTGTTAACGATTTTACGGGAAAAACGTATTAAATGATTTTGCGATCAACGAATCGGGTTGCGACTCGGACTTTGAAAAGTAAATACTATCACGATCCAAATGGCTCGGACTTGCAAATGACAGTATTTAAATGCGGTATCGACGGAATCAAACGATCCGGAATTGTAAAGTACGATCGACGAGCCAAACGGCTCGGAATTGTAAAGTACGATCGACGAGCCAAACAACTCGGAATTGTAAATTTGCGTGAAATTAAATGACGTTCGACGGATCAAATGGTCCGAAATTTGTAAATGACAGGAATTTAAATGACGATCGACGGATCAAACGATCCGGAATTGTAAATGACATAAAAGTAAACAGAACGGGGTCGAAACGCCGTTTTAACCAGAGATTACTTCTCTTACGGGAAGAGAAGAGGATCTAGGGGCTAAAATGTATCGGACCCCGTTAGACGAAGGCGTCTACATTGCAACAACGTCGTCCGAAACGGTTGTAGCGACTGGCGTTTAAACCGAGACGAAATGAGAGTTTTAGAGAGAGAGGGAGCTACCTATGGCTAGGGTCAGCTCCTTTGGCTCAGGGGGCGTATACGGGATACGAAAGTGTGTTTGGAACAGTGTTTTGAGGTGGCGGGGGTCGTATTTGATCGAAATACGGAGTTTTCACGCAAAACGAGGTAAAACCGGGGCTCGGGGAGAGTGGAACCAGTTTAGGCCGTGGCTTAGGGTGAAAATGGAGTGAGTTTTTGTTGTTGTAAATGGCTTTGACAGCCCTTGTATTTATAGGTAAAATTTCAGCATGAGTCCAGACGGACTTAGGGTGAAATCAGGGGGGTTTTGTGAAACTTTGAAAATTGGAGGGGCTTGCTGGCAATTCTAGATTTCCTGCAAATGAGTCCGGCCGGACTGAGACTGCATACCAGGGGTATTTTTGTCTTTTCACTCTAAATTTGATTGAAAGGTGATGGGAGAGTTGTGGCATGTGAGCCACGTGTCCCTGTGACTCACAGGCCATGGGAATTTGTGCCATTATTTCTCGGTTTTGTCCGTTTTTAAAATAACAGTCCGGAAAATGTCTGAGACGCCCCCGAAAAGTGCCGGAAAGTGCGTTTTTCAGGAAAAGCCGTACTTTTACGTGCGACGACGTGTGTTGAGTACGCTTCGACGTTGGGATGCTCGGGGCAGTCCCGGGACGTCTCGTTGGCTTGGCAACGGGGAGCTTAACGGGTTCCGGTTAACCTGGAGCGGGCCAGTTAACGGATTCCGGTTAACTTTTAACGGATTTTGACGATCCGGATTTGGGTACTTACACCAGCAGGTCCCTATCTGCTGCCTCCTCACTATAATTTTCCCCAAACTCGAAACAGGGTATTGGCGGCTCAAGCTATTGATGCTCGTTAGAGGAGGGACATCACTCAACCTCTCCACAACGGTCTGCACTTCTTTAGTACTTCGGGCAATGGGAGTGTGGGGAGGAGTATGGCTTGATGCAGAGCCAGCTGCTCTGGAGGTGCCAGCTTGGTCAAGTCCCAGATCGGCACGAGGCCTCTTCCTGATTCAGCTAAGAGGTGGGTCGAATCCAATCTCCTCTTTGCTCGTCGATGTTGAGCTCCAATCTACAATATTATGGGGGTCTGCCCCAGTTGATTCCTGCTTGGGCTCGAAGCCCGACGCATTCTCGATCGATTGGTCGACCTCCCTCTCTTCTCCATGCACCTCCACTTGAGGTTAATGCTCAATAGGCTCCACTGGCCCAGTTCCATCTACGAGGATCATCCCCACTCCTACTTTGGGAATCAAAGCATTGGTCACTCCATGGGCCATCTTATTTGTCCTTTTATCTCTGTGGTCGACAATCCTGTTCATTTGTGATTCTTGCTCGGGAGTAAGGACTGCACGATCAAAGAAAAAAAGTTAGCAAAGCAGGTTACGAGCAAAATGACAGAGAAATTAAAGAAAAACCTACAAATACTTAACTTCCATAATGAACTAAGCCTCTGCAGTGGTCGGACTTCTTTTTGCAGAAGTGACACTGGGATTCAAATATCTCCCTCTCATGGATGACCCAGTCGGGGTATCTAATACTTCTAATGATTGGTACTAGGGGGCGACCTTCCCATCTCCTCCTAACATCATTCTGGCCTGAATAAAGAAGTCCTTATCCGACCCCAACTTATAGTTCTCCTCGGGGCTACTAACGTCAACCTACGAGTGAGCTCATTGCTCCACTCTAGGACCCATTAGTCTTCCTCCTTCATAGGCGGGGTATCTGCCTCTGGTAAAGGGAATTCATATCCCTTCTTACTCTCCACCTATATTATGTAGTTATTCCATCTTGATACCTTGTCGGGCAAGTTGATAAACAGTTTTAGGGCCTTAGCTTTGGACGACGTACTTATTCCGAAATTCTTCTCATTCATCATGACCTTGAAAAACCTCCTGAAGACATACATGAATGGTTTAAACCCAACAAACCTACTCACCATGGAAAAGCAAACAAATACCCTCACTATATTGGCACCCAACTGCATAGGGACAACGGCCAAGCACTCAAGAAACTCACAAATGACACTACCAGAAAAACAGGTTTTAGCAACGGAAATTTCCGTCGCTAAATCCAAATTTCCGTCGCTAAAATTAAACAGCAACGGAAAAATTCCGTCGCTGGTCCGCCGCTACCAGCCCGTCGCAGTGCTCCGACGGCTCAATTTCCGTCGGTATAATTTTGGTTTTACCGACGGAATTAATATTCCGCCGCTGATTTATGATATTAGCGACGGAAATTTCTGTCGCTGAATTAATTTAATTTTTTTTTTGGAAATTTCCGCCGCTGAAAAAAAAAATTAATTTAATTTTTATTTTCAGCGACGGAAATTTCCGACGCTGAAATAAAAATTTAATTAAATTAAATTAATTTCAGCGGCGTAAAATTTCCGTCGCTGGAATAAAAATTAATAAAAATAAATTAAATTCAGCGGCGAAATATTCCGTCGCTGATTTAATTTATTTTAATTTAATTTTTATTTCAGCGACGAAAATTTCCGTCGCTGATTTAATTTATTTTTATTTAATTTTTATTTCAGCGACGGAAATTTCCGTCGCTGAATTAATTTATTTTAATTAATTTTTTTTCAGCGACGAAATATTCCGTCGGTGAATTAAATATTTAATTAAATTAAATTAAAATACACCGACAAAAATTTCCGTCACTGAAATAATTTTATTAAAAAAAATAAAAAATTCAATTATAATATTTTTAAAAACTAATAAATTAAAAAAAAAATACATCTATAGAAAAATATCAAAATACATCAATTACAAACATCAAGATACGTCAATTAATAATGTCAAAATACATCTATTACAATCTTTTTAAAATTAATTACAAATCTTTCAAAGAAAAGAATAAATATCAAATATTTGCAAATTACCACTACCACCATCCAAATTTAAAAAAAAAATCAAAAAATGTCAAAACCCACTTCAACTACAACTCTCAAACTTCAAAATTCATCTTCAAAAATCTGTCAAAACCCACTTTTAATTCGAAAGTAAAGGGGGGCGGATCGAGGGACGGCGGGTTTGGGGTAATTTTTTGAGAAGAGGGGCGAGGAAGAGGCGAAGATGGAGATGGAGAAAGAGGAGGAGATCGATGGAGATGGAGGCGGGATGTAGGAAGAGGCGGAGATGGAGGTAGAGGCGGAGACAGAGATGGAGGTGGAGGCGAAAAAGATGGTGAAGAAGAGGGGCGAGGAAGAGGCGGAGATGGAGATGGAGGCGGGGTGGAGGAAGAAGCGGAGATGGAGATGGAGGTGGAGATGGAGGTGGAGGCGGAGGCGGAGTCAGAGATGGAGGCGGAGATGGAGGTGGAGGCGGAGTCAGAGATGGAGAGAAGGCGGGGATGTCGTGGGGAAGGAAGGAAGGGTGGCCGGATCTGGTGGGGTGGCCGGATCTTAGGGGTGGCCGGATTTGGTACGTAGAGAGAGAGAGAGTGTGTGAGAGAGAGAAAGTGTGAGTGTGTGTGACTGTGTGTGACTGTGTGTGTGTGTTGAGTAATAAATGGGAAGATAAAGAGAATTTAAGAATGTGAAATGGTTTGTGAAATGGTTTTGTTTTGATGAATTTAGACCATTGGATGTTTAAGATTAATGGTTCAGATTGATTAGAGGATCAATCCACGTGATAAGTTGTAAGCCAATTAAAAAAGAGGGTATCATGCTTTTGCAAAATGAATTTGGACCATTGGATGTTTAAGATTAATGGTCCAGATGATTAGGGGATCAATCCATGTGAAAATTTGTAAGCCAATTAAAAAAAGGGTGTCATGTTTTTGCAAAATGGATTTGGACCATTGGATTTTATTGTTTTTGATATATTTAATGGCTAAGATTTTCCTTGTTTAATGACCATAATAATAGTAATATCAAAAATAATTTAAAATATAAAATAATATTATATAATAATAATAATAATTAAATAATAATATACCATAATAATAATATACTCCCTCCGTCCACATAGTTACTTCACAGTTACTGTTTGCGCGAAGATTAAGGAAAAAAAGAGGGACGAACTACCCTATATTTATTTTTTAATTTTTTTTAAATTTTTTATTGACTATAAAATAATATTTTAGCCTTTGTTAATTAGTGTTTTTTTTTTTAGAAAAAGTTATAGAAAAAAAGATAGAAAAAAAACTAAACAAATGAAAGTATATAGAAGAAAAGTCAAAAGAGGGACGGACTACCCTATATTTATTTTTTAATTTTTTTTAAATTTTTTATTGACTATAAAATAATATTTTAGTCTTTGTTAATTAGT
This sequence comes from Adenophora triphylla var. japonica, assembly GCA_022495995.1. Classification (NCBI taxonomy): domain Eukaryota; kingdom Viridiplantae; phylum Streptophyta; class Magnoliopsida; order Asterales; family Campanulaceae; genus Adenophora; species Adenophora triphylla. The sequence goes on from JAFEMH010002187.1 coordinate 40,801, forward strand.
GGTTTTTTTTAGAAAAAGTTATAGAAAAAAAGATAGAAAAAAAAACTAAACAAATGAAAGTATATAGAAGAAAAGTCAAAAGAGGGACGGACTACCCTATATTTATTTTTTAATTTTTTTAAATTTTTTATTGACTATAAAATAATATTTTAGCCTTTGTTAATTAGTGGTTTTTTTTATAAAAAGTTATAGAAAAAAAGATAGAAAAAAAACTAAACAAATGAAAGTATATAGAAGAAAAGTCAAAAGAGGGACGGACTACCCTATATTTATTTTTTAATTTTTTTTAAATTTTTTATTGACTATAAAATAATATTTTAGCTTTTGGTAATTAGTGTTTTTTTTTACTAAAAGTAATAGAAAAAAAATTAAACAAATGAAAGTATATAGAAGAAAAGTCAAAAGAGGGACAGACTACCCTATATTTATTTTTTAATTTTTTTTAAATTTTTTATTGACTATAAAATAATATTTTAGCCTTTGTTAATTAGTGGTTTTTTTTATAAAAAGTTATATAAAAAAAGATAGAAAAAAATCTAAACAAATAAAAGTATATAGAAGAAAAGTCAAAAGAGGGACGGACTACCCTATATTTATTTTTTAATTTTTTTAAAAATTTTTATTGACTATAAAATAATATATTAGCCTTTGTTAATTAGTGTTTTTTTTTAGAAAAAGTTATAGAAAAAAAGATAGAAAAAAAACTAAACAAATGAAAGTATATAGTAGAAAAGTCAAAAGAGGGACGGACTACCCTATATTTATTTTTTGATTTTTTTTAAATTTTTTATTGACTATAAAATAATATTTTAGCCTTTGTTAATTAGTGGTTTTTTTAGAAAAAGTTATAGAAAAAAAGAAAGAAAAAAACTAAACAAATGAAAGTATATAGAAGAAAAGTCAAAAGAGGGACGGACTACCCTATATTTATTTTTTAATTTTTTTTAAATTTTTTATTGAATATAAAATAATATTTTAGCCTTTGTTAATTAGTGGTTTTTTTTAGAAAAAGTTATAGAAAAAAAGATAGAAAAAAAACTAAACAAATGAAAGTATATAGAAGAAAAGTCAAAAGAGGGACGGACTACCCTATATTTATTTTTTAAATTTTTCTAAATTTTTTATTGACTAGAAAATAATATTTTAGCCTTTATTAATTAGTGGTTTTTTTTTAGAAAAATTTATAGAAAAAAAGATAGAAAAAAAAATTAAACAAATGAAAGTATATAGAATAAAAGTCAAAAGAGAGTATAATAATTTTTTTTAATTTTTTTAATTTTTTATTGACTAGAAAATAATATTTTAGCGTTTGTTAATTAGTGGTTTTTTTTAGAAAAAGTTATAAAAAAAAGATAGAAAAAAAAACTAAACAAATGAAAGTATATAGAAGAAAAATAAAAATTCAAATACGTAATTATTCCGTCGGCGATAATCTAATTTTTTTTAAAAAATAAATAAATTATCGACGGAATAATTCCGTCGCCGATAAATTAAAAAATAAATAAATAAATAAATTAGATTAACAAATGAAGGAATAATTCCGTCGCCGATAAATTAAAAAATAAAAAATAAATAAATTATCGCCGACGGAATAATTTCGTCGGCCGATAACTTAAAAAAATTAAAAAATAAATAAATTATCAGCAGCGGAATAATTCCGTCGCTGATATTTTATTTAGCGACGGAATTAAATTCCGCCGCTGAAATTCCGTCGCTAAAACGAATATTCGTCGAATATTCGTTTTTAGCGACGGAATTCAGCGGCGGAATTTATTTCCGTTGGTTAATTTGGCGCCAAATTAATTCCGTCGCTAAAGCATAATTTCCGTCGCTAAATAGCGACGGAATAATTCCGTCGCTGTTGATTCCGTTGCTAAAACACCAGTTTCTGGTAGTGTGAAGGGTTCAAGAGGAAGGTGTAGGCCGGCTTCAAACTGGTCATAATAGAAAGCTACATTGGTTTTGCTTAGGCCCCAATGCATCCAATACTGAGCCTTCCTCTGTCTCTCAGTATAATGGGTTAAGTGGAAGTCATCACGATACACCTCGAAAAAGTCATGGAGGATCTTGATGCGGGACTCAGCATTTTTCCTCCCTATTGTCGGCTTGGGGGCCACATATCCCCTTACATTACAACTGGAAGAACTGTCGAGCAAAATTTGTCCACAATGTTGCCAGAGGAGGAGCTCGACGAGGAGGAAGTCGAAGTCTATTGTGCTGCCATATCTACAGAAGACACAGACACAGGGGAATCAGACCTAGTTGAAGTATGTTCTGAGCTATCTAAGTACGACCTAGATTCCCATGTGAAGGCTAATCTCTCTCTAGGGAAGGGGGGTTTATTGGACTTAAAGTAAAAGATTATGAGGTGGTCTATCAATTTGTTAAAGAGACATAATCGAATAATCCATGGATCATCCACCTCCAAATCCCCCATACTCTCACCAGCTGGGAACCCTACCTCGCCATAAAACAAGATCTACCTATCTAAGATGGTGATACACTCAACTCTTGTTAACTCCCTCCATGGACCCTATAACCTCTTGTAAATCCTAAGTTTTATGCAGTTGTAACCATACCTAACTCCTAGCTCGAAGCCGAAGCTCCTAGACATGGCGGAATAATAAAGAAAGCTCAAATTTAAACCTATAGAAAATAAATTGAGGGGTACCTTGCCGATTTGAGAAGGACGGAATTCAAATACGGAGTGGAAAGACAAATTGCACCGAAAAATCAAACTCCTTGTTGTTTGTTCTTGTTGGGTGTTTAAAAGCTTGAGGATTGTAGAGTTTGAAAAGGAAAGGAATCCTTCCTTATATACGCCTCCAAATTCTTACCTGAATTGGAAAGGGTGGGGGACATAACCGTTCCATTGTCAGAGTGAATGTTCCACAACTGTTCCCAAAACAGTTGTCCAATCGCCAGAACTGTCCCATTAAGGAGAAAATTACGGCACATTAAACAGCATATTCAACCGTCAAAAGTCAATCGTCGAGAGAAACCTACATCTACCAAGTCGACTATCCATTGGCGAACTACGTAAGCCATTGCAAAATTTTCCTTAACTTAATGGTCAACAAAGTCAACTCAGAAAGTTGGGGGCCACTGAACGGAATAAAAGTGACGAGCAAGGGCCAACGTATGAAGCCCAACATCGAAAGCATCACAAAGACACAGTTATTGAATGGATCAACCCAATTACTACGGCTCCAGCATTCCAACAGTACAGATCAGTCGACCAAGCTTATTGTCTGACCATCCTTGGTCCCAACCTAGCTTCAACAGACATACGATCATCTAATTGAGTGATCTCTGCCTATTTAAGGCACGAACCTCGAATACTCAGACAACCTCGACCAAAGCAACACGTGCGTCTACCCATGACTCAATCTATAACCATCTCCTATAATCACAGATACCGTTATTGAAATTACCCGATCCGGATGCGGACGGCCTTTCGCTTTTTGGAAATGTAGTAGAGTCGCCATGCCGTTTGGATTATGCCCAAAACCTTGAGAAAAGGCTTTTTGTGTGTGATGAGATTTTTGAGTTCGGAGGTCAGGTTACTCCTCGGGAAGAGATTTTTGTGCTCACCCGAGTCACCTCATTTTCATGAGTCTTTCTGTACCATTTTCTTTGAAAGTTGTGTGTGTGTGTGTGCTCTTAAATAAAATGCATTTGAAAGTAAATAATGAAAAGACAGTGCAGGGAACATTAACAAACCGCTATCACCGTTAGACCTCCATAGTGCAATTGGAAGGTCTTGTGGGATCGTTTGGACGGTTTGGGTCTACATATATAGTAAATAAAGACTACATTGTAAACAATATATTTAAAGCAATAATGTATTTAAAGACTTGAAATTTAAAACATTATTTAAAATGCGGAAGGAGATCTCACCAATGTTGGTTACGTTCTTTCTTCCTAGGGTTTGTAGGAGGAATGTGTTTGGTTGAGGGTGTTTAAAGAGGAGAGAAGTTTTACCCTCACTTATGGAAAAATCACCCCTAATTAACTCTTGTATCACACTCGGGGGGTCTAAATAGGAAATAATTTTTGCCCTCACTTATGGCAAAATCTCCACTAATTAGCTCTCGTTCACACTCTCTAGACTCACGAATTTTGACCGTTTTAAGCCTTTTATTGGGTGTTTGGAGTTTGGTAAGTGGGTGTAGGTTGATTGGGGATGAATAGGCTTTATGGGACGTCAGGGGGTCGATCGGGATGGACCGGGAAGGACTGGGATTGCCTCGAGATGCCTTGGGATGGCTCGGGAGGCCTCGGGATGTCTTGGATGGGCTGGAAACTGCTCTGGATTGAAGTGGGAAGGCTGGGAAGGTTGTTGTTGGTGAGAAATGAGCTGAGGGAGGCTGGTATTTATAGGCTCAGAAGCTGGACAAACATGTTCGTAAGGATTGGTCTTTCTTTGCAAGGTGGTCTCGTACGGATTGGATTTGTCCTTTCCTTTCCTGGATTTGGGGGATTTTTAGAGTGTTGACAAACATGTCCGTACGGACATACCATGCTTTTTACATATGTGTTCATACGGATTGAATTTGATTTGTCATTTCCTGAATTTGGGGGATTTTGGCGTGTTGGACCATATTTACACATATATTTGTACGGACCTCTTTAGGATCTATCAATTTTTCAAATCTTTCATTACCATTGGATAGTACCCGTTGAGAGCTTTCCAGCCATATATGGCACGTCTCAATCGGAGTCCGCATGAAGAAGTTATGACCTCCAGAAGTTTGCCCTTGGGAAGTCACGGGACTTTGGGATTACGGCGAGGTGAACCCTTAGTTTTTTCCGTATGCTCGGATGGAGAGCGGTCCGGATTGGGGTACTTCTAGAGCCCCTCGACGACGGCACTTATGAAGGAAGTGGGGTCATCAATAAAAATAAGAATCCCGATCTGGAATGCTCGTCGGGAGGAAAAGATAAATGACCATGTCGATCGGACTGTTGGACCCTTTGATAGGATCCTACGTATCCCGAGTGGGAATCAAGCCTAATCGTAGTTCGAGTGTGAGGGTGGCTTTGAGGGAGACTTGAACTGAGTTGAGACTATTCCTTTAGGCGTCTCAGCCTGAGTTGAGACTATTCCTTGAGGCGTTCCGGACCCGGGAAAGCCGAGACTATTCCTTGAGGCGTCTCGGCCTGAGTTGATGAGGACGTGGTGGTGCCTCTGGCTGAAATAATGAGGACGTGGTGGCGCCTCTGGATGAAATAATAAGGATGTGGTGGCGCCTCTTCTGAAATGATGAGGATGTGGTAGCGCCTCTGCTGAAATGATGAGGACGTGGTGGTGCCTCTGCAGAAATAATGAGGAAATGGTGGCGCCTCTGGCTAAAATAATGAGGATGTGGTGGCGCTTCTGCTGAAATGATGAGAACGTGGTGGCGCCTCTGGCTGAAAAAATGAGGACGTGGTGGCACCTCTACTGAAATGATGAGGACCTGTTGGCGCCTCTGGCTGAAGTGATGAGGACGTGGTGGCGCCTCTGGCTGAAATAATTAGGACGTGATGGCACCTCTGCTGAAATGATGAGGACGTGGTGGCGCCTCTGCTGAAATGATGAGGAGTGGAGGCGCCTCCGCTGAAATGATGAGGACGTGGTGGCGCCTCTGGCTATGACGAGGACGTGATGGCGCCTCTACTGAAATAATGAGGACATGATGGCGCCTCTGCTGAAATGATGAGGACGTGGTGGCGCCTCTGCAGAGTATCGATAAAATGCAAAAGTGATGGCTATCGTTAAGGTCTTTCTGAAAGTCTTGGTGGTTTACCACTTATACATTCCACTTCAGTTGAGGAGAGTCGATCATGACCTCTATTTTCTTCACCGCTATTACTAGGCTATGGTTTACCACTAGGGATCTACCTTTTTATGAGAGTTTGGTTGCAGATATCCATTGGGCAGAAGCATTGTTTGGTTTTTTTCTTTGGGAAGGTTGAGCCCATGAATCTGGGCAGTTGTATGTGATGATTCCCCTAGTCATTACCTCTTGTGATCAAGTTGAGCATGATTCGGATGCTCTTGCTTGGGCCTTTTGTGGTACAAATTCTTGGCTACTCTTTTTGCATGGAGCGAATCCTCCTGCTGTTTTTCTTTTCTGGGTGCTTTGGCCCACCTGGAGATGAGAAGTTGGGGGCTGAAATAGCTTTGACAGATTCATGTGCGACGGTGGGAGTGACATCTCGTGTTTTCTTTGTGCGTGATAGCCACTCTTTTCATGGTTAGCTCCCTCGGGATATGCCACAGTGCTTCGCTAGATGTGGTAGGCCACTGCCGAGCGAGCAAGGATATCATTCATTTGGTTCTTGGGGAAACCTTCCATGGTATAGACCGTCTGGCGATGGGGGACCGATTCATGCACGGAGGAAGCCCCGCTTTGCTTGCTTTTATGGTTGCGAGAGAGACTTCAGGCTATGCTTGCGCTTTCAACATCTTTTAGTCCGTGGACATTTACTCAATGACCTTTAGTCTTGGAGACGGATCAATCTGAAGGGGAAAGGTGGATGGCCAGGCTCGGCACGCATCACATTCATTGGTGGGTTCCTCATTGAGAGATAGAAACTAGGAGGGCTCTTCAGGAATGTTCCTATGTTGTCACGGTTCCTGGGCTGTCTCAGTCTTCCTTCTACATTCCGACCCTTGCTTCCAGGCAGTTTGGAATGAGGCAGGAGCCTTTGTTGGGTTGGAAAGACATTGCTACTATGATGGTAGATCCTTTCTCTATGGTGGACCCATCCCCTTTCCTTCTCTTTCTATGCTTTTCCTCTTGGGGTACTTCTCGGACGCAGGGAGAGTATCATTTTGTCTACTGAGTATTTGGACTGGTATGAGCAGCATCTTGGACAGGCTCAAACGATTGTGGGGAGCAGGCGCGAGGCAATTCCGGGGCAAGGTTGTCATTTCAGCTACCACCTTAGGAGTGCAGAAGCTTGGATTAACCCTCAAGATATCACGGGAGTCGCTTTATTTTGACTACGAGAATAGAGTTGACAAACTGGCAGAGAGAGGTCTCCTTTTACAGACACGTAGGGAGGAGATCCGAATCGAGGCATGGACGAACGAAGCTTTGAGAGCGACTGGATTTCTTGAAATCTTGCAATACCTCTTCCATTGTTTGGAGATTTCTCGAGAGAGAATTCCTATTCCCTTCACTGTTATCTATCAACCCTGCTACTGGAGGATAACGGACCGTTCGAACTGCTGAACTAGAAGGACTATCATACCTTGTAACTTCAATGATGAAAAGACGACACCCGGGGACTATCAACCACTCTCGTTTCGCTGGAGTGGGCGAAAGGTAGGGTTTAGACTCGGGAGGGCTTTTTGGATAAAGGGGAAAGCTCATGCGACATGCACTTTCCTTTTTTATTTTTTGTTATTATTTTTTGGTTGTTTCAATTTACTTAAAATGTGTTTTCTCAGAATCCTAAATGGTTGGAAAAATTGCTCTTCTTTTTCGCAACTATTCTAGATCCTGGGTTAGTGGAATCTGTCACTACGTCTATAAACCCCTCATTTTTTCACATGTATTTCTACCTCCCAGGGCGGACAACCCCAAGCGAGGGTCCTATAGGGCAAGCGGATTCCACCAACCAAAAAGAGAAACGAACCTAAGGACCGAGCCTGTCATGTACGTTTCAATGCTTCCGCCATGTGAATAGTGAACAAAGCAAATATCCCTAAGTCAACATCGGGTCAAGAATTTGGCATGACCTTTCTTTGCCTTGCTTTCGCAATGGATCTTTGACTTTGGGTTTTGACTAGGTCATATTCTCATGGATGACGCATTAAAGGCTTGATGACATGGTGTCACATTTGGCGTTGACGTATATCCAATATAGGTCCGTGTCTGAGTTAACGATATAAGTCAAGATTGGGTCAACATATGATTCTGGCCAGCTTGCTTGCTCAAGTGACTTTAACTTTTAGGTTTTGACTCAGAAAATGGCCAACATGGGATATGCATCTAGGCTTTATGACACGAACTAGGTTAAAAACCAACCGAGTCTGGACAGAGTGTGACGCAAATAGTGCATGGTTGACACTGGCGAGGATAGGAAGTTTGGAATGATCCCGTCCGTGCAAGAGAGGCATAGGAACACCAATCGAACTGCAACTGAGACCATCACGAGTTTGGGGTTGTAGTGTGCAAGTGTACAGGACAAGAGTGCGCGTAGTGTGCCGTCACTAAAATTCTTTTTTTTTCTGAGTAAAACAGGAGTTTTTTTGCAGAATGTGTTTTAAAAGCATGTACATAGATATATTATGATACAATTTTTTTTGTATTTTTGAGCAAGACAAAAAAGTAAAACACACACATACATCACACAATAGTCAAATAAAGGGTAAAACGAAAGTTTGACCCTCATCATGTTTTAAAAATCTTTTTAAAAGTTTTTAAAACAAATCGTCCCCAGCAGAGTCGCCAACTGAAATTACCCGATCCGGATGCGGACGACCTTTCACTTTTTGGAAAAATGAAGTACATTTGCCACGCCGTTTTGATTATGCCCAAAACATTGAAAAAAAGCTTTTTGTGTATGATGAAATTTTTGAGTTCGGAGGTCAGGTTACGCCTCGGGAAGAGATTTTTATGCTCACCCGAGTAGCATCATTTTCATAAGTCTTTCTGTACCCTTTTCTTTGAAAGTTGTTTTTGTGTGTGTGTGTGTGCTTTTAAATAAAATGCATTTGAAAGTAAATAATGAAAAGACAGTGCAGGGAATATTAACAAACCGCTATCAGCGTTAGATCTCCATAGTGCAATTGAAAGGTCTTGTGGGATCGTTTGGACGGTTTGGGTCTACGTATAATATATAGTAAATAAAGACTACATTGTAAATAATATGTTTAAAGCAATAATGTATTTAAAGACTTGAAATTTAAAACATTATTTAATGTGCAGAAGGAGATCTCACCAATGTTGGTTACGTTCTATCTTCCTAGGTTTTGTAGGAGGAATGTGTTTGGTTGAGGGTGTTTAAAGAGGAGAGAAGTTTTGCCCTCACTTATTGCAAAATCTCTCCTAATTAACTCTCGTATCACACTCGGAGGGGGGTCTAAAGAGGAAAGAAGTTTTTCCCTCACTTATGGCGAAATCTCCCCTAATTAGCTCTTGTTCACACTCGCTAGACTCACGGATTTTGACCGTTTGAGTAGTTTGTTGGGTGTTTGGAATTTGGTGAGTGGGTGTAGGTTGATTGGGGATGAATAGGGTTTATGCGACGTCGGGGGGTCGATCGAGATGGACCGGGATTGCCTCGTGATGGCTCGGGATGCCTCGGGATGGTTCGAGAGGCCTCGAGATGCCTCGAATGGGCTGGAAACTGCTCTGGATTGAAGGGGAAGGCTGGGAAGGCTGTTGTTGGTGAGAAATGAGCTGAGGGAGGCTGGTATTTATAGGCTCAGAAACTGGACAAACATGTCCATACTGATTGGTCTTGCTTTGCAGGGTTGTCCGTATGGATTAGATTTGATCTGTCCTTTCCTGGATTTTGGGGATTTTGGGGATTTTTGGCGTGTTGACAAACATGTCCGTACGGACATACCATGCTTTTTACATATGTGTCCGTACGGATTGGATTTGATCTGTCATTTTCTGGATTTGGGGGATTTTGACGTGTTGGACCATATTTACACATATGTTCGTACAGACCTCATAAGGATCTATCAATTTTTCAAAGCTAACAATACCATTTGATAGTACTCTTTGAGAGCTTTCCAATCATATATGGCACGTCTCAATCGGAGTCCGTATCAAGAAGTTATGACCTCCGGAAGTTCGCCCTTGGGAAGTCACGGGACTTTGGGAATACGGCGAGGTGAACCCTTAGTTTTTTTCGTATGCTCGGATGGAGAGCGATCCAGATTGGGGTACTTACAGTTATGCCTACATTATCTTCACGATTTAAGGGATTCAGTATGATCCTACTTCACCACTATATATACCAGATTAAATCCAACGTAAAAAGATAATGTTATCTTTGCTATTTTGAGATTACTTTCGTACAGTTTATATTGTTATATAACTCGACATCTTATGATCACGTCGGAGAGTATTAGTCGGAGACCATCCCGGCAAGTCGTTTGTTCGTGGTTTCAAATTTTAGTTGATGGATATCAACCTATTGCTGGACTAATGCGGATCTGAATCATTTTCTATGTTATCATATATATATATATATATATATATATATATATATATATATATATATATATATATATATATATATATATATATAATTTGAGAAAAATAAAAGATCAACTAAATATTATATACAACCTCAGTCCCAAATAATTTAAAGTGGCCTACAAGGTTAGAAAAAAACACAAGTCTTAAGTCTTGCATTGTTAGGGTCAAAGCCCAGCCCCAAATAATTTTAATATGGGCTAATTAATATATGATGGCTCAATAATTTCATTTTAGGAAATTATTACTAAGTTGAGCCAAATAAATTTGTTATCATGGCTTCGTACAAACAATAACAATTTTAAATATTTCAAATTATGCACAATTATTTTAATTCAGCATTACACGTATAATATGGGTTATTAATCCTAAGCTGGCACCGTAATTCTAATTTTGTCTTCAAAATATGTGAAGCCTAATAGTATAATATACTGTAGTAAATGCACATTTTTTTACAAAATATTTTTATACTTGCTAAATTAAATCTACTGTGGCCCAATATTTCTAATCTCGACTAATATGTCGCAATATTTATAAAGGCCAAAAGAAATGAAATTTTGAAGGCTGTTTTTATTTTTAAATCGGTATAATAATGCTTTATAAAGTGACAAATTCAATTTTGACCCAAAACTAAGTTCAAACTTAACATTTTAGTCTAATAATAATTAGAACAGAAAAAATAAAGAAACTATTGATCAAGAAGTGTAACTTTTACTTAAAATGTCTAGATTAATGGCTAGATGGTTCTGTTAGGTCTAAAGTCGCACGCCTACAAATTAAATACCAAGACTATACTCGGCTATAAAAACTGTAGCTAGGACAAGTCTAGGGTCGATCCACTGAAGAACGGTTATTCGGTTGCACAATTGTCACTTGACAAGATTGGGGGTTTGTTTGATTTTAATTAACTTCCTAAAACAGAAATTAAAAATTAAGTGGTAAAACAATTAACGGGAAGCACTTCAGATTTGTTTCCGTCCCCGTTTATCAATTCAATATCATCGGTATAATTTATTTCTCTTCCTCCCTATTCACTTGATCCGGGATATATTTCAATCCCTATTTATTTTTTATTAATGGTTATAAGCAGTGACACACTCACCTATTCTCCTAATCAATACCTAAACCTAACTGACACAGTCTAGATTCACAATATTGATTGATAAAGATTTAAGAAATTAAGATCAAGAATTTCACTATTCTTTTGCAAATAGATCAAAACCTAGTTTTACCCCCTTTTTAATTTACCACGACACGTGCATAAATCTCAAAGATGCTACTTGTGAAAAATCCTAATCTGACACAGACTTAAGATTAAACTAGCATTAAATCAATTACCGAGAAAAAGAGGGTGATCAAATCTCAAAACCCTAGAAACGATTTATCAATTCGGGATTCAAATCTGAAGCAATGAAATTAGTTCTCCATAAAAAATTGTCAACTCTCTAGAAAAAATAATAATAAAAAGTCTCCCCTAATTATGAAGTTAAAACAAGTATATATACTTGTCCAACCCATAATACTAAACCTAATCCTAATTAAAACCTAAAAGGAAAAGGAAAGTAAAATAAAATAAAACTTTCGGTACCTCTTCCCAGCCAATAAAACTAAATAAAATAATAAAAGCAAAAAGGAAACTAAATTAAATTATATTAAAATCTTTTCCAGTTCCATGCCTCGGTCAACACGCTGTGGCCCTCGGTCAACGCCCAGCTTTTGGTCTTCACGCTGAGATTCACGTACAGCATTCAAATTTCCCTTTGGTTGAAAGAACATTTAGTTCCCAAAATTAATTCACTTGCTGCTACCATCTCCAGCACTGCGTCAAATACCGACACCATCGCCAAATTGGCGTAAAATAGAGCTCCAGCAACGACGCCATCTTCCACGCCATTTTAGCGTCGCCCCTTACTTGCGCCAAATTTGGCGCACCAAAATCCTTTGCGCCATCCTAATTTTATTTCTTTTTCTTTTTTTTTTTTTTTTTAATTACCAACAAAATCTGAAATTAGAAGGGGAAGGGGAAGGAGAAGGAGATTACCTTGGTGGTGGCGGTGGCGGTGGCGTTGGCTATGGCGGCGGCGGAGAAGCAATGGATTCGCCGTCTCTCACTCTTTCTCTGTTTCTCTCTCTTGCCGTGGATATTGATCTGTTTCTCTCTCTTTCTCTTTCTTGCTAGGATAATTGATGAGGAAAAGAAAGTGGTGTTTATCATTTACTATATTTTAGAATTTGTATCATTAATTTTTTAAATAAAATTACAAAATTTTGAAAATATGTTAAAATATTGAAAATGAAATAAAAAACAAGAATTAATTTCATAAACTTACTTGAAATACAAATTTAAAATAAAAACACAAATAAAAATACATTCAAAGTGAAAATACAAATTTAAACTACAAATACAAATAAAAATACATTAAAAGCGAAAATACAAATTTAAACTACAAATACAAATAAAAATACATTAAAAGCGGAAATACAAATGCAAATAAAAAATACAAATACGAATACAAATAACATGAAATTGAAATCATTTTTAATAATCTGATAGATCGTTACCGGATGGTCCAATATTTTGGTATAAGCTTCCAAATCCATCCATGTTATTTGATGCTTGAAAATTTTGTTGATCAGCTCTTTTCTGCATAATTTTTGCCCGTTCACTTTCGATGTACGCCCGTGCAACTGGATCCGAAATGGTGTTGATGTCTATCATCATTATTTTACGTTCCTCGCATGATTGTTTGAACTCAGCCTTTTGTTTCTCTCTCTCAGCCTTCTGTTTCATCACTTTCAACAATTCATCACTTTGACGTTTTAACACATCGAACTGGGTTGTGGAGTCTTCACTTTGTTTTCTCTTAAGCTTAGCTTTTTTAATCCCAATTGGTCTTTGGGATGAAGTAGGAGAGGGGCTACCATCGTCACTTAAATTGATAGAAAATGATGGCATACCAGAAGATGATGATGATACGGGGGTCTCCGGTGCTTGTGAATTGAGGTGTGACGAACCATCACCATGGTTTGGGGCAAATTTTTCGATATTTTTCATCTGCTCCCATACATGATCAAATTTGAACCCTTTTGCAAATTCTGGATCCTGAAATAAGAGTGTTTTTGCTTGATCATACTGCATCAATAATGAGATCAAATCATGATTACAAAATAATATATAAAAAAATGATATATATACTAGTGAAAAAAAAAATTAATAGGTACTTACTATGTCAATTTCTGAAGCACCACTACGATTTAAATTTTCTATCTGTCGAATACAACCTCTTAATTTTCCCATAGCTTTAATGATGGTAGTCATTCGACATTGCAGCGATCTTCGATTTCGCTCCTGCAGGAGCGCATTTTTTGAACCATTGTATTCGGTCACAATTCGAGACCAAAATTGATCTCTCGACTGGTTGATACCTATGATTGGTGTAATGTAATGTAATTTAAGTTTTATGGCCTACTATTTAAGTTTTATGGCATACTATTTAATATAATGTAATTTGAATAATATTAAATAAGATTAATGAAAAAATCTTTTAATTAAATGAAATAACAAGCATATACTGAAAAGATTCTTATTTGGTGTAAATTTTGGAGTAAGCTGTTGGAGATGGTGTGAGATATTTGGTGCTGAAATTGCACCAATTTGATGTTTTGAAGTAAAATTTGGAGTAAACTGCTGGAGATGGTCTTAGTAGTCCCACTTGACATTTGAATTACTTTCCTAAAATCTTTCTTTCAATTTACTCTTCCTTCTTTTTAAAATCTCAATCTGATCACTGGCCTTTTCTACTCTGCACTCTGATCCTTGAATTTCAGCTTCTCGCAGTTTGATCCCTGCACTTCTGATAATAACACTTTATCCTCCACAGTAATACACTTTTGCAGGAACACACAAAATCACTCAAAATGTCTCACAATTACAAAAATTTCTCACAAACTCACTAATTCATAGTTTACTCAAAATTACATCAAAACTAATCTAAATTACATCAAAATAATGATAAACTGTTGAGAAAAATAGGAAATTACATATAATGAAATCCGCCACATCAGCTTCATATATCGGCATTTGTTTAAGGACGGAGAAAGTAATAACCATCTGACTTTATCAAAAATTTGAACATATTCCTGTTTTTTAAGAAAATTTTGTATTTAAACTTTCTCCCACAAAATTCATATGATCAAATGAAACAATAATATAAAGTTGCTCCTAATCCACCATTCGATTAATATCTCCGACTGTTCTAAAACCCGAGTGTTTTATAAGAAACGTCATTATTGAAATAAAACAAAACAACCACCACATGATCTAGGGAAATTAGGAATTAAGATACCTTAAACAAACCACTCCAAGTTAGTGCCTTACACTACTAGAAACTGCATCTTTACCGACGGAAATTTTCGTCGGTAAAGCTGGAATTCCGTCGATAATGTCTCTTTAACGACGGACGGAGTCCGTCGGATACCGTCGGTAATTTCTGGTTGGTAATACCGACGGACGGATTGTCCGTCGGTAAACGCATTTTACTGTCGAAAATGGTCCGTCGGTAAAGGAATCCGCCGGCCGATGACCAGTGTTATTGTCGGAGATATTACCGACGGAAATGTCCGTCTGTAAAAAACGCAAAATTTTCGATGGACTTATCCGTCGGTAAATCTATAATCAGTTTTTATAGGAGTTTATCGACGGAAATGTTCGTCGATAAATTGCACATAATTTTAAAAAAAAATTACTATATTTAAAAAACTACATGCAACCTCTTCAATCATCAAAATACCAACATTCAAATACAACTTAATTAAACATTCACTAAAAACATAAAAAATCTAAAATCTAAAACAAAGCCAAATTGCAGTAATACTCCAGCAGTACGATATTTAATGCAATTGTTACAATCGAAATGAAACATAAAATATGTATTTAATAGTTAAAGTGATAGGCGATCCCCCTAATTAAAACAACTAGTTACATATATTAAAGTAAGAAAAAGTGAAAATTATAGGATGAAACTTTCACACAAAAATCTAAAACAAAGCCAAATTGCAACACAATACTACAATTAAAATAAATAGTTAGTCATATTAAAAAAATTAAGAGTTACCCGATCATGTGCAATAATAAAAGCAAGAGCACCAACATTTGTTTTTTTAGCCATTATTAAATATTATTATATATGGAATACAATTTTTATTTCCTCAAATTTATATATCAAAATTCATAATATCTATAGTTAGATCCGAAGTTAAATGAAATAGACATTTTATAATGATGTAAAAAATAAAATACATCATAAATTATTAACAGATTGGTTGTTATTTGACATGACTCATAAATATAAATACAAAAAAAAAAAAAATCAAAATATCTCTATAATAACAAGGTATAATAAATATATATATGAAAAATCAACTGTGCATAGTCAGATCTAAGGTTATATTAAACAAATATTGGAATATATATATATATATATATATATATATATATATATATATATATATATATATATATATATGTGTGTGTGTGTGTGTGTGTGTGTATATATATATATATATATATATATATATATATATATATATATATATATATATATATATATATATATATATATGTATATACATATATATATACAAGGCTCGAAATTTAATGGACGATCCAAAGCCATTGATTTTGGATGCTAAGCCGATCTACTAATTTCATTACGGGTCATTATTCTTGTGAATTATCAAAATGTGAATTGAATGACAAAAAGCGGAAAGAGGAAACTAGAATCAAATGGCTCGAAATTGAATGATTTTGGCCATTTAATGCAGTCAGATTATTGTTTTCGGGTATACTGAGGGAGAGAGAGAGCGGCGGTGAGTTAAGAGAAGAGAGGGAACGGCGAAAAATATTTATCATTAGGGTTAGGTTTATAATAACTATTTATATGGCAACTGATTTTTTAATCCATTATCTGATTACTTTTATAATTGGGCTTGAACCTTATTACAACGGGTCATTTGGGCCAAAATTGTGAGACTTTAGTTTTTATTTTTATTTTATATGTTTGTTGTTTTTATTAATTAATAGCCAATTAGTTAGAATTATTTTTTTTTCTAAAAAATACTATTTCCATCTTTAAATGTTATTTTTTTATTTTTTACAAATATACTATTTGGCTGAAATATATGTGGTTTTTATAATGGGTCAGGTTAGGCTGAAATATATTTTTGATAAATGACATTTATTTAAAAAAAATTATAATAATATCTATAGTTATTGTAATCTTTTTGATTTGGTTCATCCGATTTATTAAAGTTTTTTTACCGTAAATTTAACGTACGGATGTTATACTAGTTTTATCGTAATAAAGCAATACACTTTTGTTTTATAATTAATATTTAATTCGTAATTTACAAATATAAATGGATGGAAGGAGTAATAAGTACTTGTATTTGACTTTTCAAATTTTTCAATTAATTGTACTTTATTTATCACGCATTGATTACTTGTATCAAGTTAAATTTACATTAATACTAGCGAAGTGTAAGTACGCCAATTCAATTCGCAACCCTTTTAGATGCATTTTAATATGATAAAATTGCATTAAGGGGCATTTTGGTAAATTTTCGATCTATTCCGAGACTTTCGGAAACATTTCATAAGTTTCTCGCGAAGGAAGTACTTTTTAGTACTTTGCTCATGCCAAAGGACCTACAAGGAATAAACCTATTTTGGACCTTTTGGGTATTATTCCAGAATGTTTCAGAACCAGATTTGGCGCCAAAAACGGTTGGTGACACTTTGTGTCACGCAACAACTCGAGGCCTTGGAAAGTGGTTACAGAATGCCGTGCGACACCATGTGACCATGATCTGCAGCTATAAATAAGACCCTCCCCCTCTCAGAAATGGGATCCATTTTCGACTCCACAACGTCACTCTACCAAATTCGTACCAGAACCTCTCTCTCTCCTCCTTCCACACAAAAACCTACACCAATTCCTCCCAAATCAACCCCCATCTCATATCACTTCACCTATATACCTTCACACACCCATATCAACTGGAGATCTGAAGACTAGCACTCCATCTGTGCTCTACTCCATCTCCTGCAGCTGATTTGAAGGCCAATACATGCAGCTGATTTGAAGGCCAATACATCTAACTAGGTGTATTGGTGGTGGATCTACAAGGGTAACGAATCCTTCACCCTCATATCTCTCTCATCCGCTTATTTCATTGCAATTTCATTGGACTTGATAATTAGGCTCCATCTGCCTTCAATTATCAAGTCCCAACTGCCATCTCTCTGTTTAAATGTGTTTTGCTTGGTTTAATTGATAATTCATAATGTGAGTTGGATCATTTTGGTTGCTTATTTCCCAAGGGAGTGTGGATCTCCCATATCCACACCCCCTTGGTCAATTCATTGTGAATTCGTTGGTATATGAGCTGGTTTGATATAATTCCTTGATCTGTTTTGGTTGTTGAATCTGATTTCAAATTTGTAAAGTCTCTACAGACGGTAAGGTTATGTCACGCGACACCTCGAGTCTCATCCGTCCTGTGTAGCGCGACATAACTAAGCCTATGCAGAGATTATAAGTTCAGTTGTAATTCGTATTGTCTAGTCTACTTGTCACTCAAGATAGAGTGTGGATTTTCAATATCCACTTTCACTTGAAGTGATAGTGTAGATTTCTGTCAATCTGGTGCTTAATTTTGTAAGGTTTCTGCATGTGATGACTTGTGTCACGCGACATAACATGCCTTAGCTGTCCTGTGTCACGCGACACAAGTTGCCAATCTGCAGAAGTCATTTTCCAGTTGTAACCTGTTATTCCTCGTTGTAAAGTGGGATGTGGCCTCCCATGATCAATGGCTCACAAGTTGTATCCCTTTGTTGAGTAATAAAACAAAGCACTCTTATGCATTTTATACATATCTTGTCACACACATTTCGCACACACTTTTGAATGTTTTGGATGTTGAACATAGAAAGACTCGTCTATGGACGAGGCGTGTTGGGTGAACTCTCGATTCTTGGATGTTGAACATAGAAAGACTCATCTACGGACGAGGCGTGTTGGGTGAACTCTCGGTTCTTCCCAACACGTAACCTGACCCCTGAACCCAAAATTCTCTTTTCAAAGGTTTTCAATGTTTCCTTAAAAATGGCGTGGCGACTCCTATTATTTTTTCGGCGAGCGTTCATTCACTGGCGACTCCACTGGGGACTTGAAACTTTGTTTCAAAAGTGGGTCAAACTTTCGTGTTTGTTCAACATTCATTTCATTCATTTGTGTGTGCATTGTTTGTGACATTATATGTGTTTAAATGCATTTAGTGTTTGCTTTATTCCCTCCCCTTTTTTGCTTCCAGTTGAGATTGTGCTGGTGCTGGGGCTTGAGCTATTGCATTGTGCTTGGAGACTGAGGCTATTTCTGTTCCTCATGTTCAGATTCTGGAAATGTGACTTCTTCTGTCACGCGACAGAACATGCCCTCCATGTCCTGTGTCCCGCGACAGAAGGTGCCATTATGCAGGACTTTGAATTTTGATACAGGTTGTGATTGTGGGGCTGCCCCGTGATCAAATTGCGTGATCCTTTGATTATTGTATCTCTGTGGGGTGTGTGTGTGTGTGTGTTGTTTTCCTTTATCACCTCTTTTCCAAAAATCAAAAAATAAATAAATTCGCAAAATAAAGGAACATAGCCATCCTTCACACTACATCACGTAGATCTAGAACCCTAGGGTGCGATTGACGGCATCGCGGACGGCCATGAAATTCGCCTATGCTTAAGCGCCTAATATCAAACCTATCCCCCTAGCGCATCAAAGGTGGCGCCACACATTTAAACCTCACCCAAATCGGTTGGTTTTGACACGACATTTTCAAATACACTAAAATGAATTGTTTCAAAAATTTTAATAGACTTTCGTACCTACCCCAAAATCTAGCACGTGTGGGCATGTTGCCAACGTAACATGGTTTCACGAAAGGACATGTCGTTCCCATGGCATGTTCTAACGAGAGATCATGCCGCTTTGTCAACATGCACCGACGAGAGGTCATGCCGGATTTTTCCTTGAAATTCTTCAGGAATACCCGTTATGCTGCCCAAATTTCTCCAGAAATTGGGGCTGCTCGTCCGTCCCATAAATGCTTCGGTTTTATTTAGGTATTATTGTCTATTATTAATTTTTAAATCAATACATTTGGTGTATTTGTAGATGATGTGTCCCTAGGTTCCCCCGAGGTTTAGATTGCGTGAATAAAGGATTAGCCTTTCCCGATCGTTCCTAGGATTTAAAAGACATCATTTCTACTTGAACATTAATAAAATGTTGCATGAGTCCATCTCCTTCAGTACTCCTCCCTCTCCCATACCTCCTCAAGGTTCTCTATCCTCCACCTTATACACGCTCTCTCCTCTCAGTTACGGCAAGTTGGATGTGTGCTCTCGTCCCCGGCGCTCATTGGTCCATATTCCCGAGGCGGAAGCAGTTCAAGGGTCCAAGCGGTTGTTTATCTGATTCGCTACCCGAGATGTTTGGTGCAGAGAAGATTATGGCCCACCAGTCTGGAAGTTCGTATCCCATGGGTCAGCAGAGTGCAAACGGTATGTCCATCGAAAAGCCGCGAACTACCTTTGAAGCCGCTTTTCCTCGCGAGCGGGAGGCCCGGTTGCTTGCTCAGATTGCTCAAACTAAGGAGGACGACTTGTGAATGACAAAAGGATTGAGAAGGGTCTTCACCCCATCAATGTCAACGCTGCTCTTCCTTCCATCCGAAGTTGATGCAGTCAATCAGTCCTCGTAGGATCTAGAATGTCCCCTGTCGAACATGAGTCTGTCGAGTCCCAGTTGAACCAGTTTTTGCTTTTCAATAATAAAAATCTTTGATTCTCTTCTTGCTAGACCCGAGGCATCACTTGCACACCCGCATTACACTCAATTGAAATAGTTTTATCCTAGATGATCACTTGTGCTACTCAATTACTAATGTGTTGAAATGATTAATATATTTTTATTTTTTTTATTTATCAGCGACGAAATTATTCCGTCGATGAAAATTAATTTTTTTTTAATAATACACCGACGGAATATTTCAGCCGCTGATAAATTAAAAAAAAATTATTTATCAGCGACGGAAATATTCCGTCGGTGTAAATAAAATATTTTTTTATTTTTTTTTAAATAATACACCGACAGAATAATTTCGCCTCTGATAAATTAAAAAAAATAATTTATCAGCGGCGGAAATATTCCGTCGGTGTAAATAAAATATTTTTTATTTTTTAAAAAATAATACACCGACGGAATAATTCCGCCGCTGAATAATTATTTTTTTTAATTTATCAGCGGCGAAAATATTTCGTCGGTGAAACGTAAATATATACTCCCTCCGTTTCGCTAAGGTTGCAACATTTTGCCATTTTCGGCATTTCACTTAAGTTGCAACATTACCAAAAAAGGAAACTTTTTATTATTTTTATAATTCTCCACTCATTCTCTCTCTTCCTCACAACCACTCATTATTCTCCACTCATTTTCTCTCTTCCTCACAACCACTCATTATTCTCCACTCATTCTCTCTCTTCCTCACAACCACTCATTATTCCCCTTTCTTAATTTATGTGCTTCAACCCAAATGTTACAACCTTAGCGGAACGGAGGGATTATTTTTTTAAATAATACACCGACGGAATATTCCGTCAGTGATTATAAAATTTAATTCTTAATTATTTTTAGAACTAATTTACAAAATAACTAACTGAAAACATTAAAAAATTATACTGAAACGTTAAAAAATTGACTGGAATTTCAAAAAATTAAGTAAAATTTTGAAAAACTAACTGAAAACGTTAGAAAACTAACTGAAAACGTTAAAAAACTAACTGAAATTCTAAAAAACTAACTTGAAACGTTAAAAAACTGACTGGAATTTCAAAAACTAAATGAAAACGTTATACCCTATACCATATACGTTTGTTCTACCCTATACCCTATACTATATATAACCCCTAACCCCTAACCCCTAAACCCTAAACCTTAAACCCTAACCCCTAAATCCTAAACCCTAAACCCTAAACCCTAAACCCTAACCCCTAACTCCTAAACCCTAAACCCTAACCCCTAAACCCTAAACCCTAACCCCTAAACCCTAAACCCTATACCATATACGTACTATATACCCTATACCCTATATTATATATATACCCTAAACCCTAAACCCTAAACCCTAAACCCTAACCCCTAAACCCTAAACCCTAACCCCTAAACCTTAAACCCTAAACCCTAACCCCTAAATCCTAACCCCTAAACCCTAAACCCTATACCATATACGTACTATATACCCTATACCCTATACTATATATATACCTTAAACCCTAACCCCTAACCCCTAAACCCTAAACCCTAACCCCTAAACCCTAACCCCTAAACTCGAACCCCTAACCCCTAAACCCTAACCCCTAAACCCTAAACCCTATACCATATACGTACTATATACCCTATACCCTATAGGATATAGTGTATAGGGTATAGGGTATAGAGTATAGGGTCTAGGATATAGGGTATAGGATATAGGATATAGTGTATAGGGTATATGGTATAGTGTATATGGTATTGTGTATAGGGTATAGGGGTTAGGGTTTAGGGTATAGGGTATAGGGTATAGTGTATATGGTATAGTGTATAGGGTATATGGTATAGTGTATAGTGTATAGGGTATAGGGTATAGTGTATAGTGTATAGCGTATAGTGTATAGTGTATAGTGTATAGGGTATATGGTATAGAATATAGTGTATAGTGTATAGTGTATAAGATATAGTGTATAGGGTATAGTGTATAGTGTATAGGATATAGGATATAGTGTATAGGGTATAATATATAGTGTATAGGGTATAGTGTATAGTGTATAGGGTATAGTGTATAGTGTATAGGATATAGTGTATAGGGTTTATGATTTATTTATTTTTTCAAAAATAATATTTATTGACTCATACTTATTTTTTTAACAGTAATTTAAAATAATTTTCATGTTTTATATAAATAAAAACAATGATATTTACTAAATTAAAATTAATTAATATTTATAATTTATTTATTTTTTCAAAGATAATATTTATTGACTCATACTTATTTTTTTGACAGTAATTTAAAATAATTTTCATGTTTTATATAAATAAAAATAATGATATTTATTAAATTAAAATTAATTAATATTTATGATTTATTTATTTTTTCAAAAATAATATTTATTGACTCTTACTTATTTTTTTTGACAGTAATTTAAAATAATTTTCATGTTTTATATAAATAAAAACAATGATATTTATTAAATTAAAATTAATTAATATTTATGATTTATTTATTTTTTCAAAAATAATATTTGTTGACTCATACTTATTTTTTTGACAGTAATTTAAAATAATTTTCATGTTTTATATAAATAAAAATAATGATATTTATTAAATTAAAATTAATTAATATTTATGATTTATTTATTTTTTCAAAAATAATATTTATTGACTCATATTTATAGGTGGCACCACACTTAAACCTTACCCACGGTTGATTTTTGATACAACGTTTTAGTTACATCACAATGAATTGTTTTTGAAATTTCCAATAGGTCCTTGTACCTTCCCCAAAACCTCGCACCTTGTGGGCATGTTGCCAATTCAACATGGTTTCACGTGAGGACATGTCATTCCCGTGGCATGTCCTAAACAAGAGATCATGCCGCATTGTCACCATGCACCGACGAGAGGTCATGCCGAATTTTTCTTGGAAATTTCCCGAGAATACCCGTTATGCTGCCCAAATTTCCCTAGAAATTTGGACAACTCGTTCGTCCCACGTTGTGTTAAGTCTTGGTTAGGTATCATTACCTATTATTAATTCCAAATGCAAAGCATTTAGTGTAATTTGAATGTTGCGTCCCTAGGCTTTCCCAAGGTGTAGTGTGCTTAAATAAAGGCTTCTCCTTTCCCAACCGTTCCTAGGATTTAAATCACCGATTTATACTTGAAGATAAATAAATTGTTTGCGCGAGTCTTTTCTCCCTTTTTCCTCTCCCTCTCCTTTATTTCCTCAAAAGTCTTCTCCCTTCCCTACCTTATAAACCTATATCTACCCTCTGTAGCGGTGACAAGTTGGATGCATGATCTGATATTCTGTGGTAGTTGGGTTCCTGTCTCCAAAGCATTTCCCGCGAAACTTTTATCTGTTCCGCTATCCGAGATGTCTGGTGTAAGAGATATGCCATCCGCTCAGTCTGGGATTCCTCTCACTTCAAGTCAGCTGGACATGAATGATCTGTCGGTAGCAGAGTTGCGAGCTGCTCTTGAAGCCGCCATGGTTCGTGAATGCAAGGCTCAATTGCTTGCCCAAGTTGCCAAAGCCAGAGAGGAAGAGACGCACGCTAGATTTGTTGAAGCGATGCGCGTCCGAGGGGTCACGATAATTCGCCACGAAGATGGGTTATACGAGGAAATCATAAATGCTAGCAGTGTCGATCATGGGAATGAAATAGTAATGAAGGGGGTGAATGAGGATGAACTAGATAAAATTCTTCCCCCGGTACCTCATGTGGTCCAAACTCAGATTAAGGAGGAACAACCGATCCCTGGGACTTTCAGTTTCCCTAATCAACTGGATTTGAAGAGTCAGTATCAGCCAGATTCCCAAGGATCGTACCATCTTGTGAACGGCCACTCCAACCAGAAAGGATCACTGCCATTTCACTCTGATCAAGCTCCCTTTCAAGGAAATGTTTCTCTACCACCAATGAGTTCATATGGTTTCAACTTATCATCCCCGCATGATCAGCATTCAGGACCGACCTCATATGTGACTGTGAATCAGATGTCTTTTATTCCAGCTATGAATCCCATCCAGCAAGGGACGGCAATACCCGAGTCCCTTCCAAAGAAAGTTCAGACAGAAAGGAAGAAAGCATACTGGGGAAAAGAAGGGATGCCTATGAATCAATTTCTCAAGGTTTTGGTGAGCGGAGGATTAGTTCAGCCATTAGTTAATTATATCCCTCTTCATCACAACATAAACCTAGATCCAAGAAAATATTGTGACTATCACCAATATTCGGGACATACCACCTGTGGATGCAGACAGTTGAGGGTAATCATCCAGGAACTCATTGACAAAGGGAAGATCGAGATGGGTCCTCAGGAGGAAAACAGTGTCCAGAGTCATAGTCAGTTCTCACCACGCAAGAAGCGAGAATTTGATGACTTGGGAATAACAACCGAGGAAGCTTTTAATGGGTTGATGCGAAGAGGAATGATAAAGCCGCTTGATAATTATCGTCCCAGCAAGCCCAATTCGAATTTGGATCGGAGCAGATATTGTTACTACCATCAGTATCCCGGTCACACAACCAACGATTGCTCCCTTCTAAAAGTGTTAATTCAAAAGCTGGTTGATGAGGGTAGAATTGAGAAAGCTCCTCCCAAGGTGGCCGATAATCCTCTTCAGCAGTTCCAAAGTTTCCCCTAGTGAAGCAGTCAGTCAGTCAAGCATCGTAGGGTCCTAGATTATTTTATCTTGCTAGCAGATTTTGTTTTTTTTCATGATTTAAGTCTATTACATCCGTGTTATGAGTCTTTTATTTCAATAATAAAATCTTTGTTTCTATTCTTGCTAGACTCGAGACATTACTTGTGCGCCCACGTTACATTTTATTGAAATGGTTTTATTCTACATAATCACTTGTGCTGCTCACTGACTAATGCTTTGAAATGACTAATATTTAAATTAATTCGAGCATGAAAATCGACCGATATCCTTCCCAAAGTGGAGCTTATCAATTCCCCATCTTGCATCCCATGTGCTCACATATCTTCCTTCGTCCCCACTATCACGTTGTTCGATGAATTTGCACGGATCTTTCTCAGAGTAAGCTTAAGAAGGCAAATGAAGACTCAATCTCGTTTAGATCATCCGGTAGGGACTACGGTTGAAACCTTTCACCCATAGGAAGCCATCACCTCACCCTCACCAAATAATATCCCTTCATTTCAAGATCGGCATATTTGAAACCCATTTAGCCATCGCCAGAAGAAGAGGGACTATCCTTGAGGCGCCCGCGATGCAAAAGAAGATCGACCTGTTCCAAGCTCAAGAGCTGCAAAAAGCAATGATCCATCCTAGGGACTAGCTGAAATTCTCCTCTTAAAAAAAAAGAAAAAGAGAGAGGCAAAAAAAAAGTACAAAAAAATATATACAAAAAAAAAGAGAATAAAAAAAAAGAAAAGGAAAAGAGAAAAGAAAGAGAGCATAGTCCCCAGTGATCCTCTCGAAAGCAAAAGTCAAAGGATCCGGTCGTTGTTCAAGAGGAGTCTCAGAATGAATAAAGAGACAGCACGGATGTCCCCTCCCACTGCCTTAACCAATTCCAAGCCGTCCTCTCTATTTTAGAGGATATTCCCATTCCCGTTACCATTACCTTTGCCTTTAGCCAAAGCCAAGATTGACCTCTCATTCTTAGAGGCAGTGAGGATGCAATCATGTATTCCCTAGCCATAGAAATCCCAAACACGTCCCCAAAAAGCCAACCTCTCATCTTTAGAGGTACATCCAGCAAAAGGCCTAGCCGACCTCTCGTTTTAAGAGGTCATGATATCCTTAATCACCCGAGGGCCGATCGAAACCCCGAGACCCAGTCGCAGTTCCTACCGGATAGCAGTTTCATTCCAATATCGTCAAGATCTAAAAAACAGATTATTGCTTAAAGCGGAGCCAAATCCATCCCAGCTCAAAGGAACGTCAAGCGAAGATTGTGCAAATTCCATCCGTTCATTTGACGTTTTATGTGAGCATATTTCATTTCTCCTCCGCAAACACTTTCCGTGGACGTCCCACTGGGGCTTCACATCTGTGTCTCCCATCGACACTCCAAGAGGACATGTTTTGCAATTCTCAGAATCCTCTAAGGTCCTCAGATCCTCGAATTTCAACGTTCATTCTATTCATTCGGGACAAGCCCGAACTATGGTGACCTGAGCTTCTCCCAAGGAGGGGAACGTAGGCAACCATAATTGGTTCGGTCGAAATCACAAACAAATCTCAGAAGATCCCAGTCTCCTCAAAGACCATTCCCATACACTTTCCATCGTTTGAAATTTGATTCTCAATGTCAGTGGGTTTTCTCCCCAGGATTGATTGAAATACTAGTTCATATCAGCTTTGGCGGTTGATTAACCCGATCATCAATAAGGGGTTTTAAGCAGCTTTGTGATCATCATGAATAAGACAAGATTTCAAATGTCTCGGCAAGTCTTCTTCTCTACAATTTTAGGGACATAGAGCCAAACACTGTCTTACTGTCAGCAGGGGCTTCCATACACCTCTCCACACCTTGTGATGCTTATACTCTCTCAAAAGAGTCAAACCTAAAGCGAGAGTGTCATACAGAAATTCGGGATCCATTCCCACCCTCGAAGGATATGCCCCTGCGCGTAAAACACTTCCAAGTCTCGTCCGCCGACTGATTGACTGAAATTTGAAGGCAAGCTCTTTTTTAGGTTACATGATAGGATGACTGCAATGAAGCGGAGTGTCAGGCGGGAACTTGATCAAAGAAGAAGACTGATGGGTTCATTTGTACAAGAATACCGGGGCTGGCTTTACAATCTCGATCCTCGGGAATGGATTGGTTACTTAAGAGGCTACTCCATAGTAGGGCTACTGAGTCTCATGCCCTAAGCCAAGGGAGAGGTTTTGAGATGATATGAAAGTCTGATTTTGAAGTCCTGCCTGCATGACTTGTTGTGTCACGCGACATAAGGTGCCCCAGCTGTCCTGAGTCGTGCGACATCTTGTGACCAACACCAGACATCCGTAATCTACAGTCTGATCTATACCAGGGTACGCCCCGACTTGTCTCAAGCTACAAAACAGCAAAGACACCCTGTAAACCTCATAAGAGAGGGATTCATTTTAGCTAGCATACACACTCACCATCCATATGCAAGCCAAGCCATATAAGCCATTCATACTTATGACATAGCCATTCAAAAAAAAAAGAGCCATTCATTGTCATTATCCCAAAAATGGACTCGTGCAAACAATAAAAATAACATAAAAGGCTAGCAACAGTGTACTGAGTCTAGGAAAGAGCAGAGTAAATAAAGTTTTACAAAAGAGATAAAAAAAAGTGTTTGTTCGTTCCTTCCCAAAAAGAGGTGCAATAATCAAAAGAGCAATGTTTTGAAACCCCGAGACCCTCCGGCAGCTACATCTATCCCCAGCAGTATAATCAATAGCATCAGCCCCTCCGACAGCTACAGATTTCACAGTCATGTTCTTGGGTGACAACCGCACAGTCATGTTCATGGGTGACAACCGCACAGTCATGTTCTTGGATGACAACCGCACAGTCATGTTCTTGGGTGACAACCGCACAGTCATATTTTTGAACTACGACCGGCTTGATTCCCTTTTAGGGATACGTAGGAATCCTTTCTCCAAAGGTCCAGCCATCCGATTCCCCAGATCACCTTCTAGCCCTTCGCCTTATCCCCCAGCCGCTCATTGGGATTGGATCTTATTTTATCGACAACCTCACTTTTTCCAAAAGTGACGTTGCCGAGGGGCTCTGTTAGTATGCCAATCCAATCCGTGACCTTTCCAGATGCATTTTAATATGATAAAATTGCATTTAGGGGCGTTTTGGTAAATTTCCGGTCTATTCCGAGACTTTCGGAAACATTTCATAAGTTTCTCGCGAAGGAAGTACTTTTTTGTACTTTGCTCATGCCAAGGGACCTGAAAGGAATAAATCTGTTTTGGACTTTTCAGGTATTATCCAAGAAGGTTCCAGAATCAGATTTGGCACCAAAAACGGTTATGGTCACCTTGTGTCACGCGACAAGTCGAAGCATGGAAAGTGGTTACATAATGCCGTGCGACATAAGGTTACCATGAACTGCAGATATAAATAAGACCCTACCCCTCTCAGTTTTGGATCCCAATTTCAGCCTCCTAACGTCACTCTGCACTAATTGCCTCAGAACCTCTCTCTCTCCTCCTCCCTCACCAAAACACTACCCAATTCCTTTCCAATTCCCTCACCCTTCAAACACCTTCAACCCAATTACCCTCCTACTTCCCCAAACACCTTGAATTCTCCAATCTAGCTCTCAGTTCGTGCCTAGATCTCCATTTCAGAAGCTGAATCGAAGGCTTCTGCACCTAACTTGGTGTAGAAGTTGAGGACTACAAGGGTAACACATCTCTCTCTCTCTCTCTCTCATATATTTTTCTAATTGTTCTTCCTTCTTCTCCACTTGATAATCAGGCTCCATTCGCCTCAGATTATCAAGTGGCAACTGCAATCTCTCTGTTTAAATCGTGTTTGCTTGAGTCCAATTGCATGTTCATGATGTGATCTACTTATTATTGCAATTTGGATGTCAAGGGAGTGTGGATCTCCCCTATCCACACTCTTTTGATCGATTCGTATCTAATTCATGCTATTCTGGTTGATTCTGGTGTAATTGTTTGATTTAATTGTGCATCTGTTGAATCTGTTTCTCAGTTTGTAAGGTACCTACAGATGGTAAACCTGTGTCACGCGACACACTTGGACATGAGGAGTCTTGTGTCATGCGACATATCGTGACCATCTGCAGGGACCATCCTTCAGGTGTAAGTTGATTTAGTTGGTTAGCTTAGCAGTTAGTTGTATGTTCATATTGTTTAATGCTCAGATCTAGTTAGTAATTGTGTTTTATGTTCATCTAGAGATCTCTGTAGTCTGTTTGATAAGAGTCCCTACAAGGTGACTGTTGTTGTCACGCGACACATTTGGACATGAGGAGTCCTGTGTCACGCGACATAAGTAGTCCTTTGCAGAGGACTTGTTTTCAGTAGTAATCTGTTTCTTATTGCTGTAATGGGATGTGGCCTCCCTGAACAATTGGTCTACAAGTTGTAATGATCTTTCCTATTCAATAAAATTCATGTTTATTGCACTTGCCTATTATCATCGCTTGCACATTTTTTGGATTATTTGGATGTCTAAATTAGAAAGACTCGTCCACGGACGAGGCGTGTTGGGTGAACTCTCGATTCTTCCCAACACGTAGCATGACCCCCGGACCCATTCTCTTTCAAAAGGTTTTTCAAAGTGCATCTCCAAAAGCATGGTGAAATAAAAATTAAATTAAATTAAATTAATTTTGCGGCGGAAATTTCCGTCGCTAATGTCAAAAAATCACCGGCGGAATTAATTCCGTCGGTAAAATCAAAATATACCGGCGGAATTTGAGCCGTCAAAAAACTGTGGCGGGATGATAGCGGTGGACCACCGACGGAATTTTTTCGTCGGTGTTTATATTTAGCGACGAAAATTTGGTTTTAGCGACGGAAATTTTTGCCGCTAAAACATGTTTTTCTGGTAGTGCGTGAACGGCCACCCAGTAATCATCGACAGTGGTATAAGTCCCTCCGGCAGCCACGATTATCAGCAATGGTGGTCTAAGTCCCTCCGGTAGCCACCACCACCAGCAGCAACCATGGAATGAGACCCTCCGGCATCCACAATCGTCAGCAGCAGTAGCATCAGTCCCTCCGACAGCTGCAACCTTCCACAATCATCAGCCGTAGCATCAGTCCCTCCGGCAGCTACTGGTAAGCACAACACAAGTATGAAACCATATCTCGTTCAAATTGTCAAATCATCATGTCTGGTATTCTCGAAAAATCATTTTCTTCAGGTTATCTCGCACAATCAGGTTCAGACACCTCCCAACAGTCTTCCATCGGGTTCAGACGCCTCCTAATAAGTCTTCTATCGGGTTCAGACGCCTCCCAACAGTCTTCCATCGGGTTCAGACACCTCCCAAAGTCTTCCATCGGGTTCAGACGCCTCCCAACAGTCTTCCTGTTCAGACGCCTCCTAATAGTCTTCCATCGGGTTCAGATGCCTCCTAATAAGTCTTCCATCGGGTTCAGACGCCTCCCAACAGTCTTCCATCGGGTTCAGACACCTCCTAATAGTCTTCCATCGGGTTCAGACTCCTCCCAACAGTCTTTCATCGGGTTCAGACGCCTCCTAATGATCTTCCATCGGGTTCAGATGCCTCCTAACGGTCTTCCATCGGGTTCAGACGCCTCCTAATAGTCTTCCATCGGGTTCAGACGCCTCCCAACAGTCTTCCATCGGGTTCAGACGCCTCCCAACAGTCTTCCATCGGGTTCAGGCACCTCCTAATAGTCTCTTTGGGTCAGACACCTCCGAATAGTCTGAACTACGACCGACTTGATTCCCTCCAGGGATACATAGGAAGCCTTTCTCCAAATGTCCAGCCATCCGATCTACTAGATCATTGTCCAGCCATCCGCCATATCTCCAGCCGCTCATTGGGATTGGGTCTTATTTTATAGACAACCTCACTTCTTCCGTAAGTGACGTTGCCGCCAATCCAATTCGCAACCCTTCTAGATGCATTTTAATATGATAAAATTGCATTAAGGGGCATTTTGGTAAATTCCCGGTCTATTCCGAGACTTCCGGAAACATTCCATAAGTTTCTCGCGAAGGAAGTACTTTTTAGTACTTTGCTCATGCCAAAGGACCTTCAAGGAATGAACCTGTTTTGGACCATTTGGGTATTATCCTAGAATGGTCCAAACCAGATTTGGCGCCAAAAACGGTTGGTGACACTTTGTGTCACGCGACAACTCGAGGCCTTGGAAAGTGGTTACAGAATTCCGTGCGACACCATGTGACCATGATCTGCAGCTATAAATAAGACCCTCCCCCACTCAGAAATGGGATCCCTTTTCGACTCCACAATGTCACTCTACCAAATTCACACCAGAACCTCTCTCTCTCCTCCTTCCACACAAAAACCTACACCAATTACTCCCAATTCAACTACCATTGTTGTGAATATGGCCCTCCACACCCAAGCAAACCTACAAGAATAATAATCGCACACAAACCAAGCACAAGAAATCAAAGAAAAACAGAAAAGAACACAAGAAATTGTTAACCCAGTTCACCAAATTGATTTGGCTACGTCTGGGGGCACTACCAAGCCAGGATCTTGCACTATGTAATTAGAATTTGTGTTACAACTTGGTTGGGGGGCGGAATACAACTTATATATATAAGGGAATCAAACCTAACCCTAGACGGACAAGGGTTACCTAAATTACGTCTACTGCCCAAACTAACCCACATATGCGGTCAGCCGCAAGGCCCAAAGCCCAGCCTCAGTAAACAACCCACACATGCGGCCCTCAAGGCCCGGCCCAGCCTAACTCCACACATGCGGTCAGCCGCACAGCCAAAACCGCAAAACCCTTTTGCTCCGATGTCTAGTCCGGTTGGTCCTCTATCCCAACAATCTCCCACCTAGAGACCAACCACACATATAAGCCCCGTATCCGTCTTCAACTCATCCTTGGTGTCCTCCTAGTGCTCACCTCGATCATGGTAGTGCCATCCTCCTCTCTCACTCTTCAAGCCCAATTGAAGCTTTGCACAGCTTCAATTTCTCAAGGTTCACAACCTTTGTCAACATGTCAGCCGGATTTTCCGATCCCAATATCTTCTCAAGCCACAAAGTCTTCTCCTCCAAGAGATGCCTGATGTAGTGAAACCTCAGTTCGATGTGCTTCGTCCTCGAATGAAACGCCGGATTCTTTGCCAAGTGAATTGCACTCGGCATCCTTTGTAGAGAATATTACCACTTCGCGTCTTCCCAAGTTCACCCAAGAAGTTCTGCGGCCAAACCATCTCTTTACTTGCTTCTCATCGCCACATATTCTCGCTTCAGATCGAGCCACGATCTTTTATAACTTAGAAGCCCAGGAGATTGCTGTACCACCTAATGTAAACACATAACCCGTAGTACTTCTCCTCTTATCAAGATCACTTGATGCCAAGTCCGCATCAACATAACCCGCTAACACCACTTCCTTGCTTGAAAAGCACAGAGCCTTACCAAGCTAGCATCTCTTCAAGTAACGTAGGATCCACTTAATCGCTTCCCAATGTTGCTTTCTGGATTGCCCATGAACCGGCTGACTACTCCCACCGCATGTGCAATGTCCGGCCTTGTACACACCATTGCATACATGAGACTCCCCACAGCTGAAGCATATGGAGTTCTCTCCATCTTGTCACGCTCTTCCTTGTTCCTAGGCGAGTCCCTCTCGAATAGCTTGAAATGCAAACCCAATGGCGTCCCTGTTGGCTTCGCCTCTTCCATACAAAACCTTGCCAAGACTTTCTCAACATATTACGCTTGTGAAAGAACCAACTTGCCCGACTCCCTATTCCGGTCAATCCGCATGCCCAAGATTTTCCGTGCCTCTCCCAAATCCTTCATTTCGAACCGTTCTGACAGCTGAGTCTTCAACCTGTTTACCTCTCTACTGCTAGAGCCCGCTATCAACATGTTGTCCACATATAACAGCAAGATAATATACCCATTGTCCGTGTTCTTGAAGTAGCAACAATGATCCGCCTCACATCTGATAAAATCAATGTCGTGCATGAATCCGTCAAATTTCTGTACCCTTTGCCTAGGAGCTTGTTTAAGGCCATACAAGCTCTTAGTCAACCTGCAAACTAGCTCCTTGCTACCCTTAGACAAGAAACCCTCTGGCTGTACCATGTAAATTTCTTCCTCCAAGTCCCCATGAAGAAAGGCTGTCTTCACATCCATCTGTTCTAGCAGCAAGTCATCCGCCACTACTATCCCCAGAACCATTCTGATAGTGGTCATCTTCACAACCGGAGTGAATACTTCGGTGTAGTCAATACCATACTTCTGCTGAAACCCTTTAACAACCAGTCTTGCCTTGTAACGCTTGCTACCGTCTGCTTCCTCCTTGATTCTGTAAACCCATTTGTTGTGCAGTGCCTTCTTCCCCTTAGGTAGTTCAGTCAACTCCCAAGTTTTGTTTGCCTTCAATGAGACCATCTCATCTTCCATCGCAGCTTTCCACTTGTTACAAAGCACACTACGAACTGCCTCCGCATAACATTCCGGTTCCCCATTATCTGTCAACAACAAATAATAATTCGAAGGAGTATACCTGTCAGGTGATCCACGCAATCTGCTGGATCTACGCAGCGGAATATCCGGTTCCGGAGTACGTGGTTCATCTTCAGTGACCTCCTGACCATGGTCATCATGAACCGTTCTGCTCCCACCCGAGTTAGGAATATCCACCTCTACAATTTCCGGTTCCGAACTAGTGTCATCAGATGCTCCCTTTCTGTCCTTGTACAATACCTGTTCATTGAATACCACATCTCGACTACGAATAACCCTATGATTTTGGTCATCCCAAAACTTATACCCGAAGTCATCCCCGCCATACCCAATAAATGTACACTTAACAGATTTAGCATCTAATTTAGTTCTCTCAGCAGAATCAACATGAACATAAGAAACGCAGCCAAATATGCGAAGAAAGGACAGATTTACCTGCTTGCCACTCCAAGCTTCCTCTGGAATTCCATTCCCCAATGGAACCGATGGTCCCCGATTGATCAAGAAAGCTGCCGTGTCAACTGCATATGCCCAGAACGTCTTCGGAAGTCCACACTTCAATCTCATACTTCTAGCCCGCTCATTCAATGTTCTGTTCATCCTTTCTGCTACCCCGTTGAGTTGTGGTGTCCGCTTTGGAGTCTTCTCCATACGAATCCCATTCGCAGCACAATATTCCCTAAACTCACCAAGCTCATACTCCCCACCATTGTCTGATCTCAAGCACTTAAGCTTAAGTCCCGTCTGATTCTCCACCAAGGCCCTCCACTTCTTGAACACCTCGAAGGCCTCATCTTTTCCCTTCAAGAAATAGACCCAAACCTTCCTTGTAGAATCATCAATAAAAGTCATGTAATATGACGCACCACCCAGAGATGTAACCGGAGATGGCCCCCACAAGTCCGTGTGAACCAATTCCAACTTTGCTTCCCTCAAACCCCTACCTGTCCTTGAGAAATTATTTCTCCCTTGTTTGCCAAACATACAATCCTCGCAGATCCCCACGTTGACTGTCTTCAAGCCCGGTAGTAGTCCCTTTGAACAAAGCACCTTCATCCCTGTCTCACTCATGTGACCCAATCGACAGTGCCACAAATCCGTATCACCCTTGGCTGCTGCCACCGCGATACTGTCCTTGGTGTTATTCGCCAAATACAAAGTCCCCTCCTTATTACCCCGAGCGATCTCACAATCCTCCTTGGTAATAACCCAGTTTCTGCAGCCGAATGTCACCTTGTAACCTTCGTCGTCCAACTGCCCAACTGAAAGTAAGTTCTTCTTCAAACCCGGAATGTGTCGGCCCGTTCGGATGTAAGACCTTCCCGTGCGATGCTCCTATTCGACATCCCCCTTCCCCTTGATTTCCAAAGGCTCGCCATCCGCCAGATAGACCTTCCCGAAATCACCGGAAGTGTAATTCTCCATCTCTTCCTTATGCCCGCAAGAGTGGAATGATGCCCCCGAATCCAGCACCCATGATTCTAGTGCACTACTAACACTCAGAACCAGTACATCGTCACCTTCGACTGCCACATTCGCCTGATTGCCCTTACGATTTGGACAATCCCTCTTGAAGTGTCCCAATTCCTTAAAATTGTAGCACTGAACAGATCCCTTCGCAACCTTTGGTTTGTCCTTGGTATCATCAGCTTTGCCCTTTCCACTCACTCCGTTCTCCCTAGATTCGGTTCTCCCTTGTTTGCTAGTACCCGGCTTCCCCCTACTAGTAGTAGCTAAAGCCGCTCCCGAAGTACTTGATGTCCCCAACTTCTTCATGCGATTTTCCTCACCTAAAAGAAAGTCTTTAACATCATCATATTTCAATTTTTTCTTACCTGCTGAAGCGTTGATTGCAGTCACTGTTCCGCTCCAACTTGCCGGTAAAGAAGCTAGCAACAAGCATGCATGAACCTCATCATCGAACTTGATCTCCACCGCTGTCAATGAATCTATGACATCCATAAACTCATCGAAGTGCTTAGCCAAGGATCCTCCCTCTTGCATCTTGAGACTACCCATCTTACGTATCAAATCAACCTTATTTGCAGCAGACGGAGTTTCAAATCTCTCAGTAAGATAATCCAATAGCTCCTTGGTGGTTGTCGCCTTCCTGGTAGTCTTCGCAATCCACTTCGACAAAGTAGATCTGACCACCCCTAGGGCTTTCCGATCCATGAGTTCCCATTCCTCCTGACTTACATCTTCCGGTTTGACACCCTTCAGAGGCTTGTAGAGATCCTTGTTGTACAAGAGATCCTCAATCTGCATCCTCCAATATCCGTAGTCAGACCCATCGAATTTCTCAACCGCCTATTTGTCTTTGCCCATTCTTGATTGCTTGGAACAACTCCCTTGATCTTGAAACCAAAAGCTCTGATACCAGTTGTTGTGAATATGGCCCTCCACACCCAAGCAAACCTACAAGAATAATAATCGCACATAAACCAAGCACAAGAAATCAAAGAAAAACAGAAAAGAACACAAGAAATTGTTAACCCAGTTCACCAAATTGATTTGGCTACGTCTGGGGGCACTACCAAGCCAGGATCTTGCACTATGTAATTAGAATTTGTGTTACAACTTGGTTGGGGGGGCGGAATACAACTTATATATATAAGGGAATCAAACCTAACCCTAGATGGACAAGGGTTACCTAAATTACGTCTACTCGGCCCAGCCAACCCACATATGCGGTCAGCCGCAAGGCCCAAAGCCCGGCCCAGCCAACCCACACATCGGTCAGGCCCAAGGCCCGGCCCAGCCAACCCACACATGCGGTC
This sequence comes from Adenophora triphylla var. japonica, assembly GCA_022495995.1. Lineage (NCBI taxonomy): Eukaryota > Viridiplantae > Streptophyta > Magnoliopsida > Asterales > Campanulaceae > Adenophora > Adenophora triphylla. Next base: position 76,834 of record JAFEMH010002187.1, read on the forward strand.
AGCCGCACATGCGGTCAGCCGCACAGCCAAAACCGCAAAACCCTTTTGCTCCGATGTCTAGTCCGGTTGGTCCTCTATCCCAACAACCATCTCATATCACTTCACCCATATACCTTCACACAACCATATCAACTGGAGATCTGAAGACTAGCACTCCATCTGTGCTCAACTCCATCTCCTGCAGCTGATTTGAAGGCCAATACATCTAACTAGGTGTATTGGTGGTGGATCTACAAGGGTAACGAATCCTTCACCCTCATATCTCTCTCATCCGCTTCTTTCATTGCAATTTCATTGGACTTGATAATTTGGCTCCATCTGCCTTCAATTATCAAGTCCCAACCGCCATCTCTCTGTTTAAATGTGTTTTGCTTGGTTTAATGGATAATTCATAATGTGAGTTGGATCATTTTGGTTGCTTATTTCCCAAGGGAGTGTGGATCTCCCATATCCACACCCCCTTGGTCAATTCATTGTGAATTTGTTGGTATCTGAGCTGGTTTGGTATAATTGATCTGTTTTGGTTGTTGAATCTGATTTCAAATTTGTAAAGCCTCTGCAGACGGTAAGATTATGTCACGCGACACCTCGAGTCTCATCTGTCCTGTGTAGCGCGACATAACTAAGCCTATGCAGAGATTATAAGTTCAGTTGTAATTCGTATTGTCTAGTCTACTTGTCACTCAAGATAGAGTGTGGATTTTCAATATCCACATTCACTTGAAGTGTTAGTGTAGATTTCTATCAATCTGGTGCTTAATTTTGTAAGGTTTCTGCATGTGATGACTTGTGTCACGCGACATAACATGCCTTAGCTGTCCTGTGTCACGCGACACAAGTTGCCAATTTGTAGAAGTCATTTTCCAGTTGTAACCTGTTCTTCCTCATTGTAAAGTGGGATGTTGCCTCCCATGATCAATGGCTCACTAGTTGTATCCCTTTGTTGAGCAATAAAACAAAGAACTCTTATGCATTTTATACATATCTTGACACACATATTTCGCACACACTTTTGAATGTTTTGGATGTTGAACATAGAAAGACTCGTCTACGGATGAGGCGTGTTGGGTGAACTCTCGGTTCTTCCCAACACCCCGAACCCAAAATTCTCTTTTCAAAGGTTTTCAATGTTTCCTTAAAAACGGCGTGGCGACTCCTATTATTTTTTCGGCGAGCGTTCATTCACGAAGCCACCTTAATTGTATGAACTTACTTGAACCCTTTCATTTTAGAAAGTTATACTTTTTAGCACCTTCAAATTCTCATAACATATGTTACTATAATAGTTTTTCCATTCGGAGATCTTTCAACCTTTTTTTGTTGTCAATACGAATGTAGTATAAGAAATAATTTTATATTAATTTTGTTGAATCCACAAATTTTGGGGTCTCACTAACTATGTAATAATTGACTTTGTATGATGAACTTGTACCTATATCATAACACAAACAAAAAGCATCGTTATAAACCAACCCGGGGTTGATTCCTGCTAATGCCCTCGGGTGTTAGATTGAGATTTCAGAGGAATATTAACTGAGAATAAGACTTGTAATGTCTTAGTGTGTTTGTATGCTAGGTTTTTGATAATGTGACTTACCTTGCCCAATAGGACAAGTGAGGGTATTTATAGTAGAGAGAGATAGTTGGATAAGATCTCCATAAGGGGCGTTTGTCTTGATCTATGACACGTGCAACCCTGGTTGGGAAGTAAAATATAGGGCACTTCACTGTAGAGGATGTCGTTGATTGGACGAGGAAAAGAGGGGTAGGCACAGTTGGTGTGGCACCCCAATGCGCGTGATGCGCGCCTGAGCCTCCATTGCCTCCATTTAAGACTTGTAATGTCTTAGTCTGTTTGTATGCTAGGTTTTTGATAATGTGACTTACCTTGCCCAATAGGACAAGTGAGGGTATTTATAGTAGAGAGAGATAGTTGGATAAGATCACCATGAGGGGCATTTATCTTGACCTATGACACGTGCAGCCCTGGTTGGGAAGTAAAATATAGGGCACCTCACTGTAGAGGATGTCGTTGATTGGATGAGGAAAAAAGGGGCAGGCACAGTTGGTGTGGCGCCTCAATGCGCGTGATGTGCGCCTGAGCCTCCATTTAATGCAACAGGTAGAGGTTTGCCAGCTGGTGTCAGAGCTCGTATGGAATCGTGGCCTACAAGATTTCTAGGAACTGAGAGTCTGGATGAGACCGCTGTCAACGCGGACTGAGGGTGACTCGGTTTAGAAGTGCCATGTCATTTAGTTCCATTTAGACCAGAGCGATCTTGGGCCCGTTCTGGAGGGTCCGGGCTCATCAGTGGCTCCTTGATTCAAGTGCTGGATCATTTATGGTCATGGCGAGAAGCCATACATGGAGCTTGGTTTGCGAACTAGATTAATGTCGCGGGCAAAAGTGTTGTAAAGTTTTGTCACTTTTTTAGCATAGACTCCCTGCTTTAGGCACGTGGCGTTGCACATTTATGGTATTGGTGAAAGTTGGTGGAACCTTAGGGAAGCTTCCCAGATAAGGTTTGAGTGGGCCCTTGAGTTGTCGAACCGTCAGTGCGTGTTAGGTACGGATGGGACGTTACGCGAATTTCAAAGGGTGCCATAAATTAAAAATTTAAAACTCCACCGGTTCAGCGTACGAGGGAATTTGGTCGGGTGACTCATTAATGTGGGTTAACCCGAACTGCCTAGGGCCTATAAATAGGAGTCCCTTCCTCCTTTACAATCTCTTATCACCCTTTGCTTTTTGTCACCTCAGAGAGAGACAATTTCCCAGCTTTCTCAAGCTTCCTTCATTTGTAATCATTCTCAGGTAGTGAGTCTTTGCAAATTGTTTCTGTAATTCTTCCCTTCTCTCTTTCAAATTTATCAATGGCTAACAACCTTGAACGTCCTTTAGAACTGGGTAATGTCATTATCCCTGAGACATTTGTCGTGGATAGGACCTCTAGTGGAAATTACCCGATGGTCACTAGCGAGATGTGGGTGAAGCTAACCCTAGAGTCATTTAGGTATTTTGCTATGAAATATGATTTGGGAAACTGGGTCCCACCCGAGTTGTGGTAGGCCAAGAGGAGGGCATTTGTGAATTGAGATATCAAACTCTAGGAGATCATACCCGACTGAGGAACTTCTTGATGGCGGTGTTGTGTAGGATCCCAAATGATCGTGACCAGGCAGAGTGTGCCAAAGAGCTCGTGAAGAGGGCTCATGTAGACCCCCTGGCCCGTGGAACTGATTGGGAGAGGGTGAAGCTTATGGATGAGAACGAGCTGGTTGAGGCCCATGATGCCTCTACTGAGCTCGCGGACCCTTTGGATCTTATTGAGCCCGCGGCCCCTCTGGCCGTGGTGGAACCAGTAGCCCAGCTCGATGTCCAGCCCAGGCTTGTGATTGACTTAGGTAGCAGCGGTGATGAGGTTGTTTAGCCTGATGAGTTGGATATGGGGGAGGCTTAATCCTTTTCCTCGGACTCTTCGTTGGACCAACTTGGATCCTGGAGCAGCTCTGAGACGGAAGTGGATGATTGGGAGATTCCAGACCGAATGACTGTAGATACTGCCCAGAAGGCAGTTGAGATCGTGACCGCATTTTTTGAGGACCACATGGGGACCACCTCTGCTCGTGAGCAGAGTCATTGTGGTGCCTCTACCTATGGGACCGTGCCCACAACTCCCTCCTCAAAAAATAAGACTGCAGCCCGCCAAACCTTAGACGATGATTTGGCCGCAACCTTCAACATTGACCCAAACACTTATTCCATCCGCGGGCTGCATGAAATTCTTCAAAATGACCACCTCCGCCTAGATATTATTTTTGATGTCCAGAATAGAAATAAGGAGTACAGTTTCTTCAGATCTCAATTTGAGAATGGACTTAGGCTTCCCTTGACCCCTTCATTGTCAATTCTTAACATTCAAGAAAAGTTGCCTGCCTATACATCTCACTCCCAACATTGTCCGCGTTCTAGTAACTTTCATTGTGGTGAGTAGAGTGCTAGGATATGAGCCTACCCTTTCAGGGTTATACACTTTTTACACCAACCAGATTACCAACGGCAATTTAGGCCTAAATACCAAAGCCAATTCACCCAAAGCCTTCTCTCCCCCGAACAATAAATTTGATCAATGAAACCAGAAGAATATCTTTGTGATTGGGAAGAGATTTGATGGAAATTCCCTTGGTCGGAGGTTGTTGTGCCACTTAGGGTTTCAGATTGTAGCTATCCTGGTCCCTTTGAGGCCTTAGCATTCTAGAACGCAGTGGCAACATATTTAGCAAGCATTCTAAGGAGGGGGAGATCGTGGTTTTTTTATGTCGCAGATATAGTAGATGAATGCGCGCTCACCGAAATAATAAAAATTTAGAGGAGTCGCCACGCCATGCTTAAGAGCTGCATTTGAAAAACCTTTGAAAGAGAACGGGTTCGGGGGTCAGATTACGTGTTGGGAAGAACCGAGAGTTCACCCAACACGCCTCATCCATGGACGAGTCTTTCTAGTCAAACATCCAAGCAATCCACAAGTGTGTGCAATCATAGATAATGAACAAGTGTAGTAAACATGAATTTCATTGATTTGGAAAGAGACTTACAACTTTTGAACCAATTATTCAGGGAGGCCACATCCCATTACAACAAATCAGAATAGATTACAAAAGGAAAAGGGTCCCTGCAGAAAGGCATAATGTGTCGCGTGACACAGGACATGAGACCAAATGTGTCACGTGACACAGGATTACCCATGCACAATGTGTCGCGTGACACATAGTGTCCATCTGCAGGGACTTACAAGCTTGAACACAATAGCAACAATAACCAACACAGATCCAATTGATCACACAGATTAGCTTCAAAATATAGAATTAACAACAATTCAACCCTGGGAGTGTGGATATGGAGAGATCCACACTCCCTTGGGATCTAAACAACAATTTCAACAACTATTTAACAATGAGCACCCAATTATTCAGATCATCCAAGTTAAATAGAGAGATTGCGATTGGGATTCAATAATCTAGACGGATAGAGTCTGATTATTGAATCCAAGGGAGGTAAGACAATTAAATTATCCAATTATCAAGGTAGGAGAGAGAGAGAAGAGGGGGGTTAAGGGTGTTACCCTTGTTGCTTCCTCGAATTCTGTATCAAGTTGGATACAGAATCCTTTAATAGCAGCTTCTGGTCCTGGAAAGCTTGGGAAAATCAGTGGAATGTGGATCTAAGAGGTGATGAAGGAAGTGGGTTAAATTGGAGGAAATTAGGGGTAGGTTAGGGGTAGGAGAGAGAGAGGTGTGTGTTTGGTGTGTGTGTGTGTTACGTTGCAATTTCTGCAGAGTAACAGTATTGTGATGATGTCGCCCGATTTTTTGAAATCAAACGGAGTCGCCACGCCATTTTGGTTTTAAGGGCCAAAATTTTGAAAAAATGCCCGGAATCAAGAGATTCGAGTTCTGAGGTCACGTTACGCGCCGGGAAGAACGTTAGTGTTCACCCGGAACGCCTCGTAAAACGAGTCTTCCAAGCTTAAAAACCATTTGTTTGTGTGTGCGTGTGTGTGTGTTCCTTTGGCCAAAATAAATCAAAACTGAGAAAAGTAAAAATTGGGAACTCTTTATAAGACATTTAAAAAGTCCCATGATTTTTTGGATGATTTTTGGGTTAAGATTTGGTACTCAAAAGACCTTTTGAAGTTGAAAACCATTTCTGCCAGAATGAAAAAGGCAATGGACACCTGATTTTAAAATGGATTTAAAGGCTTCAAAATCTCAGAATCTGGAAAAGTCTGAGAATTAAAGTTGTTCAAAACACCTTAAATAAGGTTTCTGTGAAAGAACTTTTCATTTTGGAGATGATTTGAGGGACCAAAACCTTCTGGAAATCTCAGATATGAAATCTGGATTTCCAGAGACTGATAAACTGACCTTTGGAAAATAATTTGAAAAAGGGATTTAGACTCACACAAAAAATAAAGTAAAAATATGTCTGGAATGCTACGGATGTTGGCTAAAAAAAGTATTTTGTAGTCAACACCAAATTCCAAGTTTTACTTGGTCCAAAAAATAGGAAAATGGACTGAGGTCTCAGAACAATGCTACTGGACAGCAAGATGTTCTTGAGGGAAAATGTGATTTTTGGGGGATTTGCATCTATGTTCACCCCATTTTCATCCCTAGACTTGATTCCACTACTTTGTGTCAAGTGGTTATCATATCAAGTCATCCTTGGGGAATTTATGGGGTCTAAACATGTCCTTTGCAAAGGGAAAGGGGGTTTTGTAAAGATGAAATTAGAGAGAAAAATCAACTAGATATTTAGAATGTGGACCATTTGAGATGGTCATTCATGAAGATGAACTTCAAGATGACCATCTTAGGTCAAGACTTCAAGTTAAACTATACATAAAGTAAATCAAAGTAAGAAGAACAAGATGAACAAGAAGTTAAAAGGGAATTTTAGGGTTTAAAGAAGGAGGGCTTTACCAATGGTGACACCCTATCTTCCTAGGCTTGGAATTTGACTTGAGGAGTATCAAGATTTGGTGTTTGACTTGAGGAGTATCAATATTTGGTGTTTGGATTTGTGTTTGAGTGGATTCAAGGCTTGAATGTGTTTAGGGTTTGATGATAGAGTTGGTCAAAGAGAAAACAAGTAGATAACACTTAAGTCCTCTATGTTTTCTCTCTAATCCTCCTCTTTGGTGGTGGTTTAAGCTTGAGCTTGTGTATGAATGGGAGTGATTTGAGAATATTTGGAGTGAATGGGATTTGGGAAAGATTCAAGAGAAAATGGTGGCAATTCTAGTGAATTCCCACTGTTTTCTCCCTATTTTTTCGCCAGAGTACAGCTTCTATGAGCCAATTGTGTTGTGTAAACTGAGAGAGGAGGGTTCAATTTATAGGCACTCTGGGAACTCAATAGGATCCGCGCGGAGGGTATTGTAAACGTGCCTGGTGCATTAAATGCTGCTCCAGGCTTTGAATAGGAAGAATATTATTCAAAAATTCCAGCAGTTTCTGTTTTTCAACTTGCCTAATTCGGATTTTTCCAATTTCTTTTGCTTTTTGAGATTCTTTTCTTGGTTTAACTTTAAATGGCAATCCCTAATCTACCCTTACTTGGTTAGAGAAGTTAGGAATGTTAGGAATGTTATAACTCTCGTTAATTTTCTAACGAGAATACTAACAACTCAAATTGGAGTACTTACAAGTATGTGAAGTTCTGGATACATTTCTAAGAGGGGAAGGGTCTTATTTATAGGCTGCAGTTAGTGGTCACCTTGTGTCGCACGACTTTGTGTAACCACTTTCCATGCCTCGATGTGTCGCGTGACACCAACTATTTTTGGCGCCAAAACGAGTTTCTGGAATATTCAGGCATGAATACCTAAAAAGTCCAAAAGGGTTTATTCCCAGCAGGTCCTTTGGCATGAGCAAAGTACCAAAAGGTACTTCCTTTGTGGGAAACTTATGAAATATTTCCGGAAGTCTCGGGATAGGCCGGAAATTTACCAAAACGCCCTTTAATGCAATTTTATTACATTAAAATGCACCTAAAAGGGTCGCGAATTGGATTGGCTTACTTACAGAGCCCCTCGTCAACGTCACTTTTGGAAAAAATGAGGTTGTCGATAAAATAAGACCCAATCCCAATGAGCGGCAAGGGATAAGGCGGAGGGCTGGACGGGTGATCTGGGGAGATCGAATGGCTGGACCTTTTTGAGAAAGGATTCCTACGTATCCCTAAAAGGGAATCAAACCAAATCGTAGTTCGGAAATAAACTAGCAAGAAGCAAGGAAGGGTAGAGATGGGCTTTCATACCTTTGCTGTGCTTACCTTTAGCTGTCGTAGGGCTGGTGCTTCTGCGGGTGGTGAGTAGCGGCCGGAGGGTCTCATGCTACTGCCGTTGGTGCAAAGTTATAGCCGCCGGAGGGTCTCATGCTGCAACTGGGAGTCGCGAGTAGCTGCCGGAGGGTCTCATGCTACAGCTGGTGGTGCAAAGTTGTAGCTGCCGGAGGGTCTCATACTGCCACTGGGGGTCGCGAGTAGCTGCCGGAGGGTCTCATGCTACCGCTGGTGGTGAAAAGTTGTAGCTGTCGGAGGGTCTTATGCTGCAACTGGTCCTTGTGGATGCCGAAGAGTCTCATACCACTAGGTGTTGGTGCAGGGTAGCTGCCAGGGGACTCACGTTACTGCTGCTGGTCTTCGTGGATGCCGGAGGGACTCATACCACTGGGTGTTGGTGCAGGGTAGCTGCCAGGGGACTCATGCTACTGCTGCTGGTCTTTGTGGATGCCGGAGGGTCTCATACCACTGGGTGTTGGTGCAGGGTAGCTGCCACGGGACTCACGCTACTGCTGCTGGTCTTCGTGGATGTCGGAGGGACTCATACCACTGGGTGTTGGTGAAGGGTAGCTGCCAAAGGGTCTCACGCTACTGCTGCTGGGGATAAGTGTAGCTGCCGGGGGACTCACGCTACTGTCATTGGTGGCTTACTGGTTCAGTCGAGTGCGGGACGGTCTTTATTGACAGTTGGTTGGCTTTGGAGTCTTGAGCTTTGCTTGGTAGGACGGGGCTTTTGCTTGCTAGGGAGCGGGCTTTTGTTGGTGCTTTGGCGGCGAGGCCACTGATCTTGGTGTGCTTTGCTGGGGAGACTAAAATAGATACGGACTCTTTTGTCTAGGTTTTGGCTAAGGGCCAGTCTTCGAGGGTTGATGAGGCTCAGTTGATCATTGTACCTGCGGGGGAAACTTGCAAAGCATGCCTCATGGGTTAAAGTGCAAAATATCAGATCACAGGGGGTATTTTTGGAAAATCTGGCCATGGAGTCACGTTGCGTCGCACGACCACATAAAGCTCATGGCCAGACCCTTAAAACGTTGAACAGTCTTTATTTTGAAAACATATTTTCAGAGGGAGGCGAGCGGTTTTGAGAGGAGAGGCCACCCATTTGCACGATTTCGAGTGAAATCAAGAGAATCTAGGGCACTGATCTTGTTTCTGACTTGCAATCATGCCTCCAAGACCTCGTCCCACGAAGAAGGGACCTCAGCAAGCTCAATTGGGTGCTCAACGGAAGAATGCTCAACGGAATCAACGGCCGTTCATCCCTCAAACAGTGAGAGGATATTTCTATCCACAACTCAAGGAACACACCTCTGCACCCGGGAAGAAGAATACGGTACTTTCGTAACTTTGCCCTTCGTTGTATTGAAAGTTGATTATTTGCCAAACTGTTTGATCTTTATCTACGAAGTCTTGAACCTGTTGCATAATTCTGGGCTATAGAAAATCATGAATGCATGTTAAATGTTTTGACCCTAATTTTACTTGGAGAAAAGGGAAATGCCAAATTACAATAATTTATTGACATGCTTCTTTTGAAAATTTGAGATATTCATACCTGTGATGTGTTTACCTGTAGGAGTTGTGTACCCGAGGCTCACCAGGGGTCATTGGTCGGCTATGGGATCTCTTGCCCGGCAGTCAGGAGCTGGAACATTCGCCTAAGGGCTTGGTATACGCTGCCGGACTTGGCCAGTTCTTTGAGATGGCGAAGGCCATTGGGGACACTCAGCGGAGCATGGGGCTTGTGAGGGCATTCCGGGAGTTTTGGTGGGAGACTACCCATTCCTTCCATTTTTCTTGGGGAGAGGCGACGGTCACGCCATATGACTTCGCTGCTATCATAGGCCTTCCCTTTACTATTGAGCCATTGTATTTGGGGGAGCCTACCCTTGAGGATGATCCCCAGCCTCCCACTGAGGTATATCTTATGGAGCTGATCGGTTTTGTTCCCCGGGATAAGAAGGGGAACGGGTACGAGCTAGGGGAGCTCCATGGTCTTCTTGTTGTGCAGAGTAGGGGTTACCCGGCTGATCTGGCAGACACTGAGGAGGGCCGATTGAGGGCCAAGAGGCTGGCTAGGGCTTTCGTGTGGATTGGCTTCTCTGACATGATGTTTATTAACGGCACCTCTTCCGCTTTGCTTTCTTTGCTGGAGCTTTTGAGAGATTGGGATGCTGTTGGGACCTTGTCCTGGGGAGAGGCAGGACTCGCTGAGCTATACTTGGCTCTGGATGATGTCAGCAGGGGGGAGGCTAAGTCCTTCAACTGCTGCCATTTAGCTTTTGTGGTATTTCCCAGTCTGACTCCATTCTTTGAATATCATTTCTTTCTGTCATTTCTTGCTATCAATCTGACTTGCCCTGTTCCCTCTTTTATCAGGTTTGGGCCTATGAGGTCATCGGTTGCTATGCTTGGCGGGTTCAGGAGGCGTACCCGGCTACTATGTTTCCTGCCATGAGGCGCTGGGTGAAAGATGCGCGGCAGAAGGTCCGGACAGCGGACACCAGGGGACGCGTGACGGCTTCTTACCCTGATACCATGATATGCCTACGGGGGACTCTCGAGAGTCTGAATTTATTTCCTTGGGTTGACCGATATGTTGGGATTGATCTGGGATACGCCTTACATCTCACCGAGTGCCGCAAGCTCTTGGTAGGCCTGTCTGGGGATGTATTGTATTTGGGAGAGCGGGTCTACAGACAGCACGGGCCTGGTAGCGTTGCTAGAGTCCCAGTTGATCCTCCTGCTGATATATGGTTCCCTCGGAAACTCGAGGACGTGGCTGGTTTGATCCAGGGGGAGGCTGCATTCAACTATACTATGGACGGAGATTACGCGGCTTATGTGACTGCGAGGTTGAGGTCACCCCAGGTGGCGCCGAGATGTGATGCCCAGGGTGGAGGCCCCTCTACTGGATATGTGGTAGACGCACCCTTGCCTCCTCCTTTTGTTGACTTTCAGGATGGGGACCAATTGAGGCGGGCTCCTCTCGATACCAGCAGGATATACCCATATTTTCAGCTTCCGGAGGGCACCCGATCTGTAAGCAACTTGTCTTTTCTTCCTTTATTGTTTTGAACTGTTTAAATCCCTTATCTTTTATCATGATTGGTTTCTGATTCTTCCTCGGCTTTATTGTATCAGGTCTCTGCTGACATTTACTGGAGTTTCGCTCGTCATTACACTGGAGCCATGGATATGATTGAGCAATTGGAGAGGAGTGCATGCTACTGGAGGGAGCAGTGCTTGGCTCAGAGTTCTGATGATGATTCCATGCCCAGCTTGCCTGACAGGAAGAGGTCTCATACTGATATGTCTGCGGAAGATACACATAGGCCCAGGACCAAGACTGCCTCTCGTCGTCCCCCTAGTCCTCCCAGTTCTGAGATGAGAGTGATGCTTCCAGAGATCCTCACGAGCTTGAGACCAGAGCTATCCCCGCTGTTCATGAGCTTTTCCGAGATGACCCCTTTATTTATCACAGTCCTGCCGTCGATCCAGATCATGCACATACGGAGGGCAACGATGCAGATAGGGAGGAGAGCGAGGAAGATGACGATGAAGATTCTGATGATGACGGAGATGCCTATGTTTCTGAAGGTGATGGCTCGGAGTAGCCTCTCGTATCAAAATATAGCTTTTTGATAGTTGTACCCCTTTTTGGAAAGAAATGGACAAACACTCTTCCTTTTTCTTTTGTAATAACTTATTTGCTTTGCACTTTCCTAGTTCTAGCACATTATTATTAGCTTTTATTGTTTGCGCGAGTCCATTTTGGGAAAAAATGGGAAAGTAAGATTTTTTTTCGAAAGGTTTTGGCATTGATATGAATGTGGTTTGGATGGTTTGATTGTGTATGACATGTATATGATGGCTTGTATGTATATGAACTGAATGAACCCCTCTCCCAGGTTTATCTGTAGGATGATGGCTTTGATTTGCAGCTTCAAACAAGTCGGGGTGTGCCCTGGTGGAGAACAGATTGCAGTCTTCTGATGTCTGGTGTTGGACTCAAAGTGTCGCACGACTCAGGACAGCTGGGGCACATTATGTCGCGTGTCACAACAAGTCACGCTGACAGGATTTCAAGATCAAACTTCCATATTACCTCAAGACCTCTCCCTTTTGCTTAGGGCAAAGAATGCAGCAGTCCCCAATCCTGATGTAGGCCTTAAGTCACCAATCCATACCCAAGGATCGAAATTATAAAGATAGCCCCAGTACTTTACACAGATGAACACATCATTCTTCCTCCTCTTTGACCGAGCCCCGTCTTGACACATATAGCCTTATTGCAGACAACACAACATGTAACCCTGGAGGAGGTCGCTTTTCAAAATTCAGTCAATCAATCGGCGGACAAGACTCGGAAATGCTTATGTGCAGGGACACATTCTTTTGAAAGGTGGGAATAGTTCCCGGACTTGCGCACGACACTCTCGCCTTTTGGTTTAACTCTTTTGGGAGAGTATAAGCATTACAAGGTGTGGAAAGTATATGGAAGCCCCTGCCAGACAGAAATACATTGTTTAGCTCTATATCCCTAAAAGTGTAGAGAAGAAGACTTGTCGAGACACTTGAAAACCTGTCTTATTCATAATGATCACAAGGCAGCTTAAAACCCTTTAACGATGTTTGGGTTAGTCAAACACCAACCTTGATATGAGCAAATGTTTTGGTTAAACATGAGGAGAAAACCCACTGATATCGAGAATCAAACACCGGAGGATGGGAAGTGTATAGGAATGGTCCTTGAGGAGATCAGATCTTCTGAGATCTGTTTGTGATTTCGACCGAACCAGTTATGGTTGCCTACGTTCCCCTCCTTGGGAGGAGCTCAGGTTGTCGTAGTTCGGGCCTATCTCGAATGAAGAGAATGAACGTTGGAATTCGGGGATTTTGAGGACTTTTGAGGATTTTGAGAATTGAAAGAACATGTCCTCTTAGGGTTTCGATGGGAGACAAGGATGTGAAGCCCCAGTGGGACGTCCACGGTAAGTGTTTGCGGAGGAGAAACGAAATATGCTCACATGAAACATCGAATGAACAGATGGCATTTGCACAATCGTCGCTTGATGACCTGAACTACTATCCGGTAGGAACTGCGGCTGGGCTTCGGGATTTTGATCGGTCTTTGGGTAATTTGGGATATCGTGACCTCTTAAAACGAGAGGTCGGCTAGGCTTTTTGCTGGCTGAACCTCTAAAGATGAGAGGTTGACTTTCAGGGATGTGTTTGGGATTTCTATGGCGAGGAAATCTGTGGTTGCCTCTTTTATTGCCTCTAAGAATGAGAAGTCAGTCTTGGCTTTGGTCAAGGGCAAGGGTAATGGTAATGGGAATGTCCTCTAAAACTGAGAGGACGGCTCGGGATCGATTAGAGGTAATGGTGAGGGGACATCCGTGCTGTCTCTTTATTCACTCTGAGACTCCTCTTGAGTAACGACCGGATCCTTTGACTTTTTGCTTTTGAGAGGATCGTTGGGGACTAGGCTCTTTTTCTTTTCTCTTTTTTTTTCTTTTTTTGTATATTTTTTTTTTGTATTTTTGCCTCTCTTTTTTTTCAATTTTGTTTTTGAGAGGAGAATTTCAGCTAGTCCCTTAGGATGGATCATTGCTTTCCGTCGCTCTTGGGCTTGGAGACGGTCGATCTTCTTTTGAATCATGTGAGCCCCAAGGATAGTCCCTCTTCTTCTGGCGATGGCTAAATGGGTTTCAAAACATGCCGATCTTGAACCGAAGGGGTATTGTTTAGTGAGGGTTAGGTGATGGCTTTCCTATGGGTGAAGGTTTTCAGCCGTAGTACCTACCGGATGGGTCTTCATTTGCTTGCTTAAGTTTATTCCGAGGAAGGTCCATGCAAATTGTGAGCATACAAGGAACATGGTGGGGAGTTGATAAGCCCCAGTTTGGAAAAGATACCAGTCGGTTTTCTCATTCCGATTAATTTAAACATTAGTCATTTCAAATCATTAGTAATTGAGCGGCGCAAGTGATTATGTAGAATAAGATCATTTCAATTAGGCATAATGTGGGTGTGCAAGTGATGTCTCGAGTCTAGCAAGAATAGAAACAAATATTCTATCATTGAAATAAAAGACTCATAACTTGAATGTAACAGACTCAAATCATAACCACATCTGCTATCAAAATAAAACTATCTAAGGCCTTACGATGCCTGACTGACTGACTTCTTTACATGGAGAATCCTTGGAACTGCGGAATAGGATTATCGACCACCTTAGGAGGAGCTTTCTTGATTCTACCCTCATCAACCAGGTTTTGAATGAACACTTTTAAAAGGGAGCAATCATTGGTGGTGTGACCGGGATACTGATGGTAGTAACAATACCTGCTGCAATCCAAAATCGGATTGGGCTTGATGGGATGATAATTATAGAGCGGCTTTATCATTCCTCTTCGCATCGGCCCATTGAAAGCTTCTCGGTTGTTATCCCCAAGTCATCAAATTCTCGCTTCTTGCGCGATGGGAACTGACCATGACTCTGGACACCGTTTTCCTCATGAGGACCCATCTCGATCTTCCCTTTGTCAATGAGTTCCTGGATAATCACTCTCAACTGCCTGCATTCAGAGGTAGTGTGGCCTGGATATTGGTGATAGTAGCAATATTTGCTTGGATCCAGCTTTATGTTGTTATGAGGAGGGACATAATTGACTAGCGGTTGAACCAACCCTCCACTCACCAAAACCTTGAGGAACTGATTCATAGGCATCCCTAACTCTCCCTAATACTGCTTCTTCCTTTCCGTCTGAGTTATCTTTGTAGGGGGTCCAGGTGTTGGTGTCCCTTGCTGGATAGGATTCGCGGTCGGAATGAAGGACATTTGATTCACAGTCACGTATGAGGCTGGTCCTGAGCGCTGATCCTGAGAAGGTGTTAAGTTAAAACCATATGAACTCATCGATGGTTGCGAAGCACTTCCTTGCAGGGGAGCTTGGTCAGGGTGGAATGGCAGTGATCCCTTCTGAGTGAAATAGTGACATGATCCTTGGGAATCTGGCTGATACTGACTTTGCAAACTAATTTAATTAAAAGGATCAAAAATCTCAGGAATCAATTGTCTATCCGGAATCTGAGTTTGGACCATTTGAGGTGTCGGGGAAAGAATCTTGTCTTGCTCATCTTCATCTATCCTTTTCATCACACTTCCAATTCCATTCTCAACATTACTAGCACCGATGATTTCTTCGTACGACCCATCTTCGTGACGGATTATCGTGATCCCTCGGACGCGCATCGCTTCTACAAATCTAGCGTGCGTCTCTTCTTCTCGGGCTTTAGCAACTTGGGCTAGCAATTGGGCCTTACATTCACGAACCATGGCAGCCTCAAGAGCAGCTCGCAACTCTGTCACTGACAAATCACTCATGTCCAATTGGCTCGGAGTGAGAGGAATCCCAGACTGAACGGACGGAATATCTTTTGCACCAGACATCTCGAATAGTATAACAGATGGGAACTTCGCAGATACTGCAAATATTTTGGAGACGCGAATCAAACGAGCACTGGATATCAGAGCACGCACCCGAATTGTCACTGCTACAGAGGGTAGATACGGGTTTATAAGGTAGGGGAGGAAGAAGACTTTTGAGGAAATACGGGAGAGGGAAAGGAGACGAGGGACAGACTCACACAAACAATTTATTTATCTTCAAGTATAAATCGGTGTCTTAATCCTAAATGCGGTTGGGATAGAAGAGGCCTTTATTTGTACAAACTACACCTTGGGGAAACCTAGGGACGCAACATTCATATCACATTAAATGCTTTGCATTGAATCTTATAATAGGTAATGATACCTAACCAAAACCTAACATTGCATGGGACGGAGAGGTTGTCCAAATTTCTGGGGAAATTTGGGCAGTATAATGGGTATTCTCGAAGAATTTCCAAGAAAAATCCGGCATGAACTCTCGTCGGTGCACGTTGACAACGCGGCATGATCTCTCGTTAAGGACACGCCACGGGAGTGACATGTCCTTACGTGAAACCATGTTGCATTTGGAAACATGCCCACGAGGTGTAAGGTTTTGGGGAAGGTATAAGGACATATAGTAAGTTTCAAAACAATTCATTTTGGTGTGATTTAAAACGTTGTATCAAAAACCAACCGTGGGTAAGGTTTAAGTGTGGTGCCACCTATAACGTACTAGGGGGATAGGATTAATAATAGGCGCTCAAACGTAGGCGAAATTCATCACCGTCCGCGATGCCGTCAATCGCACCCGAGGGCTCTAAATCTATGTGGTAGTAGTGTGCGGATGACTATATTCTTTTATTTACGAAAAAAGAGAACTTTTATTATTTTATATTTTTTATTTTTTTAAAAGAAGAAGAGAAAACACACACACACTCTCACACAGAAAAAAGGGAGCAACAATCAACTGAGCCATCTTTCGATTCATGGGACTGCCCTCAAACCATCTTCTGAAAACCTGTCCAGTGACCATTCCTGTCGTGTGACACAGGACAACATGGGACAAAGGTGTCGCACGACCAGGATGATCACTGAACCAGATCCCTGCAAAGATCAAATCAGCCCCTGCTCTAACCATGGCAAGGGACAAGCACAATAACCAAAACACAACAGAATGGCCACAAAATATATACAAGGTTCACAAGTCTCCAAATACCACAAAATGCATGTACTACAAAGGATTATCTAGGATGCACACAAAGATGGACGAGTTGGATGTTCAATTGAACGAAAGCTTGACCCACTAACTTTTGAAAAATAGGTTTTTAAAGTCTGTCCCCAGCGGAGTCGCCACTGAATGCGCGCTCGCCGAAATGATAAAAATTTAGAGGAGTCGCCACGCCATGCTTTAGAGGTGCATTTTGAAAAACCTTTGAAAGAGAACGGGTTCGGGGGTCAATTACGTGTTGGGAAGAACCGAGAGTTCACCTAACACGCCTCGTCTATGGACGAATCTTTCTAATCAAACATCCAAGCAATCCATAAGTGTGTGCAATCATAGATAATGAACAAGTGTAGTAAACATGAATTTCATTGATTTGGAAAGAGACTTACAACTTGTGAACCAATTATTCAGGGAGGCCACATCCCATTACAACAAAAAAGAACAGATTAAAGGGTCCCTGCAGACAGGCATAATGTGTCGCGTGACACAGGACATGAGACCAAATGTGTCGTGTGACACAGGATTACCCATGCACAATGTGTCGCGTAACACATAGTGTCCATCAGCAGGGACTTACAAGCTTGAACACAATAACAACAATAACCAACTCAGATCTAATTGATCACACATATTAGCTTCGAAATATAGAATTAACAACAATTCAACCCCAGGAGTGTGGATATGGAGAGATCCACACTCCCTTGGGATCTAAACAACAATTTCAACAACTATTTAACAATGAGCACCCAATTATTCAGATCATCCAAGTTAAACAGAGAGATTGCAATTGGGATTCAATAATCTAGATGGATAGAGTCTGATTATTGAATCCAAGGGAGGTAAGACAATGAAATTATCCAATTATCAAGGTAGAAGAGAGAGAGAAAAGGGGGGTTAAGGGTGTTACCCTTATTGCTTCCATGAATTTTGTATCAAGTTAGATACAGAACCCTTCAATAGCAGCTTCTAGTCCTGGAAAGCTTGGGAAAATCAGTGGAATGTGGATCTAAGAGGTGATGAAGGAAGTGGGTTGAACTGGAGGAAATTAGGGGTAGGTTAGGGGTAAGAGAGAGAGAGGTGTATGTTTGGTGTGTGTGTGTTACGTTGCAATTTCTGTAGAGTAACAGTATGTGAAGTTCTGGATCCATTTCTAAGAGGGGAAGGGTCTTATTTATAGGCTGCAGTTAGTGGTCACCTTGTGTCGCACGACTATGTGTAACCACTTTCCATGCCTCGATGTGTCGCGTGACACAAGGTGACACCAACTGCTTTTGGCACCAAAACCAGTTTCTGGAATATTCAGGCATGAATACCTAAAAAGTCCAAAAGGGTTTATTCCCAACAGGTCCTTTGGCATGAGCAAAGTACCAAAAGGTACTTCGTTCGCGGGAAACTTATGAAATATTTCCGGAAGTCTCGGGATAGGCCGAGAATTTACCAAAATGCCCCTTAATGCAATTTTATTACATTAAAATGCACCTAAAAGGGTCGCGAATTGGATTGGCATACTTACAGTAGAAGATGAGCCTATGCTCATATATGATGGGGTAGCTCCCCCTAGAGAGAGCTTGAACTTGGTGTCCAGGGTAGTAATGGAGCCTACCCTTCGCGACCGGAATTGAAGAGTGCATGAGTTTTTTCAATTCGAATCTATGTGCGAAACCTACAGGATGGGCGCGGTCTGTGAAGAGATAGAGTTTTTTGCTTTCATTCTTTTCTGTCTATATAGACTTGTTGTTTTCCTTGTAATCAAAATTTATTTTGACTTCATATCCTTTTCTTTTGCTCAGATCCTAAAGATCCTACGATGACCCCCAAGACATCAACTACTGAGCTTAAGGCTGCTAAAGCGCGCCAACTTGCAGTTCAAAACACGACAAGACGGGGAACTCTTCAGAGGGGTGGCTGCCTTCAACGTGGTGCTGCTCGTGGTGGCTAACCGGGCTACTAGAGAAATCTTAGCCGCATGGCATGGTATTCGTCGGACAAGGGATCTTCCCTAGCGTGCTCATGTTAGTAGAGGTCCTGGTGCAGAAGGAGACCACGCTGCTCCCACTGCTCAAACTTTAGCCATTGAAATGGGGAGGAAGAGGACCTACTCCGGAATGGAGGGTTCGAGCAAGGATGAGTAACCCAGGGTTCAATCCCCTAAGGTTATAGCTCTGGAAAACCCAACCAACTCGATGCCTAGAACGAGCTCAATATACCGATACTCCTTTGTCAATATTGATTCCAAAGAGAAGGCATTGGAGTTTAGTGAGAAGCTGGGGAAGGTACCTCCTGTTCAGGGTGTGGACTTGTATTCTTGCCGAAGTAATAACTCGGTGGTAGGGTTTGGTCTTCTGAACAGGCTCTGCTGCCCAAATTATTACAAGAGAGTGCTTCCAAAGCTTAATGCCTCCGCCCTGGCAGGAAACATCAAGTTGATGGTCACAGAGGTATCAAGAGTGTGCTTCCAAAGCTTAGCGCCTCTGCCCTGATAGGAAACATCAAGTTGATGGTCACAGAGGTATTTCCCTTTTTACTTTCTTCTCTTTGTGTTTTGTTTTTGAACTTTTCTAATTTTTGTCCTCTTTTTAGATGGTAAACGATGCCATGCGGTTGAGAGAGATCACTGATGAGCAGGCTGCAACCATCACGGATAAGAATAAAGACTTGGGGAAGGCTCTGGAAGAGGTGAAGGCTCTCAACTTGACTCTGACGGATAAAGAGTCTGACCTCAAACATGTCTATGAGAAGCTGGATTACTCCCTCAAGTCATTGGAGAAAGCCAAAGGGAAGCAGGATGAGTTCCATGGTCAAAATGAGAGGTTGGAGACAGAGAACCAGGAGTACTCCAAGAAATTGGAGGCGCCAGGGGCACATGTCAAGGCACTAGAAGCTATTATTGATAAGCAGTCTAAAGAGCTCGTAGAGTACAGCTTGGAAAAGGAGGCCATGCTCGCCCAGACCAAGAAGGAGGTTGTCGAAGAATTCCTCCAATCGCAAGAATATAAAACTCTTTTCAACTAGGAGGACTCTTCTAAGTATGAAGCTATTAGCAAGACCCAGTTGAGGAACTTTTCTAATAAGGGCAAGTTCAATGCTGAGCAGTATGCCATAATTGGCTCTCTCATTTCAAATTGACTTGGAGTCTCTTCCCGGGCACGCTCTAGTTCCCCTTCCTGAGGTGGATATCAAGAATTTAGAAGCCGTAGCGGTTTCCTCTCTGCCTCCTATGGCCGCGGTCACCGCCAGCTCTCTACTTGATCAGTTATATACTCTGAAGTGGGGTGATAGGGCTGCATATTTTTTATGTAATGAACAAGACTCAAGATTCAAACCAGGCTGCAACCTGATGATCTTAATTGTAATAGGGTTGCTTATTTTTTATGTAATAAACTATTTTTATTTTCAACTTTGTTTTATGCTTTTTTGTAATCAACTGCTCTATTTATAACATTTCTTTTTATTTCTTTCCGTCTTATCTCATTTTAGGGGAATTATGAATATAATTTTGCCCAATTTTGCAAGTTAGTATTATCCGGCCTTAGTCATTTTCTGACCGTGTGAGACTTATTAACTCCTTATTTAACCAATGTTTAGTTATCTGGGAGTCAGCCTTTTAAAATATGATCACAACTTAATTTGCTTTTAGACTCTAAGGTTTCCCTCGATCTGAGATCAAGTATTGTCATGGACACTTTCATCCATAATTTTTCACCAAAGTGAATTTTGCGGTCTAGACCCTTAGATCAGCATGAACGTGAGGTAACTTAAGGCAAGTATCTCATATATGGGCAAGCGGAGTGCGGTTTGAAGGAAGTCCGCACATCAGCAGATTTTGTCAGTGTAGGCATTCATGATTTTGGTGTAACTTTATGTTCATTCTGTTAATTTCAGAAATTTGTATAATTATTTTTGTGCTTTTTGGAGTTACAAATCATATAAAAATATCTCATTAATAGATCATAACTTCTATCACAATTTGATTACATATACTAGGTACAGTTTATCTAGAAAAAATACTTTCTGAGATGATCACTATTCCAAGCATTGTTTAGGTTTTTCCCTTGTTTTGTTCGTAGTTTTTAAGTTCCCTCTTTGATGACTTGAGTGAATTGGTAAGGGCCTTCCTATTTTGGAGAGAGTTTGTGAAATTCGGGTTGGGTTTCTTAAACCTCTACATTTCCTAATACCCAGTCTTCTACTGAAAATCTTCTTTTATTAACTCTCTTGTCATGATGCCTTTTGGCATTCTTCTTGTAATTGACCATTTTTTCTCTAGCCTTCATCCTTTTTTCTTCGAGATCATCCCGATCGCATCTTCTGGAATCCTCATTTTTGGATTCATCAAAGTTGATAACTCTGTAGGAGGGGAGAGCTACTTCAACTGTAGCAATTGCTTCTGACCCATAGGTGAGAGAAAAAGGAATTTCACTAGTGGAGTTTTTTATTGTGGTGTGGACTACCTAGAGCACGGTGTGAAGCTCATCTAGCCATCGTCCACCTCGCCCTTCTAAATTTTTTCTTTAGAGCTACAAGGACTAACTTATTTGTGGCCTCAGTTTGTCCATTTCCTTGAGGATACGCTACAGCAGATTGCCTTTGCTCTACTTTCATTCTTTCACATTCAACGGTGAATTTTGATGCGAACTGGGTGCCGATGTCTGAGACTATAATTCGCAGTTGACCAAACCGGCACCAGATGTGATTGTGGACAAAATATTTCACGTTTTCCTTGGAGATTGAGGTAAAGGCCTTTACTTCTGTCCATTTTGTGAAGTAGTCCATAGCCACTACCACATATTTTATACTCCCTCTGGAAGTGGGAAAAAGGTCTAATTAAGTCAATTCCCCATGTATCAAATGACGACATTGGTATTACCAACGTTTGCTCTGTTGATGGGAGTCTGAGGATTTCTGCAAACTGTTGACACTTATCACATTTCCTCACATACTCCTCTGCGTCCTTCTTCATTGTTGGCCAATAGAAACCCTAGAAATTTATTTTATCGGACAGAGTCCGGGCTCTTGGATGTCCGCCACAAACTCCCTTATGAACTACATAGAGAAGGTTTGTGACCATATGAGTTTTCACACATCTTAGGATAGGTTTGGTGAATGACCTTCTGTAGAGTACTCCATCTATCTATGACCGTGTATTTTGCGAACACCTTTCTGATGATTCTTTTTTTGCTTTGATCCTCAGGGAGGGTTTTCTTTTCTATGTAATCCTTGATTTCATCAGCCCAATCCCTCTCTTGGTCCTCATGTTATTAATTTTGACCCGGTCTATAGCAGGTGCGTCTACGAATTCAATCTGGGAGTCCGCATTTAGGTCCTTGATTTCCTGCTTGGTGATTCTTGACAGTAGGTCTGCCTCTGCATTGCCCGCACTCATTATTTGATTCAGCTCGTAGTATTCAAAGCTTTTGAGAATGGTTTTGGCCATATAATAGTACTTTGCTAGGACTGGGTTTACTTTGTTGTACTCTCCCTTATTTTGATTGACTATAAGCTGAGAGTCACTATTTATTTCTAGATTTGGTAAGCCCGACCATGTCCTTGCTTAACTCCAAGCCCGCAATATTGCTTCATATTCAGCCTGATTGTTGGAGGCTTCGAAATTGAATCTTAATACCCTTTCAAACCTTTCTCTGCATGTAACAATCAAGAGTATGCCCGCGCCACTGACTAACTTGCTCGCGGATCCGTCAACGAACAGAGTCCACATTTCTTCTGGTCGCTCTTTGGGTAATGTTATCTCTGGTTCTTGACTTTCTTCCGCTTCTACCCTTTTTCTCTTTCCCAGCTCGTTGTCTGCAAGTTTGAATGAAATTTCTACCACAAATTCTTCTAAAGGTTGAACTTTGATGGTCCTTTTAGCTGATTAGGTGATCTGGAACTCTGTGAGTTCTATAGACCATGCTAGTATTCTTCCCGAGGATTCTGGTTTATACAATACCTTTTTAAGTGGTGCATCTGTGAATACAGTGATTGGGTGTGCAGAAAAGTAAGCTCGTAATTTTTTAGCAGCAACAAGCAAATCGAAAGCTAACTTCTATTTATTGAGATAACGACTCTATACGGCAGACAACACATTTGATACATAATAAACTGGTTTTGGGAGTTACATTCCTCCCTTACAGGAATATCGGCTACTGCCATGTTAGTAGCTGCTAAAAATAGAAAATGTTCTTCCCTGTGCACCGGGCTACTGAGAAGAGATCACTGAATGGATGAAAGCGTTCGCAATAAGACTCGAATTCAGACCAAGTGTCTAAATCGTGAAATCACTTTGGTGAACCCACCGGATGAAACGGATTACAATTAGACTCGAATTCTGACCTGACCAAGGAAAACCTTAAATACTAAGAGCAAATTAAATTGTGATCATACCTATAAGGCTACTTACCCAAAAGACTAAATTTTGGCTAAGTTATGAAGCAATAGAATCTCACAAACTCAGCTTTCAAACAAGCCTAAAACTTCGGGAAATACATTAATTCTTTTTTGAGAATTTGGCAAAAAAAAAAAAAAAAAGCAAAATATTGTAACAAGTAGATATTCGGGCTAAACTACAATGAGCATACAGGCTAAATCTAAAAAAAAAAAAAAAGCCTACGGGCAAATCTACAAACAAGCCTACTGGTAAAGATCAAATAATTCTTCGAGCTAAACAACAACAAGCTTATGGGATAAATATAAACAAGCTTCCGGGCATAATGAAAGTTAAACGCTTTATGATTTAATAAACATCCCTACAAAGCAAATTCTATTAAATCGACGGGATAATAAATCTTTACACGCCTATGAGCCTTCGGGCAAATAAATTTAAATATTTATGCAGGTTTATATATCTTATAACCTCACACAACTCAGAGGCTCCGCGTCTCTGATAGCAGTTCGGCCTGACGTTACATGTTCATTGCGAGCTCCGCGAAAAGTCCAGCCCGCTGGCAACCTCTTAATCTAGAGGCTAAGTGCCCACTTTATTTATTCTTGGGAATCTCCGAATTATATATTCAGACTAACTACGGGATCTCAGCTTATTTTATGCTGATGTCCCACCTATATCCGGGAATCTCCGGCTATCTCTGGCAATTATCGGCAGTCCCCAGCTCCCAAAAGCTCGAGCATACCCTTCTGAATCTTGTCGAACTACAGTCCTGCAGACTCCAGTCTCTGAGACTCCAGTACTCCAAACTCCAGTTTTACAGACTTCAATCCTCAAGACTCTAGCCTTCCTTTAGCATTCTAGTCTCCTATACTCCAGCCTCCGGCCTCCCTTCAGATTTCAAACTACCAAGCTTCAAGTCGATCTTACGAGCTCCAAGCTACGGCCATAAATTTATACTCAGGCCCGCCTCAACTAAAAATTATACTGCTCTCTCCGGCCATAAATAATCATCATTTACAGTAAGAGGCTACTGATGAGCCCTGACTTTTATATATATTTATACATACACTTTTACATGGTACAATACACACAAATATATAACATATACACTTATATCAAATAAATACGTTGGGACCCACCAAAATATCCCATACATACTTCTCATATATATAATCTTCATATACAATAAGAATGCAAGTGATGCTCTCTCTCTACAATACTTTCTAGAACTCTCTTTATAAAATTACTCTCATAAGTACATATTAATTTTTACACCCGAGGGCCAAGGTATATAGCGGACAGTCCCCATCCCCTAATGATGCTATTTCTTACTGATTTTACCCAAGATTTGACGCCATTTCTTCAACCTTTGTCACTCTTATAGTGATTGATTTTCATGGTATCATCAAATTTAATTATTTTAATTATATTTATATTTTTTATTAAAATAATTATATTAAGCATAATTTATTGTTCATAATATATAGTTTAAGAAAAAAAAAAGATAGAAAGCCTATTTAGGAACTGACGGAAGGTGTAATAATTTGCTTTAATGAAGCTAATTAATGGGAATGGATTGAATTGGATTGGAGGAATCCAACTCACCAACCGCAACTAAAGAGGTGACAGACACTTTTAACATATTCTTATTTTAAAGCGAAAAATGAAATAAGGAGAAAGCATTACTCCCATTTGGTTAAAAGTATACGGAAAGAGGGTGGGACCCATTTGGATTCACTTTAAACTTTAAGTCCTTCCTAGTGGAATTATGTCAGTTAAACAATTCCACATAGACGTGTCCAAACGGTTATAACCGCCGGTTAACGGTTATAATCGCCGGTTAAAATTTTCGTTAAGTCTTAACCGTAACCTAACCGTTAACCGTGTACTAACGGTTACGGTTATACGGTTAACGGTTATACACGGTTATACGGTTATACACGGTTACACGGTTAAAAATGTGCTTCTTTTTTTTTCAGTTTGGTCCTTTTTTTAACGGAATAGTTAACTTTTGTACTGTATAACCCCTTTTTATTTATTTTTTATTTTTTTTTGAATAAAGAATACAATTTGAGATGTTACTTATTAATGATTTTTTTGGAAAAAGTTATAAAAAAAAAGTTAAGAATTTTTAAATAAATGAAATTTTAACGAAAAATGTGTTTAACAGATTTTTTTAACAGTTTTTTTTTTTTTTGGTTAAGCAAAGCTATTTGAGAAATATTTCTTTTAAAAAACAGTTTTTAACATTTTTTTTTGAAGAAAATAGTTAACTTTTTAACAGATTTTTAACTAGTTTTATAAAAAAATTAACTTTTTATTTTTTATTTTTATTTGGATAAAGAAGACCATTTTAGACTTTTGTTTACTATATACATTTTTTGCAAAAAGATATATAAAAAAAGTTATGAATTTTGAAAGAAATAAAACTTAACTTTTTTAAAAATAAACGAAAGTATATAAAATAAAAAGGGACGGTATCCTTAAATTTTATTAATTAAATAAAATTACAAAGAGGGGGACAACCAACCTTACCCTTTTATAATTAAGGAGGGTGTGGGCCTTGCCTGGGAAAGTGGGGTGGGCGCCTGGGCAGTCAAATCAAAGTACCGTTGAGCGTGACAAGAGCCGTTTGGGGGGGATTAATAATTAATTCAAAATTTGAAATTTGAATTTCAAATTTCAAAATTTCAAGGTTAGGCGGTTAGTTAGGCGGTTATAACCGCCGGTTAGTTAAACGGTTATAACCGCCGGTTATAACCGCCGGTTGCCGGTTTTTGAAAACCTTAACCTTAACCTAACCGTGTAACCGTCGGTTTCGGTTAAGGCGGTTACGGTTAAGGCGGTTGACGGTTATAGCCGGTTACGATTACGGTTATTAACCTCCGGTTAGCCGGTTCCGGTTAGATTTTGGACACGTCTAATTCCACATAGCCTATTACTATTTCTAATCGTAATAGTTGGTTTGAATTTGGATCTTTCTTCTCCAAAGCATCAAATCGTATCCTTTGATTCGGTCAATTTTGTTTCACCATAAAAAACTCATGCTATAATTACTTCAAATATTTGATTATATCTAAAACAAAAATACTCCGTCCGTCTCAATTAATGTTTTTAATTTGATTTGAAATTAGAATTAAAAAAAATTGTTAGTATAAAAAGTAATTAGTAGAGAGAAAGTGGGTAGAATGTTTTTGTTGTAAAAATGACAAATTGGTCCCATTTTTCATTTTAAATAATAGAGCAACTAAAAATCTTAAAATGGAATAAACTTAAAAGAAAAAAAAAATCTTAAATTATAAGTGCACGTTTGGTTGGCCGGCTTAGTGGCTGATAGGATTATTAGTCCATAAATCATGTGTTTTGTAGAAAATATACACCGGTATTATCAATCATAATTACCCGGATTAATCTCCTTATCCCCGCACTATTTATCCCAATAAAATGGTGGTATAATAGTTTGGGTATTAAGTAATAGGGGATAAAATTGTTATGCACAAAATTATCCTTAACCTAAATTATCAAATTAAAACTACAGTTATATCCAAATACAAATTTCATAGGATCTCATCCATCCCTATCGAAAATTTTGATTATCAAAGAACAGGCTTCTGCCCTCCCTCCCCCTATCCCTCCTTCGCCTTTTGTTGCCGATATCTCAGTCTCCTTCCGCTGCAGCCTAATTCCGTCACTCTTCGGTGCTGCTACTGGCTCCATCTTTGTCTACTACCACTGTGCTATCTCTATTTACACATATCCCAGTCCAACGCCATTGTTGGCTGCTGTCTATTTCTCTGTCTTCCTTGTGAAGGTTTATGAACACCAACTTGCATAAGATTTGAAGGATATGTAACCTCCCATCATTGTGGTTCTCATTGATTTCAACACCATCATCCAAGCAATGTTTGTTTATTCAATCTTGCCACCAACCTACTATTTTAACTGGAATAAACAATTTACTTAATTTCTTATAGGCAATGGCTGCTCTGTTCTTGAAACTATTTCCTAAATTTCATATCTACAAGGTCTGATTTGTTATTGTTGAGGAAATAATGGATGGATTGTAGAACGAACTGTGAGTAATTTGGTCTTTACACAATAATTGTCATTTTAAATACCATTTCTACCTAACACGAATTTATGATTTTCAGTCTGTATTATTAGTACCCTCCTTTTTAATCCTTGTAATAATAATCTCCTCATTATTAATACGGGCTAATCCCGTCGTACTAGCAAATGAGCCCTAAGAGTATTATACACTATAATTGTTGTATCTAATGTAATCAAGAATACTGTGATTTGTAATAGCGTTTAGATTTTAATATATTGATTGCAGCAAAATTTTCATAATTTGATTTCAAGTTAGTAATTTCTATTTTTTCTTTTATGGGATGTTTTCCTTATTTTCAAAATTTTGGTTTGCACTTAAAAAAAATATGTAAAACAAAAAAAAAGGTCTAAAAAAGAAGGGATTTACCATATAATATTCAAACTTAACAATTTTACATAATAAGAAAAGATTAAATATATAATAATAATTACTAATATATTCAATTATATAAGACTAAATCCTAAACCCTAAACCCTAAACCCTAAACTCTATACCCTATACCCTAAACCCTAAACCCTATACCCTAACCCTTATACATTAATTATATAATAATAATTACTAATATATTCAATTATATAATTGAATAATTAACAATAACATCATTATTAGTCTTATTATTAAGTATTATTACTAATTACTATAATCTTTAAAGATTAAATTATTGTTATTGTTAATAAGTATTTTTTTATAATTTATTAATATCAATTATTACTTAGGTATATTAATCTTTCTTAGAAGTTTAAATTATTAAATTATTATTAATAAATTTAAAATAATTAAACAAATGAATATTATTATTAATTAATAACATTATTATTTTTGATGCTATGTATTATTACTAGTTATTATTAATTATATACTAATAATTATTAATATATTCAATTATATAATTGAATAATTAATAATAACATCATTATTTGTCTTATTATTAAGTATTATTACTAATTATATGATAATGTTATTATTCTTGATATTAGGCATATTACTATAACTAAAATTTTGGGTAAATCAAATAAAAGCATGTAAATATTTTAGATAACTTTTTGTAAATTTCAGCAATAAAAAAAATCTAAAATATTTTTTCCTATTCAATAAAAAATAATAAAAATTTCCAATTATTATTAAAACTATTATTAATATTATTACTGATTATATAATTAATATTAATATTAATTAATTAATTATATAATTAATAATTTATTAATAAATATTATTAATAATAAATATTATTATTCTTAATATTAGACATAAATATTTTAGTTTGTGTATAATATAGTGTGAAATAAATATAAGTACGTGATGTGGCATTGTTTGATTGGATTTTAAAATTTAACGCGGATTATGGTCCAAAGCCAGATCCGACCATTCAATACATTAAATCAAACGACCCAAAATAATCCAAACAAAAACAATCACTCCCTCTCCCTATTTCTCTCCTCATTTCTCTCTCTCTCTCCTCAGTTTGAAATCACAGAACACAGACCCACCGCTTTCTCTCTCTCTCTCTCTCTCTCTCTCATTTCCCTGAGCTCCCTCACCGTCTCCTTCATCCTCCGCCGTCATCTCCGGCGACATTTATCAACGACGCCAATTTTGACTGCTCCTCCACCGGTTTCTCACTCCAGGCTATGGATTCCAGCCACGCTCTGGTGTTGCTCCTCCTTAGATCGGAGGGTTTTGAGCACTACCATTGCGACCGCAACATTTCTATGGGGATGAATCTCACTAACATGTCGAAAATGCTAAAGTGCGCCGGGAATGACAATAATCTCTATTTTCTTCATCTTCTTCTCCTTCCTTCGCCGCTCACGCCATGGCCACCGTCCACTTCATCTACACGCAGTCGTGGCTTGTCGGTTTGATTTTGGGTTTGCTTGAGATTTATAAACCCAGATTTGGGTGTTTTGATTTCGATTTTGCCTTGGAAACTCGATTTCGATTTGGTTGGATTTTGATTTTGATTTTTTTGGTGATTTTGTAAAGATTCAAAATTTTGGAAACCTAATATGGTAATTTTTATTTTTTCAGATCGGTGGTTGATTGTGGTCACCGGTGGTTGCTGGTGGTTATTGGTGGCGATTGGTGGTGGAAGTTTGTGAGGACTATTTGAGTATAAAAGAAATTTAGGGGACTGATTTGATAATAATAAAAGTTAAGGGACTGATATGAAAATAATAAAAATTAAGGGACTGATTTGAAAATAAAAAAAGCTAAGGGACTGATTTGATATATATTTAAAAATATATATTTAACAATATATATTTATATATTTTAATATATATATATATATATATATATATATATATATATATATATATATATATATATATATATATATATATATATATATATATTTAAAATATATTAATATATATTTTTAAATATATATATAATTTTTTTTTAAAAAATATCAATTTAGCGACGAAAATATCCATCGCTAAAATGGTTCGAAAATAAAGCGAGAATTTAAATAAAGACGGAAAATATGTCGCTAATCCGTAGACGGTCATATCTGTAGCTAATTTAGACACGGACATATCTGTCTCTAATTTAGAGACGGACATATCTGTCTCTAATTTAGAGACGGTCATATCTGTCTCTAAATTAGAGACGGACATATCCGTCTCTAAAATAGCTACAAAATAGCGACGCCCAATTTAGCGACAAACCTGCATCCACGGAATAGCTATGGAACAAATCCATAGCTAAATCGAAACATGCATCCACGGAATAGCTACGGAACAAATTCGTAGCTAAACACGATTTAGCTACGGAATCTTCATTTTAGCTACGGAATCTGCCGTAGCTAAAATCGATTTTCCTTGTAGTGTTTTCTGTCCAGATACGGCGACTATAAAAACTAATTGGAATTTTATGAAATACATAGTAGCCTGAGTTAAACATCAAGAGAAGCTTGTAAATGTGGCCAGAAAATAAAGAGGCAGTTCATCAGAGGCAGAGAAGAGTTGTCAGTCGGAGGTGGAGGAGGGGTAGCGAAAGTGTAGGGGAAGGTGTGGCTGAAAAAGAGAAAGCTAGAGAGAGTAGAGAGAGGGAGGATGTTCCGTCTGAGAGGTGGGTGGAGGAAGGTGAGGGTTTTATTTGGGTGTAACAGGGGTTCGCCGAAGGGGGTGGCCGGAGGGAAGAGGTTCGCCGGAAGTGGGGGAGGGATGACGGGAGAGATGAAGTAGAAAGAGAAAGAGTGATAGTAAGAGTGTGTGCGTGTGTGTTTTGTGTTTGCGACAGGGTGTGGGGAGGGGGTGTAGTTATCAATAAATATATAAAGAGGCAAGTGAATAAGGGACAACACTTTCCCGCTCAAAATTTCACCACTTGCTAATTTCCCAAACTGCCCTTACCGTCTAGCGTACAAAGTAAGCCGCTTTATTTCTCTCAATACAAAATATCTCTCCCTCTCTCTCTCTCCAAACCTCTGTGCAGCAATTCTTTTGTATTCCATATACGCCTCTTCTTCTCGATCTCTATCTACTCTCTCTCCAAAAAGGCCCTAGATCGATTTCAAAAGTTGCAGGGGCGAAGATCGATTCTAGGGCTAGAAATCAAACTCAAAATAGAAACCGGCAGGAGCTAATCAATGATATTGCTGCTCAGAGATTATCCTAACTCCATTCGCCGGACTTTCTCTCCGATCAATTGAACTGACGGTGTGCAGCAACGACGTTATGAAATTATCTCCGACTGTATCAAGCATTCAGTTAGGTTAGTGAGTATAGTGAATTTTTCTACCACTTTCGTTGAATTAAGAGTATGATTATGTATGTATGAAAATTTATATAGATTTATAAGACTCTGGATTTCGTTTGATATTTTAAGAACATTTTTGCTTGCGAGCTGCTCGATCTCTACTTTATAGAAACCTAATTTCAATTATTTTTTCAATTGCTTTGGTTCAGCCTTCATTTTTTTAAATCTGTTTTACTCAATTTTACCAAAGCTAGATACCTTTACTAAGCACATTGTTGATTTATCCGGTATGAATTCGGACCATTTAAAGCAATTTTCCTCATTTTTCAAATTTTAATTATGTTTACTGTAGCAAGAAACATTTTTATTACAAAATTAATGTTTTTAAAGTCATTACTTGTCCAGCGTAATTCCTGACTCTATGATCTATGGGATCTATAGTTGACATTATGCTCGGGCTTTCTAATTTGTTTGGCTTTTTATGAAACTCTGTTTTAGCAATCTGTATGCTCTACTATAAGAAAGAGAGTAACTTTAGATGGACTGTCATTGACTGATTTGAAAAAGTTGTGTAGTTATTATGTAGATGTAAAGAACCCATTTGATTTTAATTTGTTTTTCTTTATTCCTCTGAATTTCTGTCTGCAGACCATAGAGAGAAAGTCCAAACACTTGGGGCTTTGAGTGATTGTTTGATGTGTTGATTTCAAATTGGTGTTTGTAATGTGCAAGCTCTTGACCTGAGCTTTGGGATTTTCAATTCAAAACTTGGTGACCCTTTGGGGTTTTCGATTTTCGTTTTTTGGGTTGGAGATTTGCAGTTTGGTTGCTTTGTGGAGATCTGGGAGCTTTTTCATCTGCTATGCCCTATGAGGACATTCTTTCCATCTGAGTCTTGTAAAGAGCCACATCTCAATGCTATAAATCAGCAATCTTGGCTGCAAGTAGAAAGAGGGAAACTTTCCAAGTTCTCTTCATCTCCTTCCTTGTAAGCACCAATTTCCAGCTTTTATTTTCTTTTTATTATCTGAAATCAATCTCAGTACTGTGAAAATTTATTTTCCTTCTTCTTAACATGATTATGAATCTGATTGTGATTATGCAGAGGGGACACTCCATTCTGTGAAGAGTGCAGGGAAGAACAAATTGAAAGAGATGAAGCCAAGGATAAGAAATGGAATCTAAAGGCATCCATGAAAGCCATGAGAAACAAAGAAGGAAAAGAGACTTCTTCAAACAAAATTACCCAGGATTATCCTTTCCATTCTGGAGCGATTCTTGCGCTTAATCAACAACATAAATTTTCCCAAGAAAAAGGAAAAAGAACCAACTATTTTCCACTAAAATAATGGAGAAGAAAAGAGAACTGCTGCTATATGATTTCAATGCACCTGATGTACCTAAGACAGTTGGTCGAACTCTAAATCAGGGATCATCTCCGATGAGCATGGATTTTCATCCAGTTCAACAGACACTTCTCCTAGGTTTGCTTATTCTAGAACCCTTGATATGCAAAAGATCAATTTTCTTTTGTAAACCATCTCCAAGTCGATGCTTTGTCATTCTCGTATAACAATGTGGTGTTTCGGTCGGTACAAATGTGGGCGACATAGGATTGTTGGAAGTTGGTTCCAGGGAAAGATTGGTTCTTAAAAACTTCAAAGTTTGGGATCTTGGAGCATGTTCAGTGCAGCTACAGGTCAGCAAACATTTATTTTTTAGTGTCAGTCAAGCACAAATTTGCATTAGCTTGAAAATACTCTTTAAAAAACTGATGTCTCTTATGCTCTTTATTGTTGTCTGTTGGTATTTTTCTTTCTGTCTGTCTAAAGACTATCTTCTAATTCCAGGTGATCTTTTTGTTGTGCTTGCAGAGGTGGATGTGATTGAGTTTGAAGGAGATGCAATGGAAGAATGAGGAATTCTGTTCAGCATATGATTTTGCCCCAGGTACCCTAACTTTTCCCAAGAAAATTTCAACTTTTTGCATTTCAGTTTGTCAATTACCTGAGTGAATTATGGTGCACACAAGCTTTTTTCTAATAGATTTCACCCCTTCGTCTTCGACCTCAGTTTATTTTCTGAGTGAGCCTACATCTTTATCTCATTTACTTGCAAGTCTTAGCCCAAGCATACCTTCTTTGCAAGCTTTCATCATTTAAAATCCAAGGAGGTAGAGAAGAATAAGATTAGTTACTAGCTGTTTTCACTATGTTATTCTTACATAACCATGGAAGACAGCCATGTGCCAAGTTGAGTGAGTCACTGAGGAATAGTTAATGCTTGGTTTTTCACTTGGTCTTGCCTGCTCAGCAACTAGGCTGCAAGCCCGTTCAATTATCTCATTCAAGGGTAGGTTTGATTTTACCTAGAAAATATACATTACTCAGGAAATTTAAGGTGGGGTGTAGATCATCCTGTTCTTTTGAACGAAGAAGCCCTCATAGGATATGCTTCTCTCAATGAGTCCTTTGGGAACAAATATACAATAAGAAAACACAATCACTGAAACATGCACAGTACGTACTGTTGACGTAACCCCAATAATATTGGCGGTTGTGCTATTGAGGAACTTTTTTCAAAATGCTTCTATGTGTTCCTTCCTTATGGTTACGATGTTTGACAATTCGACGGTTCATGTCCTTCTGGAAGCAACACATTTAGATTGTGATTGCAAAAGATTACTTCCTGATAGTATTTTAGTTTTGCAATGGTTCTCCGTTTGGAGGCCTGAGACCAGATTTTCCTCTCAACTAATGTTTACATTATCAACAACACAAAATGCTATTTAGGATTTTCCCAATTAAAAACTCGTGGCTCTGTCCGCATCCAGAATATCCATGTTTTATATAGGTCTTAAATGGGTTTCTACTGACGACCTATTTTGGAATGATATGCTTAGCATATACTCACTTGGTTCCAAAAGGGAGGTTCATTTGAGAAATCAAACATTTTAGTATGTTACTATCGTTCTTTTGTTTCTCAATATTTTCTTTAATTTTTTTTCATTGTATGACACAAAAGTTAATTATCACTTTTTCTAAAAGAAAGAAAGAGTCAAGAATAATGGATAGCTTAAATTTTACTAATGCAGCTCTTCTTTTGGGGCAAACAAAAACCGTAAAGCATGATAACTTCTTTCCGGGATGGAGGGAGTAAAAAGTGCATATAATTGGTCCTTATAGCTATTAGAAAATATTCTCATATGGTATCTCTTTGATTCACAGACTCGATTTTCATCTGGTACAATTCTTCTTTGTCTGCATGCCTTCACTGGGTATATCCACATTTACGCTTTAATCACCTACTTTTGCAGTTCTCGAATATCCTTTACACTTGGTATTGCTATCTGAAGAATGTTATGTTTCTTGTATCAGCTATGTATTTGGTGGCTCAGTATGCTCGAAGTGAAATGAGAAGAATGGACGCGGTAATGAAACTTCCACTCTTTTGCTACTTTTCATTTATAATTTTAGAAACATGGCCACATGGCCCACATCCATGTGAATGCAATAGATATTCTGCCCTTATGGCCTTCCCTTCATATCCGTTGTCATTAAACTAATCTCAGGAGTTGGAGCTGAGGAAACAATTTGAAGAAGCAAAAGCAAAAGAGATGGAACAAAAGGCTGCAGAAGAGAATAATTAACTTAGCTATAACTTAGCTATTTAATGTAAATAATCATATATGATTTTGCAACTTCTGAAAATAGACTAACGACAAATTGCTGCCCCATCACCTTCTCCCTCCCTGCCCTTAGTTTTCTGCACATTCTCTATTTCTCTACATTTGCTTGACAAATTGGTTGCCTACTGTTGGTCCCAAAGGTGGCAACAAGGGTGAAAATACAGCTAGAAGGGGGGGGGGTGAATAGCTGTTTAAAATTTTTCGCCCTCTTATAGAAACTAAACCTCTTGCTTACAAAATCCTCTTGCAGTTGATAATAGACTGCAAGTGATAGTGTAAAATGCACAGCGGAATAATAGAGTGTAAAGCGGTTTTGAGAGGCGGTTTGTAAAATGCGGTTTTGGTGGTGCGGTTTTGGGAAGTGCAGTTTTACAAACACGTGTGGTTTTGACTTTGTTAACTCCAAACACTATTTCACAATAATGGATAACTAAATAAAGATCAAACAGATACAAAGATAAATAATTAGCAAGCACAAGAAATATAAATGCAGAAAGTAAGAACACGCTATTTGGAGTGGTTCAATCGATAAACGATCTACGTCCACTACCAAGATGGTTAGTCTTGGATTTCTAAGAGAGATTTTATATTAAGTATTTGAGAGATTACAAAGTACAATAAAATCTTTTCTATGAAGAACAAATCCAAAACTATAACCAGTGTATCTCAAGTGTTTAATCTATGTGATTAGAACAAATGAGGTGTGTGTGTGTGAACAAGATCAAGGCTCTTTAAATCTGTGAGATGTAGAGCTCAATGATTCTTGAGTGTGTTAAGGCTTGATTTACGGGTGGGAATATTTCTTGAAGTATGAAGATGAAGATTCAAAGGGTTGAACAATTTACGGGCGTAGCTTCGGCTTCTATGAACACGGCACTTCTCAAATTTTCAAGCAATCTTCAAATGGTGAAGATTAGGGGTATTTATACCCAAGCATCAAGAAACTAGCCGTTGGATACACATTTGTTGTAAGGACGGTACTTGATGCAATCCTATTGGTCCACAAGAACCACTTTTGTCCTTTGGTACGATTCTTTGCGAGATAAAGCCGATCGGGCTCAGTTTGCAAGCAATGAGGTTAGGACACTGTCACCTTTTCAAGATCCTTGCAGATCTTTTTTTCTCGACATTGAATCACGTGACAAGATATGGTGGTTGACTTTTGATATTGCTGACGTGGATTCCAACGGATAAAAAGTTGTTCACTTCAAGTAGCCAATCATTGGATGCGGTTGGTGAGACGCGGTTAGGAGTGTGCGGTTTGCTACACCAGGGGGTTGCAAGGATGCGGTTGTAGGTGAACTGCAATGATGCGGTTCAACAAGCGGTTTGCACTGAGGTAGTTCATTGAGCAGATTCAAGGAATCATACATGCGGTTGCATGTGCGGTTCTAAGGGGCGGTTTTGAATACTGCTGGAACTGCAACCTTACATCCAATGATTCTTGTGCCATACTTCAAGCCTAAGATTAACCTATTCTATAAAATGGACTTAGCTAAAAAATTGAAGTCTAAGCTTCATTACATAGGGTCCTAAAGTCCTTAAAATAGACAGGAGGTTATGGTATCAATCAAATCTAATACAAAATAGGAAGGTTAAAACATGCATACCCAACAATCTCCCCCTATTTGATTGATGCCATTACCTACTATAACTAAAGCAAACATTGTACTTGGTAAAAACATGTCCATAAGTGAAATAGCCCGGATCCGAGAAAGGCCTCGCGGCCCCGGCATCTGGCAGTCTTTCGCGTTGGAGCGGTTTCGTTCTCGCCGCTTTGCTTTCGCATTTTTGTAGAGTCGCCACGCCGTTTTTATTAAGCCCAAAACATTGAAAAAGGGCATCAGTTTAAAGATAATTTTAAACTGTTTTTTGTGTGATGAGATTTTGAGTTCGGAGGTCAGATGACTCCCGGGAAGAGAATATTAGAATATTAGAGCTCACCCGAGTAGCCTCGTAAAACGAGTCTTTTGGATACCCCTAATATCCTTTAAATGTTGTGTGTGTGTGTGTGTGCTTTTAAAAATGCATGCTGTATCGGATGTCTACATTGTATGCTATGTATGAAAATGTATTGAAATAGTAATGGAAGGAAGCCTTACCAATGTTGGTTCGCGTCTGTCTTCCGCTGGGGAATGGTGTTTGAGGTCGGAGTAGCGTTCCGGTATGGATCGGGATTGCTTCGGGAGGGGCCGGTTGTCTGCGGACAGAGTTTCGGTGTGAGTTGATGTTGCAGGCTGCGTTCGGGCAGAGGTTCGGCGTGCGTGGGGATCGTCGGGATCACTCGGGCAGAGGTTCGGCGTGCGTTGTGGTGGCAGGAGTCACTCGGGCAGAGTTTCGGCGTGGTTTGGGATCGTCGGTTTGACTCGGAAAGAGCCGGGACACCGTGGAAAGACCAGGCGAGGCCTCGGAGTACCACGAGGGGCCTCAGAGTACCTCGAGAGTGCCTCGGGGCAGCGCGGGAGCGTCTCGGGAGCGCTCGGGGAGGCTTCGGAGCACCACAAGGGAGCTCGGAAGGTCTTGGAAGGATCCGAAAGGGGTCGGGAGTGCCTCGAAAGGACTTAGAGGGGAAGCCAGAAGGCCTAGGGAGGAAGAGAGAAGTGGGAGGTGTCTCAAAATGAGGAGGGGAGCCCTCTATTTATAGTGCCGAGATTTGGTGCAAAGAGGTCCGTACGGACCTCCCACAGTAATCCGGTTTTTGGTTTTCCTCGATTTGAGGGAATACGTGATGATGGAGGAATATTTGCAATTATGGTGTCCCACGAGCAATAAGGTCCGTACGGACCATCTTGCATGCAAAGAGGTCGGTACGGACCAACTGCAGGAGTAATCATTTTCCCAGGATTTGACGGAATATTGTGGACTTTAAGGAGATTCGGTAATTATGACAACAAAGAGGTCCGTACGGACCAATATTGCTTTCCCAATTTCCTGAAAATTCCCGAAAGGTCCTTTTGTCCCTTTTATCCCAGAAAGGCTCCTCCCTTGGTTTGGCTGGGGGTTTAGAGAGGGTTTTGAGTGAGAGGGTCGTCGAGGCTGTGTTGATGAGTCTGCGGTGTTTCCCGTGTGTGTGAAAGGGTGTGATCAGTTGGGGTACTTACAGAAGCCCCTCGACGACGTCACTTATGAAAGAAGTGGGGTCGCCGATAAGATAAGGGTCCTAATCTGGATCGCGTGTAGGGAGAGGAAGTGACCGGGGAGGTCAGTGTGAGGACGTGGTGGTGTCCTATTGTGTGACCTCATAGGTCGGTAATTTGGACCACTGTGATAGGATTCCTACGTATCCACGGCGGGAATCAAGCACAGTCGTAGTTCGGGTGTGGGGTGAGTGTTTTGTGAATGTGGGCGTGGTGGTGCCCTGGAGTGTTGTGTGACCGCCGAGGTCAGTGGTGAGGACGTGGTGGTGTCCTGGGTGACCGCATAGGTCG
The DNA here is from genome assembly GCA_022495995.1 of Adenophora triphylla var. japonica. Lineage (NCBI taxonomy): Eukaryota > Viridiplantae > Streptophyta > Magnoliopsida > Asterales > Campanulaceae > Adenophora > Adenophora triphylla. The sequence continues at coordinate 114,660 of JAFEMH010002187.1, forward strand.
ATGGGAAGGACGTGGTGGTGTCCTAGGTGACCGTATAGGTCGATGGCTGGACCCTGTGATAGGATTCCTACGTATCCACTGGCGGGAATCAAGCACAGTCGTAGTTCGGAGGTCGTGAATTTGTGAGTGCGGGCGTGGTGGTGCCTGAAGTGTTGTGTGACCGCCGAGGTCGGTGGTAGGACGGGGTGGTGTCCTAAGATGTGGTGCCCGCCGAGGTCAATTGTGAGGACATGGTGGCGTCCTGGGATGGAAATTTTACGATTTTCCTAATCGGGTGGTTTAAGGCCTTAGGGCCGGAGATAGAGTGAGGACTTGAATCGTCTTCTGATTGCGGTTGGTGCCACGCTGGAGGACTTTGAATCGTCTTCTGGCGGCGGTTGGTGCCACGCTGGAGGACTTTGAATCGTCATCTGGCGGCGGTTTGATGTAATGCGCGAGGACTTTGAATCGTCTTCTAGCCGCAGTTTGATGTAGTGCGCGAGGACTTTGAATCGTCTTCTAGCCGCAGTTTGATGTAGTGCGCGAGGACTTTGAATCGTCTTCTAGCCGCAGTTTGATGTAGTGCGCGAGGACTTTGAATCGTCTTCTAGCCGCAGTTGATGTAACGCGCGAGGACTTTGAATCGTCTTCTAGCCGCATTTGTGGAGGCGTGGCTACCTTGTGCTTCGAGAGGCATAGATGCCTTTGTGTTTTTGCATGTTGAGTAGAAGGTTGGACTTACGATGACTGCCGGTGCTTGCGCTGCCGTTGAAGTGGGCAAGGATGACGGCCGGTGATTGCTTCACCATTAGGCATTTTGGAGACGCTTCGTGCCTTGGGACTTGTGCTCGGAGGTGTTGGCTCCTTCTTGTGCTTGTTTTGCCGTTGAGTGGGCAAGGATGATGGCCGGTGCTGGGGATATGCAGTCTTGTATGACTTCCCTTTGACTTTTTGGGGGAGGAGCTCGGGCTTACTTGGATGGCCGGTGCTTGCGTTGCCGTTGAAGTGGGCGAGGACCGGTCTTTCGTTGACGGCCGGTGGTTGATTTGCCGTTGAAGTGGCGGAGTCTTGGTCTTTTGACGGCCGGTGGTTGATTTGCCGTTGAAGTGGGCGTCTTGTGCCTTACGGCGGGAGGTGTTGGTTGATTTGCCGTTGAAGTGGGCGAGGTCCGGTCTTACGCTGACGGCCGGTGGTTGATTTGCCGTTGAAGTGGGCGAGGTCCGGTCTTACGCTGACGGCCGGTGGTTGATTTGCCGTTGAAGTGGGCGAGGTCCGGTCTTACGCTGACGGCCGGTGGTTGAATTGAAGGGTTAGGGACCATTCTGCACTTGGATTTGCTGGAAAAGGCCTTAGGACAGCCAGGGGCAAAGATTATAAGGGCAGGAAAGTAATTTGGCCACCCCTTGCAAAGAGGTCCGTACGGACCAACCTGGTTGCAAAGAGGTCCGTACGGACCACCTTGGTTTTTTTACAGTTCCCAGGTTTTGACCAGGTTTAAATGCCGAGCCCTTCCCCATTCCTTCTTCTTCCGTGCGTGAACCAGAGAGAGAGAAAGAGAGAAAATCCTCCATTGTTAACCAAAATCAAAAACTTTTTGCTTGAATTGCTTGCCATGGCTGAAGGATCTCGAAGGAGTCGTCGTCAACGCAGTCAAGAGGTGGTCGAGCAACGGATGGAGCTTCAAAGAAATTGGATCTCGTTCGTTCCATCTTCGAAGAACCCGGATGTCTTGTATCCGAATCCGGAGGTGCACAATCGTCGCTCTATGAACGTCGGGGAGGTAAGAAATCTGTTCCGTTTTGATTCCCTGCTCGAATTTTTGAATGCTAGAACTAGGTTTTAGTTTTTCGCATTTTTTGAATTTTTTGTTATTATTTTATGTCTTTTTGTGAAATTCTTGATGAATTGTTGAAAATGGACATGTAAAAATTGTGGGTATGTGTATTTTGTGCAGAAATGTGTAGATTAGCTCTTATTTGTGAAAATAAAGTGCCTCTCTAATGAAATGCATGCTTTGGTGTTTTGTACCGTATGCTATTTACGTATGTACATTATGAGAAAAATTATCGTGTAGTAATAATTTTTGTGAAAAAATGTGACATGTGCCGTGTTTTGTGACGGGTTTTGTCTGAATGTGTGTGCCGTGTAGGGACGGATTTTTTTGAAAAATGTGTTATGCATATGTGTCGTGCCGTGTGTGCCATGTTCTTGGGTGATGGACTTTGTGGGGAAAATATGTGCAATATGTGCCGTGTTTTTGTGACGGGTTACATGTGGCTTTGCCGTGTTGGGACGGACTTTTTTTTTGAAAATGTGTACAGTGGGTGCCGTGTTTTTGTGACGGACTGCATGGGAAAAATTATATGTATGATATATGTGAAAATTATGTGCGATATATGTGAAAAATATGTGCAATGTGTGCCGTGTTTTGTGACGGGTTACATGGAAAAATTATATGTATAATGTATGTGAAAATTATGTGCAATATATGTGCCGTGTTTTGTGACGGGTTATATGTGCCTTTATATTAAGTACTGTGATTGACGTACCTTTGCTGTGTTTACCTGCAGGATGCGGGGCTTATGGCCGGGAAGGCCAAGAGGATGAAGACTCGGGGATCGCTCGAGGCTGTTGTTGAGCCGCGGCGCGGATGCCCGATATTTCCGTGGATGGTAGGCCGAGTCCCCGAGGCCGGTCTACGCTTCGGCCTCGGGTGTGTTGCTGAGAACCCGGGTCGGGGTTTCTGACACGAGGAAGAACAAGAGCGTCTTCCTTGGCCTTTCTGAGTACTGGTGGGATACCACTCACACCTTCCATCTGAGCTGGGGAGAGGTGACGGTGACGCCGACCGACTTTGCTGCGATTACCGGGCTTTCCTTCAAAGGAGGGCCTAGACGGTGGAGGGATATGATAGGCGATGATGTGTTGACCGAGCCGCCGGGCTTTGAGCCTCGTCCTCGCAGGGCCCGGGCATGTTGTATAGCGACGTGAGCCGAAGATCACGGCGCATTGGGCCTACATCCGGGTACCGGCCAGTGTGACGGAGCGGTTGGCGCGCTCCTTTTTGTGGTATGCACCGTCCGAGACGTTGTTCTCGAACCACGCGACCGCGGCTCCATTTGCTCTGCTGAGAGCTTGATTGACCTGGATAGGGTCTCGTGATATTGCTTGGGGCGAGGCAGCTTGGCCGAGCTCTACTTCTCCTTGGACCGGTTTAGCCGGGTGTGGCGCGCCCGTTGGCCTGTTTTGACTTCGCTTTGGAGGTATGAGTTTATTGCCGTTTTTTTTTTTGATTTAGCAACTTGTCTTTTCTCCGTTTTCTTTTGCACTGAGCCTTCTCTGTTTTTTGTCATAGGTGTGGTTTTATGAGGTTTTCCAGTGTTTCCTGTGGGATAGAGATCCGGGCCGCTGGCCGCGTATCCCGCTATGCCGGGCTGGGCTCGTACGGCGAGGAAGAGGAGGACCCAGGGGAAGCTCACCATCGCCTACGGGGATGTGCAGGAGCCGTCCTGGAGAGGGGTAGCCCGAGGGGTTCGTCTTGTTCCCGTGGGCTCGGTATGAGGGCGATGAGTTTGAGGGCTCCCGAGGTGACAGCGCGGCGAAGATGCCGCGGGCTTGACTTGTGATGTCATGTATCCGGGAGAGCGGGTCTTCCTGGGCAAGATGGCCCCTGTGCTTCCCGTGGCTCCGAGGGACCCTCCCTTTGGGATGCTTGATTCCCGGACATGGACGTGCTCGATTTCGAGAGGTACCTCGCGGTGTCGGGGCCGAGGAGTTCATCTTGTATGGAGAGGAGTACGGGGCCTTCGTGAGGAGGAAGCCGAGGACGCCGCAGTGCCGGCGAGGAGAGAGAGGCTGGCCCGCAGCTCCCCTGCAGGTTCCGATGCCGGGACCGGATTTCACATATGTCCGGGGACGGATCGAGGAGGAGGGTGTCTCGTACTGCCGTTGAGCAGCTCCCGCCGCATACAGAGTGGATCCCGATAGATCGGTGAGTGTGCCGACTCTTTTCCATCTTGGCATCTTTTCGCATTTTTCTCTTTTTGTTGTCGAGTGCAACCGTATTGCCGAGCGTTTCCTTGGCCGCTTGTTGGTGCAGTCCCGGGAGAGCCTATAATATGCCGACTCGCCGTTATGTGGCGACGAGGTCGTTTGCGAAGAAGATGGCTTCGAAGATATCTTGCCGGTCTTCGCGACGCGTGCCGGCGTACGAGCCTATGCCTTCGAGGCACTCAGACGTTCCTCCGCCTAGAGCCGAGCCGGAGCCGCAGCAGAGGGACCTTTGAGGGCGGCATAGCATGGATGCCGGGACGTCTTCGGGAGCCGCAGTGGCCTTCGAGGGAGCAGCCCTTTATCGCTCATGCCTCCGCATGGCGCACAGGTGAGGGTTCCTCAGAGCCTTCTTTCTTTGATCCTTTCGCCGGATTTGATCCTTCTGAGTACTTTTCGTGGGAGCCTCCGGCGGGTGCTCGGTATTCTGACGACGAGGATGTGACGGGCGAGTTCGCTGGGATGCCCGACTTTTCTTTGGAGGACCTCGGCGAGGATGATGATGCTGAGGAGTCTGATTAGTATTCATTTGCTTTCCCTCTTTTCATATCCCTCTCCTTTTTTTTTTTTTTTTAGCAACAGACATTTATGGGTACCTGTAATAAAACACTTGTATTTGCACGGCAAACAGCATTTTATTTTAAGATGTAATGTCAATTTTGTGATTCCCGGGAATTGTCCTAGAAATTGTTGCTATTATTATTTTTTATTTTGTGCATGCCACGTGAGCTGAGAGTGTGTTTGTGGGTAGTGTTTGTTTGCCGGGAATGGCTTTGTCCAGTGTTTGGGCAGTTTGGAGCAAGGTCCTGCTGAGGACAGTGGCTTTTGTACTGTTTGCTGGGGAAATGGGTTCTGTTTGCAAGGAGGTCCGTACGGACATACTTAGCATGCAAAGAGGTCCGTACGGACCAACCTTGCTTTTGGGAAGGACATAAATGCTTTCCAGTGTCTGGTTCTTCCTCATTTCCCCATTTGCAGCCATTTTCGAGCTTTCTTCCCCATTTTCTCTAGGAACCTCCATTTTTGCCATGGATTCTTCGTACGTCCCTAGAATTTTGCCGAGGCTTTCGCAGGAGAGGCAAGCACACTTCCTTGAGCAGTTGAAAACGTGGATGCGGCGCCGTATGAGGCATCAGAGACGGGCTTTCGAGGTAAGGTTTCGTCTTTGCTCGGTTTGGTCTTTTAAGGAGTTGGTTCCTGATTGGGATTTGTTGCGGGCGGCCGCGAAGTTCTGGGATGTTAGGAGGCACGTGTACTGTTTCTCCTACAATGAAATGGTGCCCACTTTTGAGGATTTTCGGGCTTTGATTGGAGGACCGGAGGTGGAGGCCATCTCGCTTCCTTTGATTGGTGGTGTTGCTGTGAGCGTGAAGCTTGCAGACTTTCTTCGTACTTCGTTGGAAGAAGTGCAGGGCATGATCCTTGATTCGGGTCATATCGACATTTCTGAGCTGCCGGAGCGGTTCATGGTTGATGATGAGAGTGACGTCTCTTGGGATGTATTTGCCTTGTGCGTGATGGCGACGCTTTTCGGCCAGCCTCTTGGCATTTGTGGATGGCGCTTTGCTAGATGTGGTAGGGCACCGCAGAGCCGGAGAGGATATTGTCCCATTGGTGCCGGGGGAGACTCTTCATGGTATCGACCGTCCGGCGACCGGGGATCGTTTTATGAGAGGGGAAGCCCCGCTTTGCTCACCTTGTGGCCGCGAGAGAGACTTCAGGCCATGCCCGAGGCTCCGACGTCGTTTAGCCCGTGGTCATTTGCTCGCCGACCTCTTGTGTTGGATATGGATCACCCGCCCGGGAGAGATGGATGGCACAGCCTTGGTACGCATCGATCCGCCGGTGGGTTCCGTGACCGGAGGATTGAGACCAGGAGGATCTTGCAGAAGGGTCCTACGTTGTCGAGTTCCAGGTTTGTCTTGGTCCTCCTTATATATTCCGTCGCTTGTTTCCTGGCAGCTTGGGATGAAGCAGGAGCCTTTGTTGGGCCGGGATGACCTTGCTACTGCGGAGGTAGTTCCTCTTGTATGGCGGCTTCAGTGCCTTCTTGTATTTTCGAGGGTATGGAAGTATTCCGCTTTCCCTCCTGTGGTACTCCTTAGACGTCGGGAGAGTGTCGTGTTGACGACTCGCATCCGGCCCGGTATGAGCAGGCGTGTTGGGCAGTCCCAAGTGGTCTTGGAGAGCAGGCGTGTAGCGATTCTCGGGACCCGTTGCCGTAGTAGCTATTGCCTTAGGAGTTCCGAAGCCTGGTCCGACCCTTTCGATGTGACGGGAGACACTTTGTTTGACTACGAGACTAGAGTTGACCGACTGACAGGGAGAGGTCCTCTTACGCACTCGCAGGAGGAGATCCGAGCCGAAGCACGGCGAATGAAGCCCCGAGAGCTACCGGATTGTTTGACTCTACGGAGGACCCCGCATCTCTGATCGAGAGACGCAGAGTTGGTTCACGTGAAGCGAAAGAAGACTCGCCGGGGACGAGGGAAGAAAGGAAAGAATGGCGAGGGGACAAGCGCAGATGGCGCGGAATGACCTCCTAGGTATCCATTCATTGCATTGCAAACACATTATTAGTTAAATGTATTAAGCTGTCTTTTAGCATGTTGTGAACTTGAGAGTAGACCGTGCTTGAACTCATCAAGAAATGTTGTAACCGTTAGTGATTTGTGATTTACTTTTAAAGCTTTGTCGAGACGCAAGATCTCTTGTTTGCCTTTGCCTTTGTCGTGCACTTTGTCGGCGTCCATCTTTGGACTTTTCTGTTGCATTCGCGGACTGAAGCAGTCTGGGCCCTGACGGCAATCCCCTTTGCTGAGGCTTTGTGCTTGGCTGAGAGGTTGAATGCTCCCTTGACAAGTCGTTTTGACGGTCTTTTTCGTAGCTTCCTTGCCTCTTTGTTGGCGTCGGGCTCTTGACCTCTTTTCCGCAGCTTCTGCTTGAGCTTTTTTTTTTTTATTGTTTTTTTTTTTGTGAGCCCTTGCTCGAGCTCTCTCTTTTTTTTTTTTTTTGTGAGCCCTTGCTCGAGCTCTCTTTTTTTTTTTGAAGCGCGTGAGGGCGAAGACAAGCCCCTGGCTTGGAAGCAGACATGAGTCAGTCGTTTGATGCTGAGTGACCCTCGGATGTCCTTTGATGTTGCCGCCGTCGTTTGACTTGGTCAAGGTGACTGCTGGGGCGTGTTTCTTGAAAAGTGCGTAGCTTGATGGAGGTCTTGATTGACATTCAAACTTTTGACTATTTTGTGTATTTTTAGATCGGACCAATTAAGGTTGCCTACGTTCCCCAACTAGAGGGCTCAGTCTGCGTAGTTCGACACTACATGGAGTGCCAAGAGATGCACTGGTTTGTTCTTCTTCAGCGAAGTATCTGCGAAGTTTGCTTCCGTTGACTGGATTCATGAAGGGATTGCCGTCTAGGTCTCGTCGGCTTCATGGCGCCTCCGGAGAAGATCTTTTGAACCACGAAAGGGCCGATCCATGTGGGTTCCCATTTTCCCAGCTGGGTTGGTTCGAGTGGGAGGCTTTTCTTTGAGTACAAGGTCACCTTCCCGATGTCTCGGGATTTGACTTTCTTGTCGAAAGCTCTAGCCATCCTGCTTTGATAGGCTCGGACGTGTTCCATGGCCTTTAGTCGTCGCTCGTCTAGCGAGCCAATTCGTCATGTCGGCTTCGGAGCCATTCGACTTCGTTGATGTCATTTTCCAGCGGCACTCGGAGTGAGGGAATTTCCGGCTCGATGGGAAGGACTGCTTCCATCCCGTATGTCGGGGCAAATGGGGTTTCTCCCGTGGGCTGCTCGGCTGATGTGCGGTAGCCCCAAAGTGCAAGGTGCAGTTTCTCGGGCCAATCTCGTCCTCGGGTGGTCATTTTTCGGATGATCCGTTCGAGGGTTTTGTTTGCTGCTTCCACGGCGCCGTTTGTTTGTGGCCGGTAGGGAGAAGATTTGTGGCGTGTGATCTTGAATTCAGCCAGCAGTCTGTCGAATTCCCCTTCGAAGTGTGAGCCGTTGTCTGATATGACCTCATTTGGGATGCCGTATCGGCAGATGATGTTTTCCTTGAGGAAATGCGCGACCTTCTTGGAGGTGAGTACCTTGTAGGACTTGGCTTCGACCCATTTGGTGAAGTAGTCGATGGCTACTAAGATGAACTCGTGACCGTTGCTGCCCGGCGGAGCGATTTTCCCGATGACGTCAATTCCCCAAGTGGCAAAGGGCCAAGGTGTAGTCATGCAGTTGTGATGTACCCGATTTTTTTTGAAAATCAAAACGGAGTCGCCACGCCATTTTTGTTTTGAGGGCCAAAACTTTGAAAAAAGCCCGAGATCAGAAATTTAGGTTCGGAGGTCATGTTACGCGTCGGGAAGGACGTTAGTGTGCACCCGACGCGCCTCGTAAAAACGAGTCTTCCAAGCTGAAAATCATTTGTGTGTGTGTGTGCGTATGTGTTTTGGCCAAAATAAGTTGAAACTGGAAAAAGTAAAAATTGGGATGTCTTTTTAAGACTTTAAACTGATCCCATGATTTTTTGGAGAATTTTTGGTTTGAGATTTGGTACTCAAAAAACCTTTTTAAGTTGAGAAGTCACTTCTGCCAGAAGGAAATGGCAGCAGACACCTGATTTTGAAATGGATTCAAGGGTCCTAAAACTTCATAATCTGGATGAACTCAGAGAATGAAAGTTTCTCTAGACTCCTTGAATAAACTTTGTGTGAAAGAAATTTCCATTTTGGAGAAGATTTGAGGGGTCAAAACCTTCTGGAAACCTCAGATATGAGATCTGGATTCCCAGAAGCTGATGAACTAGCCTCTGAAAGAAAAATTGAAAAGAGGAGTTTTACTCACCCAAAAAATAAGGTAAAAATATGTCTGGAAATCTCTGGATGTTGGCTACAAAAAGTGTTTTGTAGTCAACACCAAATTCCAAGTTCATCTGTGTCCAAAAATTAAGACCATGGACTGAGGTCTGAGAAAATTGCTACTGGACAGCAACTTCTCAAGAAAGAAAATATGATTTTAAGGGGGTTTTGCATCCATGCTTGTCCCCATTTCCCTAGGTTTTGGTTAGTGATCACTAGACATTTTAGTGGTGAATCAACTATACCAAACCATCCTTGGGGTACATTAGGACTAAGCATTTCATTTGCTTGGGGAGGGAGATTTTACCCTTTGAAATCAAGATTTAGTGCTTGAAAATGGTTTTTTAGGGTTTTGAAAGTGCATTTTTGCAAGTAAGAAAGAAAAGCTTTGAAAATAATGTTGATCTTTGTAGAAGATCATCCATGGAGATGGTCTTCCATGGTGATCTTCTTAGATCTAGAGAAAGAAGATGAAAGAACTACATTTTGTAGTTTGAAGATGCATGCATGGATGAGATTTAGGGTTAGGAAGAAGAGGGTTTACCAATCTTCCTTGTGTTCTTGAGTGTTTGGCTTGAGTGTATGAGTGTTTAGGGCTTTAATATGAGAGTGAGTGGATGAGTATGAGTTGGGAAAGATTGGAAAGAAAAAGGTGACAATTCTTGAGAATTCTCACTGTTTTCTCTCTATATTTCGCCAGAACTTCGTTGCAATTGTGTTCTTCCTTCTTTATTTTTGTGACTGGAGGGCTCAATTTATAGCCCTCCTGAAAATGCAATCATGTCCGCGCGGATGGATCCAGTCGCGTGCACTGTTCATTAATTGCTGCTTGTGCTTTGGACACAAGGAATAATCTTTTTCAAAATTCAAATTGACCAGCCAGATTATGTTTCCAGCATTTCTATTTGTGGTTTTATTCTTTTGTTTTTCTTTTTTAAGATTCTTTTTAAGGTTTAACCTTAAATAACAATGCCCATTCTACCCTCCCTTTGTTAGAAATGTTAGGATAGTTAGGAATGTTAGTAATTGTTATAACTTTCATTAATTTTATAACGAAAATTCTAACAAGCTCAAATTGGAGCACTTACAGTAGCCCCTCGGCGACGGCGCTTTCGAAGGAAGCGGGGTCGTCGATAAGAGTAAGGCTCCATATTTGGCAGGATGATCGAGTGATCGGGTGGCTGAACCTAGCGATAGGCTACCTACGTATCCCGAATGGGAATCAAGCCAGTCGTAGTTCGGGTCTTTCGACTATCTTTAGTCGTCGACCCTACTGCTTTAGGAAGGTCGCCCTAAGATTTGACTATTTTTGGGAAGTCACTCTATGATCTGACTATTTTGGGGAAGTCACCCTATGGTCTGACTGAAGTCACCCTAAGGTTTTGACTGTTTTGGGGAAGTCGCCCTATGGTTTGACTATTTTGGGGAAGTCGCCCTATGATTTGACTATTTTTGGGAAGTCGCCACATGTCCCGATCGTTTTTGGGAAGTCACCCTATGGTTTGACTATTTTGGGGAAGTCGCCCTATGGTTTGACTATTTTTGGGAAGTCGCCCTGTAATCTGACTGTTTTTGGGAAGTCACCCTATGGTTTGACTATTTTGGGGAAGTCACCCTGTGATCTGACTGTTTTGGGGAAGTCACCCTAAGGTTTTGACTGTTTTGGGGAAGTCGCCCTAAGGTTTTGACTGTTTTCGGGAAGTCACCCTAAGGTTTTGACTGTTTTGGGGAAGTCGCCCTAAGATCTGACTATTTTTGGGAAGTCACCCTGTGGTTTGACTGTTTTGGGGAAGTCGCCCTATGATCTGACTATTTTTGGGAAGTCGCCCTATGGTTTGACTATTTTTGGGAAGTCACCCTATGACTTGACTATTTTGGGGAAGTCACCCTAAGGTTTTGACTGTTTTTGGGAAGTCACCCTATGATCTGACTATTTTTGGGAAGTCGCCCTATGGTTTGACTATTTTTGGGAAGTCGCCCTATGGTTTGACTGTTTTGGGGAAGTCGCCCTATGATTTGACTATTTTGGGGAAGTCACCCTACGGTTATGACTGTTTTGGGGAAGTCACCCTATGACTTGACTATTTTGGGGAAGTCACCCTATGGTTTTGGTTTATCGAATTAGGGGATGATTGCGATTTATCGCTTTCCTAGTGTTGTGACCGGGGTGATAGCGCTTTAGGTGCCTCAAACCTTAATGATGGCGTCTTAGGTGCCTCGAACCTTCATGATGGCGTCTTAGGTGCCTCGAACCTTGATTTGAAATGATTTCCCTTTGATGGTTTGGGATGGATGGTCCTTTGGTGGATTTTAGTTCAGGAATATGAACCTAAATGGGGACTTAGTTCAGGAGTATGATCCTAAGTTGAGGTTTTGTTCAGGAGTATGAACCTAAATGGGGACCTAGTTCAGGAGTATGATTCTAAGTTGAGGTTTGGTTCAGGAGTATGGACCTAAATGGGAACTTAGTTCAGGAGTATGATCCTAAGTTGAGGTTTGGTTCAGGAGTATGGACCTAAATGGGAACCTAGTTCAGGAGTATGATCCTAAGTTGAGGTTTGGTTCAGGAGTATGGACCTAAATGGGAACTTAGTTCAGGAGTATGATCCTAAGTTGAGGTTTTGTACCTGAGGGATACTATTTGAAGGTGTTCTCGCTGGGGAAGATTCGGGCTTACGAGAACTATCGGGAAAAAGGGTGACCGTATTGGTCAAGCGGCTGGACCTATGGTAGGCTACCTACGTATCCTTAAGAGGAATCAAGCCAGTCGTAGTTCGAAAATTTCAGGGGACGGTCTTTGATGGTTTGACGGTATTTGGGAGTCACCCGAGGTTTGATGATAATGTTCTCTTTTTTTTAAAAAAGTAGTTGACTAAGATATGCTTACATTCCTGTGCTGTGCTTACCTGTAGCTGTCGGAAGGACTGAGGCTACGGCCGATGAAGAGTTGTTAGGTTGCCGTTCGTGGGACGGTTTCTGTCGACGATTGGCTGTCTTTGGAGGCATTTTGACCTGAAGGAGGAGTTTGGTTGAGTCTGCATCTTGCTGGTGATCGTCAACCTTGTAGAGGTTGTTGAGCTTGTCTTCTCATTGGGACTTCTTGCTTTTGAGAACTTGGTGTCTCTGACCGCATTGTATTTGAGAACTTGGCATCTTTGTCCGTACTGTATTTGTGAACTGGGCGTCTCTGTTCGAACTGTATGTGAGGACTTGGCGTCCCTGATCTTCTTTCCTTGGAGAACTTGGCGTCTCTGACCAAACTGTATTTGAGAACTAGGCGTCCCTGACCGATTTGTATTTTGAGAACTTGGCGTCTCTGACCGACTTGTATTTTGAGAACTTGGCGTCTCTGACCGATTTTTTTTTTTTTTTGAACTTGGCGTCTCTGACCGAACGGTATTTGAGAACTTGGCGTCCCTGACCGTTTTGTATTTTGAGAACTTGGCGTCTCTGACCGACTTGTATTTTGAGAACTTGGCGTCTCTGACCGAATTGTTTTTTTTTTTGAACTTGGCGTCTCTGACCGAATTGTTTTTGAGAACTTGGTGTCCCTGACCAATTTGTATTGGAGAACTTGGCGTCTCTGACCGATTTGTATTGGAGAACTTGGCGTCTCTGACCGATTTGTAGACACTGGAGGTTGTCTTCATCCATTGGAGGTCGTCTTCATCCATTTGTGGACATTGGAGGTCGTCTTTATCCATTTGTGGACATTCGGAGGTCGACTTTGGTGAAGATCATCCTTGCCGAATTCCTGCATTCGTTATTGAAGAGGAAGATGCATATGCGGCATTCATGATGACGGATGCATGCATAGAACCAAAAATGATTATGAGATGATGCATTTACTTGCTTTCGAAGATGCACCTAGCTTATGTTTTTGGCAGGGAAATTACGATTTATGATTTTCAATCACCTAGGATTTTTCCTATTGATTCAAGTTTTGTGCATGCTACATGAGCCCTTGGGAGATTTTTGTGGGGATGCATGGTGATGTATGTGTCTGGAGACTGTTTGGGACAGATTTTGAGCAAGTGGGGGATGAGAACCCTTGATCGCGATTTAAACAGCGGTTGTTGATGAGGTTTTGTTAATAGTATCACATGGACCTCAATTTTGATGAGATTGGATTCAGATTTCGGGTCTTGGTTGAAGTTTTCCCTCTCACTCTTGGTCATTTGAAGGCGTCTTTGACAGTCTCTAGGGCACGTCGATATGGTTGAAGCTTCTTTCATTCGGGTGAGCTGTGACTTTGGCCGAAACCTTGTGTGGAGAATGATTTGATGGAATTGCTAATGCCGGGAGAAACCCTGATCTTGAATTCCGATGCTACGGGAAGCTGCCGTGTACCAAGTTCTGAAGCTGAAATTCTTTCTTGCGACTTGATAAAATTTGGGTCCAAAAGACCACCTTGACAAAGCCCCGGATCCTGAGTAGGCAAAGTCCAGATTTTGAAGAAGCGACTTGGCGAGTCTATCTCGTAGTGAAGAACCCCACGTGGACCCAAAGATGACTATAGAAGCCCCAGCTTGAAGAGCCGTCTGAGGAGAACACAGGAGAACCGCTTAGCAAGCCCCGGCGTGAAGAAATTCGAGCGAGTCTTACAGAGGAGGTACCCATCTTTTCAGGCCTTAGTCAACCAGTTATTTGGACAAGACTCAGAAATGTTTACGTGCAGGGGCATATCTTTTGAAAGGTGGGAATTTCTCCCGAATTTGTGTATGACACTCTTGTTTTAGGTTTGACTCTTTTGAGAGAGTATAAGCATCACAAGGTGTGGAAAAGTGTATGGAAGCCCCTGCAGATAGAAAGACAGTGTTTGGCTCTATTTTCCTATGATGTAGAAAGAGAAGACTTTTCGAGACACTTGAAAACTTGTCTTATTCATGATGATCACAAGGCTGCTTAAAACTCTTTGTGAATGTTTGGGTTATTCAACTCCTAAATCTGATATGAACAAATATTTTGATTAATCACAAGGAGAAAACCAACTGATATCGAGGATCAAGCTCGGAAAGTGGATAGGGACGATCCCTGATGAGACCGGATTTTTTTTTCTCTTTTTTTTTTTGAGATTTGTTTGTGATTTCGACCGGACCATTTCTGGTTGCCTACGTTCCCTCCATCATGAAGAGCTCAGGTCGCCGTAGTTCGGGCCTATCCCGAATGAAAAGAGAACGAATGTTGAAATTCGAGGGTCTGAGGACCTTTGGGGATTTTGAGGATTGAATAACATATCCCCTTAGAGTGTCCATGAAAGACACGGATGCGAAGCCCCAGTGGGACATCCACGGCAAGTGTTTGTGAGGAGAAATGAAATATGCTCACATGAAGGGAAGGGTTGAATTTGCACAATCTTTGATTGGTAATTTTGGACCAAGATGGATTAGATTCCAATTTTAAGCAAGCAATGAAGCATTAATTTGATCCGACATCGAGGATATTAGAATAAAACTACTATCCGATAGGGGCGTAGTTGGGTTTCCGGGCTTCGATCGGCCATCGGGTGATTTTGGGAAATTTTGACCTCTTAAGATGAGAGGTCGGTGGGCCTTTCTTGGCGAACCTCTAAAGATGAGAGGTTGGCTTGTAGGGACGTGTTTGGGAAATCTATGGCGGGGAAGATTGATTGCCTCTAAGAATGAGAGGTCAAATTTTGACTTTGGCCAAAGGCGAGGGTAATGGGAGTATCCTCTAAAATAGAGAGGATGGCTTGGGATTGATTTAAGGTAATGGTAAGAGGAAGTCCGAGCTACTGACAACTTTTTGCGATCTTGCGAGAATTCAGACTCCTTTTTGATCATTGGAGAGCTTCTTGAGATGTCGGGGACTTTTGAGTTCTTCTTCTTTTTTTTTTGGAAGGCTTCCTGAGGAGCTTGGAATTATATCCGAGATTGTGAGGATTTTAAAATCCTTCTTTTTTTTTTTTTTTTTTTTTTTTTTTTTTTTTTTTGTTTTTTTTTTTTTTGTTTTTTTTTTTTTTTTTGACTTGGAAAGCTTCCTGAGGAGTTGAGGATTATCTTTGTCCTTCCTTCATGGCTTGAGATAATTTGCGCATCGCCGATTCTCGAAGCTAACTTCTCGGGCTCGCTTGGACTTTCTCTCAGTATGGAGCAAAAATGATGGCTAAACCGGGTTTCAAAACACGCCGATCTTGAAATGAGAGGGTAGTGTTTAGTAAGGGTGAGGTAATGGCTTTCCTATGGGTGAAAGGTTTCAACCGCAATTCCTACTGGATGACCTAAACGAGATCAAGTCTTCATTGCTTGCTTAAGCTTTATATGAGAAAAGATCCATGCAAATTCATCGAGCAACGAGATGATGATGATGAAAGGGATGTGAGCATATGAGATGCAAGATGGGGAGTTGGTAAGCCCCAATTTGGGAAGGATATCAATTGATTTTCTCACTCCGATTAGTTTAAATATTAATCATTTTCGAAGAATTAGTGGTTGAGCAGCACAAGTGATCATTTTGGATAAAACCATTTCAATTAAGTGTAACGTGGGTGCGCAAGTGATGTCTCGAGTCTAGCAAGAAAAGAAAAAAGACTTATATTAAAAATTAGACACTTAACCACTATGTCCAAAATGAACTACAACGACAAATGTCCAGGAAGGACTTAGGTGAAAGAAAAGTACTAGAACCTACGAAGGTTGACTCAAAAGACTATTTTAAAGATAGGTAGCCCCAGTCTAGCCGCTCTTTGCTGTTGAACCATGCATCTATTCTTCGACGCTGGAGACGGGAGCTATTGCAGATCTTTCCATCAGGATTTCCTTGGCAATCTCTTTCTTAATCCAAACACTTTCATCGCCTGCGATGGCTGATTCACCGACCTCACAAGGGGGCGTGTCAAATTCCATTATGCCCACAAGGCTTGAACCACCAAACTCGATCATGTTGACACTCATGTTGTTAGGGAGCGGGTTATTGATAGTGTTAGGCCCTTCAGGCATCTCTAACCTCCCTTGCTCAATCAAACCTTGGATGGCCTTTTTCAGGGGGACGCAATCATCCGTCAGGTGCCCATGGTGCGATGAAAGGCACAATGCTTGGAGGTATCCAAAGGAGCATTGGGGTTTCTAGGCTGATAATTTTCCAAAGGCCGGAGCAAACCTTCTCTCACCAAACCTCTGAAGATATCACTCAAAGGCATCCCAAAGTTTCTCAAGTCTTGGAGCCGGGATCTGGATGCATCAGGCTTCTTGGGAACAAAGGAAGTGGCATTGTTACGATCTGTCCGCGTAGCCGATCGCCTCTTTGCCTTTAGCGAAAGTGAGAGTAGTTTTGGAGGGAGGAGTCCGATATCCGTGGCGAGTGCGACGGTCGGGCTGCGATTGTAAGCCTTTTCAAACTTAGCCCCGGAATTAACCATTGCACGCAAGTCGGCGTAGGGAAGTGGGCCGAGGGAAGCTCTCAAATGCGGCTTCAAGCATGGCGAAAGATGTCTAACTGCTCCTCGTCGGAGGAGGAATGGCCATTTCACCGAGCTTTAAGTTCCATCTCTTATAGAAATCCCCAATATTCTCATTAGGGCGCTGCGTCGTTGTTTGCGTGTCAACTCTGTTTGTCTCCCACTCCAAGTTGGCTTTATACTTATACGTGAAAGTGCGGTAATTTGTTCCCAAGTAGCCCTAGCATCGCCGCAATCGGAAAAACCATTTCAAAGCCCCCGACTTCAAAGAGAGACTAAAGTAATCGGCCAGCCGGTTTGTGCATCCCTTAGCCTTCATTGCCAAAGTATAGGTGTCCAAGTGAGTTTTAGGGCATGCACTCCCGTCAAACAACTCCAGAGTGGGCATCACAAACTTGTGAGGCGGGGGACAATCGAGTCGGGATGCGTAGGCCGAAGAGCGGTGTTCTTTTGGCGGTCAATTCGGCAATCTGTGCTTTCATTTCCTTGTGTTGCTCCATAAACCAAGCCAATTGGGGATCCAAAGGTGGAGCGGGAATTCCTGAGCCGATATTTGAGCCAGAAGAGGACTAGGCTGTTGGTGGTGCATTGGTGGAAGGAATACCATACTCCGGCATAGGTGAAAACCTGTCCTTGGCCCAAATTACCACAGGGAGTGTAGGTAGGAGCTGGGCAAAAGGATAGAACCCGGCGACTTCTTTGTTGGCTTCCAATCGGCGAGAGAAGATGGAGGCAGATCTGAGGTAGCCGAGATGGCTTGGATTTTCGGAGTGAGGCCCATAAGTAGGCTTAAGTGCGGGCTGCTTGTCCCTGGTTGTTGAATTGCATAGGTGGTTGTGGCAAGGATGCATAACCGAGAGGATCTTGTGGTCCTGGTGATTCGATGAAACGGGGATGGGGGCTTGGTAACCCGTTGAACCCCGAGTGAGAAATGGGTTTGCGGAAGCCGTATGAGGAGCAACCGAGCTAGCATCATTCGAGGAGGGGCTCACGTTGTCCCGAACCAAACCGTGGTGGCATTCCAAACCGTTCTTTGCGAAAGTCCGGATTGATCGGTCCCAACCGAGGCGGGATCCCAATTTGCTGTGGCATTCCGGGTATCCCCAACCATGGGAAGGCATTCCGTGCGGACTTTGTCCCCACCGAGGCATTGCGAACCGGCTTGTCCCGTCAGCCGCATGGATCCGGTGGTGCGGTTGGGGAGCCACGACCTAGGGATCGAGGAGCATGGGCTCGTGGTAGTACCGTGGGAGGCCGGTGGTGGCATCTTGGAGTAGTCGGGCGACCAAGAGTGGGGTTGAGGTCTTCCTCTTCTTCCACGGTGAAGGTGCCATCTGGGTTGAGGCGGCGGCCGGACCATGGCTCTTAATAGCCTCGATAAGGCTATTCGAGCCCATGCTTCTGTCGCACTCTCATACGTTACGCTAACCGATTCCATTCTTTGTTACGTCGAGGAGTCCGGGAGGCGGAGTGACGCTGTCCCCATCGTTACCGGTGATGCGGACATTACGAAATCCGGAGTTGAAACAAACGACGAAGGCGATGATGCGCTTGACTCTTCCCAACGGATCAAACGGTGACCCGGTGCCCGAAACCAAGCTTTGTGCGGAGGCTGCGGGGGGGAAAGACACGAGGGTTCAGATGGCGGGAATTGAAGGTGGGTAGGTGTTTGGGCTCAAGGCTCGTGCAACATGCAATTATTTGTTCACGTTTACTTAAAACATGTTTTATTAACTTAATCGGTTGGAAAAGATTGTTCTTCTTTTTTTTTTGCAAACTACTCGATTCTGGATCGGTGGGCCCCGTCACTACGTCTATAAGCCCCTCGTATTCCACCTGTATTTCGACCTCCCGGGGTGGACGGCCCGGGCGAGGGTCCTATAGGGCAAGCGGGTCCCACCGACCGAAAGAAAAACGATCCTAGAAGTCGGCGGGTAATCCGGTCTTAATGAGCATTCGATGTAAATTACGGACAAGGCGACGTCAAAGTCAAGATCATGTCCGAGAGCTCGACAAAGAAGTCGGCATGATTTGGACTGATGAATGTCCACGATTGATCTTGACTTGTCGTCAATTAGGCCGTAATTAGGCATGAAATAATCATTAATCCTTGATGACTCAGTGTCATGCTGGGAGTCAGTGTATAATTTGTGCCAGTCAGAGCCGAAGTCAAGGCGCCGGTCAATATCTTGGTCAAAGTCTGCGGCGGAAAACCGGCGTAACTTCGGCGATTAGGGACCCGAAAGATATTGAGTCGGTATGCCGACAAAGGCTTGAAAGGAAAGGTCTATACACGAGACAGGCATGACACGGACCGGACTAAAAACCAACCGGGTCTCTGGGCCAGAGAGTGTGTCACGGACAAGTGCATGGTCGACACGAGGCTCCATGGGATGTTTGGGTAGTCCTGTGCTCATCCGAGAGGCGTAATAAGACCAAACGGACCGCGACAAGGATTTCCCCGGGTTAAGGACGTAGTGTGCAGTGTACGGTCAACGTGCGCGTAGTGTGCAAGCAGTCTATCTTCTTTTTCTGAGTAAAATAGAAATTTTTATGTGTTTTAAAAGACATGATGCATGATTTTTTTTTTTGAAATTTTTTTTTTGAAAATTTTATGAACACATAAGCACATAAGCACAAAAATTCCGACGATTAGGGATTTTATTTCCGACAGTCAATATTTTGACTTTTCCCGAGGCGGCCAAAACAAACACGAAAACGTGCAAAAGTCAACACACACAAAACAAAGGATTTTCAAATGTTGAGACGGAAGCTTGACCCTCAAAAGTTTTTCTTTTTTTTTTGAAAAGATAAAACTTGTTTTATCCCCAGCGGAGTCGCCACTGTGATGTACCCGATTTTTTTTGAAAATCAAAACGGAGTCGCCACGCCATTTTTGTTTTGAGGGCCAAAACTTTGAAAAAAGCCCGAGATCAGAAATTTAGGTTCGGAGGTCATGTTACGCGTCGGGAAGGACGTTAGTGTGCACCCGACGCGCCTCGTAAAAACGAGTCTTCCAAGCTGAAAATCATTTGGGGGTGTGTGTGTGTATGTGTTTTGGCCAAAATAAGTTGAAACTGGAAAAAGTAAAAATTGGGATGTCTTTTTAAGACTTTAAACTGATCCCATGATTTTTTGGAGAATTTTTTGTTTGAGATTTGGTACTCAAAAAACCTTTTTAAGTTGAGAAGTCACTTCTGCCAGAAGGAAATGGCAGCAGACACCTGATTTTGAAATGGATTCAAGGGTCCTAAAACTTCATAATCTGGATGAACTCAGAGAATGAAAGTTTCTCTAGACTCCTTGAATAAACTTTGTGTGAAAGAAATTTCCATTTTGGAGAAGATTTGAGGGGTCAAAACCTTCTGGAAACCTCAGATATGAGATCTGGATTCCCAGAAGCTGATGAACTAGCCTCTGAAAGAAAAATTGAAAAGAGGAGTTTTACTCACCCAAAAAATAAGGTAAAAATATGTCTGGAAAGCTCTGGATGTTGGCTACAAAAAGTGTTTTGTAGTCAACACCAAATTCCAAGTTCATCTGTGTCCAAAAATTAAGACCATGGACTGAGGTCTGAGAAAATTGCTACTGGACAGCAACTTCTCAAGAAAGAAAATATGATTTTAAGGGGGTTTTGCATCCATGCTTGTCCCCATTTCCCTAGGTTTTGGTTAGTGATCACTAGTCATTTTAGTGGTGAATCAACTATACCAAACCATCCTTGGGGTACATTAGGACTAAGCATTTCATTTGCTTGGGGAGGGGATTTTACCCTTTGAAATCAAGATTTAGTGCTTGAAAATGGTTTTTTTAGGGTTTTGAAAGTGCATTTTTGCAAGTAAGAAAGAAAAGCTTTGAAAATAATGTTGATCTTTGTAGAAGATCATCCATGGAGATGGTCTTCCATGGTGATCTTCTTAGATCTAGAGAAAGAAGATGAAAGAACTACATTTTGTAGTTTGAAGATGCATGCATGGATGAGATTTAGGGTTAGGAAGAAGAGGGTTTACCAATCTTCCTTGTGTTCTTGAGTGTTTGGCTTGAGTGTATGAGTGTTTAGGGCTTTAATATGAGAGTGAGTGGATGAGTATGAGTTGGGAAAGATTGGAAAGAAAAAGGTGACAATTCTTGAGAATTCTCACTGTTTTCTCTCTATATTTCGCCAGAACTTCGTTGCTATTGTGTTCTTCCTTCTTTATTTTTGTGACTGGAGGGCTCAATTTATAGCCCTCCTGAAAATGCAAACATGTCCGCGCGGATGGATCCAGTCGCGTGCACTGTTCATTAATTGCTGCTTCAGGCTTTGGACACAAGGAATAATCTTTTTCAAAATTCAAATTGACCAGCCAGATTATGTTTCCAGCATTTCTATTTGTGGTTTTATTCTTTTGTTTTTCTTTTTTAAGATTCTTTTTAAGGTTTAACCTTAAATAACAATGCCCATTCTACCCTCCCTTTGTTAGAAATGTTAGGATAGTTAGGAATGTTAGTAATTGTTATAACTTTCGTTAATTTTATAACGAAAATTCTAACAAGCTCAAATTGGAGCACTTACAGCAGTAGAGATCGTGGGGCGGCAGATGATTGAGGTTGGAGAACCGTTGGCACTTGTCGCAGCTTCGGACAAAGTGGATGCAATCTGCCTCCATGGAGATCCAGTAGTAGCCCCTCCTGAGAATGATTTGCATCAGGGCTCTAGCGTTCATGTGGGGACCGCAAGCCCCATTGTGGACTTCGTTCATGAACTTGTCTGCTTCTTCTTGGCTGACGCAGCGTAGGAGTGGCCCGTGGTAGCGTTTCTTGTATAGCACGTCCCCGAGGATGACGAAGTGAGAGGCAAGGCGTTTTAGGGCCATGATGCTCTTGGTTTTGACCCCTTCTGTGTGTGGGTCTTCCTTGTTCATGAAGGTAGTTTCCCCGTTCCTGAGGTATTGGAAGATGCAGTGCGTCTGGAAATGGCGTCGGACTTGCGTCTCTTTGGCTCTTCGGCAATCTTGCAAATCGTTGTGATTAAAACCTTCTCGGCACTTGGGCCCGGTTTTTCTCTCGTTTGACAACATGCTTAAATGTTTGCTTGATGCATTTATTTAATTAATGTGTTTGCCTTTTGTATAGATGAATTGTTATTAACTTGTTTTGATTAGTTAATATCATCATTTGTTAAAGATGCAATGAAATGATTTTTTTTTAGGAAGGTCGGACCTTTTATTGAAAGCGTGAAGACTGTACATTGTTGATCAAAGATTCACAATCGTCGGGCGTAAAGCCGTCAAAAGACTCAAAAGATGTGAATACACAGACAACAAGACTCGAAGCTAGACTATAGGCGACGAGGGATTGGACCAGGCTTCATTATTCTCGGATGGCTGTAGCTCTAAAGGGAGTGGTGCTGGTTCAGGTGGCCAATCTTCCCTTGGCATGAGTCCCGGAAAGTAGCTTGCATGCGGTTCGATTTCAAACCAGATCGCGGAGGTTTTTGGCTGCTCCCCTGATGATGTCCCTCCATTAGTGTTGCCACCAGTCCTTGGGGGTTTTTGATGATAGAAGTCGCTGAGGGCTACTTCTAGGAGGGCGAAGCATTCGCTGATTCGGAGTGGATTCTTGCTGATGTTGATCACTTTCATAGAATCTGCTTCTTTATCTGGGATCTTTGCTTGGACGACGTTTACAATGTCTGATTCGAGCGGACATGCTATATCTCCTTCCCCGATTAAGCCTTCGAGGAGGTTGCGCCATTGTTCGTCCGTGTCGGACACCGGAATGTTGAATTGAACTAAGGCTTGTGATGGCTGTCCCCATAAGATCCGAGAGTGTCGGCTAGAGGGTTGTCTTGTACCGGGGATCGGTGATGAGCCGCTTTGCAAGAGGGTTTTCGGCGAAGTAAGGGTCTACTCCTCGATCAATCTCCATTAGGGCATCCATTTCTTGATCCTCTCTCAAGCATTCTTCACGATCGCATATATCGAGTTGTCATCCCGACCCATGAGTTCTTCGATTTCCACTCGTCGCGGCTTAGAGCGTGGATGTAAGGATCCACTTCGTAGCGGGACAGGGTAGGAGAATCATCTGGGGAAGAGTATTCGGTCATGTCGGGACCTTCTTCCGGGTCATAGCTTGCGGCCAAGCACTTGCCATTGCACCGCTTCCGCGCATCACTTCGATCGCTCTATTGGCATTGATGAATTTCACGCATTGGTGAAGAGTAGATGATCTGCTTTCATCCGATGTATCCAAGGCCGTCCCAACAAAGCAGAGAAGGTTGGTTTGATTTCCACGACTTGGAACTCTACCGAGCTCCGGTTGTACGTCGAATTGGATCCTCAGATTGATGACTCCTACGATTGGTCGTGCGGTGGAATCGTAGGCTCGGATTACCCGAGGTGAAGGCCTTATCGAGAGAACGGTCGATGCGGAGTCGTTTCGGTGTGCTTAAAGCGATGATGTTGATCGCGGAGCCGTTATCAATCAAGACGTTCGGGAGGAAGAACATCTCTATTTTTATGAGGATGAGGAGGGCTTCGTTGTGCCGATTCTCACATATTGGCAAGTCATCGTCTGAAGGCTAAACCGCTTCCCGTGCTACCGTTTGACTCGGCCTCTTCGGGGAACGTTCGATCCATCCATTTGTATGCCTTGGCTGGGGCAAAGATCGTAGGGAGACAAAGTGGCCCTTGGGCGTTCTTGTCGGAATTCCCTGGCCACGAGATCTCTTGACTCTGGTTTCACGCTCCCAGTCGTGGCGGGACAAAGATGCTTGACGGTTTCGGAAATTGCGGGGGTCCGCTCTCGCTTGGAGTTTCGTCAAAGGCTATTGAGTTTACTCCTGTTGCCCGGGGAATGGATTTCCGATGGTATTGGGACCACGAGGGCGTTCCAATTTTCCCCTCCTCAATGAGCCCTGGACCACCCGCTTGAGTACGAAGCAACTGTCGGTGGTGTGGCCGGGGTAGTTGTGGAAGGCGCAGTGTTTGCTCATATCCATGTTGGGTTTGAGGGTCTTCGGTTGGAAATTCTCGAGTGGTTTGAGAAGATTTCGCTTCACCAAAGCTTCAAATACTTGACCCAAGGGCATTTCCAGGTTATCTAAATGCTGGAACTGTAGGAAGCGAGGGGGTTGTTATTCTTTGGGGCCGCTTGATCGCGGTTTACTTGAGCTCCGTTACGAATGTAGTGCACTGTTCCGGCCGCTTCCTTTCCTTTGGTCGGGGTAGGAGTTGAAGTTGCCAGGTTTGTTCGATAGCGGTAAGATGAGGCGGTGGGTTGCTGTTGCCTTTTGGAGACTCGTAGTCTTTTCAAACTTTGTCCGGCGTTGACCATGGCACGGAGATTCGGGTAGAAATGGTGGCTGATCAAGGTTCTCAAAGATGGCTTGAGGCAGGAATGGAAGATGTCCATCTGCTCTTCTTTGGAAAGTGGATCCATTATCTCGCTTAGCTTCCAGCCCATCTTTTATAGAACTCGCCCACCGGTTCGTCATCCTTTTGTTCGGTGGCTTGCGGTGTCATGGCGGTTTGTTTCCCATTCAAGATTGGCGCGGTACTTCTCCAGAAGATTTCACCGATCCGATCCCACGTGGAGCGGTTTTACGCCTTCACATTGAGGAACCACCTTAGTGCTTTGTGGATTTGAGGAATGCCGAAAATGATCTCGCCATCCGTTGAGGGGTTGCCCCTTTGGCTCTCATACCCGGGACGTAGGTGTCGATGTGGGTTTTGGGCATTCTGTCCCGTCAAACTTTTCCATTTCCGGCATCCCGAACTTTGGAGGGAGAGGGACCACTTTGTTCGGGTCAAGAGGCGTGAGGGAGTCCTTCCGAGAACTAGCTAGCTTGCCTTGCATGTCTTTCATTTGTTCAATCACCCGGGCCATGTGGGGATCACTGCGAGGTGGGTTACCGTTTTCGGGGACGGACACCGAAGATGGGGGTGGATTGGCCGATGGGATCGCCATTCGGGAGTCTTGGGGAGGTAGTTGAGTGTATACCAACCCATACCCCAGGGTGTTGAAGTTGAGGGCGTGATTGCCAGTCCGCTAAGGGTTGTGTTTGGGAACCGGGGAAACGATTCGTTAGCCCCAATTGGCGGACTAGCAGTGGCAAGCTTGAGATGTCGGGATATCCGCTCGGGATGCCCGTCCCCGGTAAGAATGGGGACTTTTGATTGTGGTTGCGAGGCTCGTATAGGGCAAAGGATTGAATCACTGGGGATACCGAGATGCATTGGGATCTCGCGGAGCGAGCACGTATGTGTGCCGTTGGTACCGAGCTTGATGTGCGAGCCGGGAAACCGATCGTGCCGAGGCGGGCATGTCGGAGCCGCTGACCGACGCCCGAGGGGAGCTTTGAGCGAGAGCCGCTGCGTTGCTGGGATCTCGTAGCTTGGCGGAGGCGGGACTCCGCCGATAGCTTTGAGAAACCGGGAGCCGGTATATCTTCGTCCTCTATGAGAACAAAGGTTCCGTCGGGTTGGGAAGCTGCAACTGTTCCTCGAAGACGCAAGGTGTCGACGATCCAGCTTCTTTGTTCCTCTTGGCGCTTCTTGATGGTTTCGAAGGCTCGCAGCACCTCCTCCATTGTCCGGAGGTTCCTTAGTGGCGGGGTTCCGTTTCCCTCACCGTTATCCGTTGATCCCGTCATGGGGAGTATCGGACGGTGCGGACCGTTGAACTGGAAGGGCTATCGGACCACAGTGACCTCGATATCGAAAAGGCGGCTTCCAGTATTCTCAACCACTCTCGGTTCGCTAGAGGGGGTGACGGGCAAGGTTTAGACACGGGAATGGCCTAACGGGATAAAAGGGGAAAGCTCACGTGGCATGCGGTTTCCGTTTCTTTTATTTTTGATTTTTTTTTGTTGTTTTAATTTACTTAAAACAAGTATTTTCTCGTAATCCTAGGTAGGTTGGAAAAGATTGCTCTTCTTTTCGCAACTATGCTAGATCCCGGGTCGATGGAGACCATCTCGTGCGGCTATAAGCCCCTCGTTTTGCACCCGTATTTCGACATCCCGGGGTGGACGGCCCCCAGGCGAGGGTCCTATAGTGCAAGCGGTTTCCACCGGCCTAAAAGAAAAATCGAACCTAAGGACTCGAGCCTGTCATGTTCGTTTTAATGCGTTAGCCATGTGAATAGTGAACCGAGCCGGCCACCGAGTCAAGATCGTGTCAAGAGTTCGGCATGACCTCTCTTTACCTTGCTTGCGCAAGGGATCTCGTGACGTTAGGCGTTGGCCGGGTCATATCGTCATGGCCGACGTATCAAAGGCGTGATGACATGGTGTCATGCGAGCATGGATGTATATCCGGACGGAACATCGTGCAGGTGTAGCTTCGGAAATCAAGATCGAGGTCAAGATTTTAGCATGACCTTTCATCGCTTTGCTTGCGCAAGGGATCTTGAGTTCCGAGCCTTGACTCGAAAATGGCCGGCATGGTATATGTATCCAGCCGTATGACACTGACCGGGTAAAACCAACCGAGTCCGGGACAGAGTGTGACTCAAGACTCAAACGTGCAGGGTTGACGCTTGGCTAGGATGGGATGTTTGGAATGATCCCGTGCGCGTCCAAGAGGCCTAGGAAGACCTAACGGACTGCAACTGAGACCACTCCGGGTTGAGGGTTGTAGTGTGCAGTGTATCCGAGGCAGCAGTGCGAGTAGCGTGCGGTGTAACCGAGGCAGCAGTGCGCGTAGTGTGCGGTCTCTAAAATTCTTTTTCTGAGTAAAACAGAAGTTTTTGAAGAATTTTAAATGTATGCACAGATGTATATTGATGCATTTTTTTGTATTTTTTTTTTTTTGTAAAATAAAAACGAAGCACGTGCACACACACACAACAGTTAAAGGAAGGGGTAAAATGAAAGTTTGACCCTCATCATCGTTTTAAAAATCTTTTGTTTTGTTTAAAAGTTTTTAAAACAAAATGTCCCCAGCGGAGTCGCCAACTGAAATAGCCCGGATCCGAGAAAGGCCTCGCGGCCCCGGCATCTGGCAGTCTTTCGCGTTGGAGCGGTTTCGTTCTCGCCGCTTTGCTTTCGCATTTTTGTAGAGTCGCCACACCGTTTTTATTAAGCCCAAAACATTGAAAAAGGGCATCAGTTTAAAGATAATTTTAAACTGTTTTTTGTGTGATGAGATTTTGAGTTCGGAGAGTCGATGACTCCCGGAAGAGAATATTAGAATATTAGAGCTCACTCCGAGTAGCCTCGTAAACGAGTCTTTCGGATACCCCTAATATCCTTTAAATGTTGTGTGTGTGTGTGTGTGCTGTTAAAAATGCATGTCAGATCGGATGTCTACATTGTATGCTATGTATGAAAATGTATTGAAATAGTAATGGAAGGAAGCCTTACCAATGTTGGTTCGCGTCTGTCTTCCGCCGGGGAATGGTGTTTGAGGTCTGAGTAAGCGTTCCGGTACGGATCGGGATTGCTTCGGGAGGGCCGGTTGTCTCATGACGTAGTTTCGGTGTGAGTTGATGTTGCGAGGAGCTGCGTTCGGGCGAAGGTTCGGCGTGCGTGGGGATCGTCGGGATCACTCTCGGGCGAGAGGTTCGGCGTGCGTTGTGGTGGCGAGTCACTCGGGCGCAGTTTCGGCGTGGTTTGGGATCGTCGGTTTGACTCCGGAAAGAGCCGGGACACCGTGGAAAGACCAGGCGAGGCCTCGGAGTACCACGAGGGGTCTCGTAGTACCTCGAGAGTGCCTCGGGCAGCGCGGGAGCGTCTCGGGAGCGCTCGGGAGGCTTCGGAGCACCACATGAGGGAGCTCGGGAAGGCCTCGGAAGGATCCGAAAGGGGCCGGGAGTGCCTCGAAAGGACTTAGAGGGGAAGCCGTAAGGCCTAGGGAGGAAGAGAGAAGTGGGAGGTGTGTGAAAATGAGGAGGGGAGCCCTCTATTTATAGTGCCGGATTTGGTGCAAAGAGGTCCGTACGGACCTCCACAGTAATCCAGCTTTTTGGTTTTCCTCGATTTGAGGGAATCTGTGATGATGGAGGAATATTTGCAATTATGGTGTCCCCTGAGCAATAAGGTCCGTACGGACCATCTTGCATGCAAAGAGGTCCGTACGGACCAACTCTGCAGGGGAGTAATCATTTTCCCCGAGATTTGAGGGAATATTGTGGACTTTAAGGAGATTCAGTAATTATGACAACAAAGAGGTCCGTACGGACCAATATTGCTTTCCCAATTTCCTGAAAATTCCCGAAAGGTCCTTTTGTCCCTTTTTATCCCAGAAAGGCTCCTCCCTTGGTTTGGTTGGGGGTTTAGAGAGGGTTTTGAGTGAGAGGGGTCGTCGAGACTGTGTTGATGAGTCTGCGGTGTTTCCCGTGTGTGTGAAAGGGTGTGATCCAGATTGGGGTACTTACAATAAGAATTAACATGGTAATTCATGTCCCAAGTCAATGCACACACTTAGCTTAAGCTATAGATTTCTATGCTTTCTAAAAGATGAAATTTTACAATATGGAAAGTATAGAAAAGCATTCAGTGCACTTAAAAAATTGTGTGTTTAAGTTCAAAGTGCGGTTTAAACTGAATGTTTAAACATCAATTCAAAATAGTGATTTTAAGTTAGAAAATATTTGAATGAGTTTATAAACCATAAGAGGTTTCATTGTTCTTCAAACAAGCAGTTTGATATGAACAAGATTTTGAGACCAATGATGCATTTTTCATTACTACCAATGCGGTTACACTTACAATGGTAGAGAAGCAAAATACAAAGGTTTCAAGAGCAAAAAGAAAATTGGACAAAAATACATGGAGTGCGGTCCAACAAAACAAAAAAGGAGTTCAGCAAAAAAGGATAAAGGAATTACAAAAGAGAAGTCCTAATGCTGACGCGGTCGGTGATGAGGCGGTTGATGTTGATGACGCGGTTTCTCTCTCGGTTGATTCACTTCCTGGTTGGGCAACTGCGGTCCTGAAGAAGGTCTGAAGGCTGAGCTTTCACCTCTGATATTTCTTCTTAAAGCTCTGAGGTCTTCAACCTGTCTAGCAAGGGTAGTCTCAACTGTTCGTAGTGCGGTTACAGATTCAGCAGCAGCGGTTCCAACAGCATCAACAGATCTAGTGTTTCCATCAACACTCTCCTTGATCTGAGTAGTGAATCCTTCAATGCAGGCCTTCAAAGAATTGTAGAAGGTGAAGATCTCATTCTGGATGGCCACCGTTTGAGTAGATAGAGCATCTCTCAAAGGTTCTAAGTCAACAGTTACATCCAGATTTGACTTCAATTCTTTGATGGAGTTGTCAATTTTAAGGTTGAAGCCTGCTTTGAGGTTCTCAAACCTGAAGGAAATATCACTGTCAAAAGTCTTTACCTGCTCTTTGATACTGTCTCCCACTATGTTGAGATCAACATTGATTCTATCTTTTAGGGAGTCCAGTTCATTGAAAATTTTGAGCTGCAGGTCATCCAAGGCGGTTTGGGTAGGAGCGGCTGAGGTTGAAGCTTGTTGCGGTTGAGGGATGAGGTTCCTTATATCTCCCAATAATTCTGTTTTGAATCTCCCTATAGTATGATCTACAGAATCACAGAAAGCATTTGTGAGTTGTTGCATAGAATCCTTGAGTTGATCCCTGTTGACAGAATCACCCAGGAAGTCAAGAACCGCTTTCTGGAGTTCAACTTTGAACTTGAAGAGGGAGGATTCAAAGAATGTTTTAAGGGCTTCAACATCAGAAGGTGATCTCTCCCCCTTAATGGCATCAAGCAATTGGGATTTAAGGTTAGCCATTTCAGCGGTTTGAGCATCAACCTTGGCATGCAGGGAGCGGTTGGAGGCTTCAAGGTTGGCATTGGATGCGGTTAAGGCCATGTTGGATTCAGTCAGTTTTAGCATGTGGCCTTGGTTTACAATCAACTGTGATTGAATCAGTTGAAGGGTGGAAAGAATTTGAAGGTAGTCAGAGGGAGCGGTTGGGATGGATGGAATTTGGGTAATTGAGGGAGGCGGTTGAGATTGGGTTGGAGGTGCGTTTTGGGATAAGGGGTTTAGGAGTGTTTGGAAAAGACGGCTGGCTGGGACAGTAAAGGGTGAAACGGTTGGAGGAGGAATAAGTTGAGTTTGGGTTAAAGGAATGGAAGTGGTTGGAATTGGAATGGAAGGAATAGGTGCGGTTGAGAAGGTAGGAATTAGTGCGGTTTGAGTAGGTGCGTTCGAAGGAGGAGGTGGAATATTTGTGGTTGGAATTCCATAAGTGATAGGGTTGGAATTTGAGGATGAACTGGTGGTGTGAACTTCAACAGAAGGGGATTTCTGTTGAGTAGGTAAAGTTTGTGGAATGGGAGAGGTTTGAATAGGTGGGGTTGGAAGGCGGTCAGGAGTAGGAGATTTATGTTGGGGGGAATGTTCAGAAGGTGGAGGAGTATTGACGCGGTTAGGGGATGGTGTTTTGTCGCGGTTAAGGTTTGAAATAGAGATGGCTGGAGTGTGATGTGAGTAAGGTGGTGATTGGGCGCGGTTTGAATTTTGGATAAATGGGGAGCGGTTTGATTTCTGAGGTGAGGGAGTTGGTGTTTTGGATTGGTAGGAGGAAGAATGAGATTTAGAAGGGGATTGGGATGGTGTATGGGAAGTGGAATAGGAAGAAGATTTAGAAGAAGATGGAGAAGGGGAAGGTTGATTTCTAACTCGTTGAAGAAACCGCTTGGGGCCTTTTGTTGGAGTATTCTTTTTGGCAATCTGTTTAACCCTCTTAGGTTTCTCCCCCTGAGCGGTTGCAGCTCTTTGCGGTTGAGGAGGAGAGAGCGGTTTAGGGGATAGAGTTTTGGCTGGTGAGGAATGATGGGAGCTGTTAGGAGATTGAGGTGGTGTTGGAATAAGAGTTTGGGTTTGGGGCGGTTGAGAAAGGTGGCGGTTGGGAATTGGTTCCTTTGTTTTACCCGAGGCGACCCTTCTCATCTTGCTTCCTTTTTATTCTATCAATCTCAATTTGTATAGTAAGCGGCTAGCTCCTCATCCGTCATCTTGGCTAGCTCGGCTGAGTTTCCTTTGCCTTTTTGGCCTTGGCAATCAATGGAGGAATAGATGCATCTTCCTCTTCTTCTTCTTCAATCACTTCATCCGAAGTGTCATCTTTTCTTTCTCTTTCCTTGGCTTTTTCATGCTAGGGCTGCACCGAGATGCACCACGCGGTTGGGTAGGTGCGGTTTTGGTTTTCTTTACAAGCGGTTACTGCGGGAGCTTTTCTTTTCCTTGAAACCGCCTTTGCGGCTTTAGTCGGGCCCTTGACCGTGGTTGCGGGGGTCATCTCAACAAAAGGTTCTTTGGGTTGGAAGGTATCGGCATCATAGAGAGCCACCTGTAGTCATCATTGCCAAAAGAGAATGCGAAGGAGTGTAAAGTCTTGAGGCCTAAGGATTCTTCATCTCCCCGATGATAGCAAATGTCGGGGGTAGTAGTCCTCATATCTTCCAAGTGTTGATAATTGCCAAAGATGGCGGTCGGCAATCTCCCAAAGGGTCTCACACTTTGGTATGCACATCTTTGGTCTTTAGGCAGTAGCATCAATCTTTCTTGGCCAGTTCTCTCATCAAGATCTTGGGCGATGGAGCTTCATGCCAATGAAGATAGCACAGCAATACTGCCCGATGAGAAGTAAAGTTGTTGTGGTTTCCATTTTTCCACACACGAGACTTTCCAACTATGTAGCACAAGTGGCTCATCGGTTCTCCAAACTCTTTCCTTGCTATCTTCTTGTAGGAGCCGGACAAGGAATCTAGCCTTCCGGTGAGAGTGGAGCAAGTAGCATCTTGGATCTCCTGGGATACTTCAACTGGAGCATTAGATACGTGGAAGTCAAAGGTGCCTCTGATATCTAGGTATTCAATAGAGACTTTGAATCCTTCTACAATTCCCACTAAGTTGGGGATCTTAGTTCCATCTGAAAGGACGGTCTCTCCCTTGGCTCGCGGTGCAGTAGAATTGATCAATAAACGAGAGGGATGGTATAAGTTTGTTGTTTGTTGAAGAGGGAAGGATTCGAGGCTTTCATCTTCTTTATCATCTCTCTTCCAAGAGCATCGATCTGCAACGGCTCGGGTTCGTTTATCTCCCAACTGGCGGGGAAATACTTGGTATTCTACAAATGAAACACATAAGTTAGAACATATTAGGAAAATCACTGTTCTCAAGCGGTTGGTGCACCTTTGCGGTTGACAATAGTGCGGTTTTGGAAATGAGAGTTTCCAACCTCAAGGAAACTGTGAATACAAGTAGGAAAACGAATAAGAAAAATACAAAAGTATATTTACATAGTACGTGGCATTGTAATCCAAGGTTATCCCACACTGCAAGCGGTGCTTAGAGAGGAAGGTTATGGTGTCCAGCCTATATACTTAGTAATACTTTAGTAATTTCTAAGCATGCGGTTCAAAAGAATAAGCGGTTTTCAGCATGCGGTTGGCTTAGAGAGAAAACTAAGCGGTTAATATGATGCGGTTTTGAAACAAGAAATCAGCAATTATAAGTGCGGTTTCAAAACATAGCATGCGGTTCTAATGACGCGGTTCAAATATGCAAATGAAATCCAATATTTCCAAAAATTTTCTAAGTTAAGAAAAACAAGATTGAAAGTTAGGTCAAACCAAAATATGAGAAATTTACGAAAATGGAGATGAACGAGTTACATGAGTGCATGAAGAACACGAAGAACACCAAGAACGAGAGATTTGATGAAAGTTAACCAAAATGAACAAATAACATGTCAAAATGATCACATTGAGCGGTAGATTAACAATATATCATTAACAATAACTACTTTACTCAAAATCACCCGGAAAATGCAAAAATACGAAGTGGGTTTCGAAACTTAAAGAGTTTAAAAATCAAAATCGGTGCTCGAGAATGTGTATTGATCATGAAACAAAGTACATAATTAGAATTAGAAGTATAATCAGAGCAAAACCCAACAAATTTCATTCAAAATGATCAAGAAACAAAGCATTAATGAACAAAAATCGGATTATGGGTGTTCGAAGCTTTCAAGGTCAACAATGGCGAGATTAACAAATAAACATGTTATGATTTGCGGAAGATTAAGAAGTTTAGGTCTAAGAAATCATACCATGTCTTCAATAGGTTTGGGTGCCATTGATTTGAAGCTTAGAGTTTTTTTTTAACCGGATTACGAAGAGAGAGAAGAAAAGTTTGGTGAAAATGCGACACTTGAAGGTACAAGGTCGAGAGAAGACAGAATGGAAAGTTTGAAAAGGTAGGTTATGTCTTCTATTTATAGGAAAGGGTTTAGGGTTTGGCGGTTGAAAGGACAAATTAACTCACCAACTCGGTGAATCATTGCAAATTAGCACCCTTTCGGCTTCATCCCATCAACGATGACGGGTGACATGAAGGCCATTTAATGCTAATGTTCCCTTTGCATTGAATGCTCTTAAGAATTTAAATTTTCGTGGGAAAACATTTGCAAATAAACCCTTAAAGAAAAAAATAAGGATTTGAAAAATAAATAAAAAGAAGTTGAACAGTTTTTTTTTTTTTTTTTTTTTTTTTTAAACATAAGCAAAAGTTAGAAATTACTCCAAGTTGAAACGCGGTTGAGGTCAGCGGTTGAGGCTGCGGCATGCGGTTTGAGTGAAGCGGTTGGGCTGCGGTGCGGTTGGACATCCTTGCGGTTTGGTACACGCGGTTCAACGGTGGAATTGAAACTAAACTCAACAACCAAGTTAGTTAATAAAAAGAATGGAATTTATTTAAGTTCAAGCATACCCATTGCTCCTCTAAGGAATGAAAACCTCTTGGAGTCAAGAGCCTTTGTGAGGATGTCGGCAATGCGGTTGTCTGTCCCCACGTACTCTAAATGGATATTCCTCTTCTCCACATGGTCTTTGAGGAAATGATACTTGATATCAATATGCTTGGTCTTGGAATGCATGACGGGGTTGTTGGAAATGAAATAGTTGAAGTGTTGTCACACATGATAGGGCAATTCCCTTCATGGATTCCATAGTCTACCAGCTGTTGCTTCATCGAAGGATTTGACGGCTTAACAACTACCAGCGGACAATATACTCGGCCTACGTGGTTGACACTTGAAAGCTGAAGCTTGCTTCTTGCGGCCCAAGCAACTAGTCTATTTCAGGAAATGACAAGTACCACTAGTGCTTTTCCTGTCAATAGTACAAGCTGCATAATCTGCATCTGAATAACCTACAAGATCGAAGTTCGAATCTTTGGAATACCAAAGTCCAAGGTTAGTGGTTCCAGATAAGTAGCGGATTATACGCTTGGCGCAATAAGATGTGCTTCTCTAGGATGCAGCGATGGCGAGCACATACACGGACACTAAACATGATATCGGCCTACTAGCGAGTTAAGTAAAGTAATGAGCCGATCATACCTCGATATAAAGTTTGATCAACTTTCTTACCTTTGAGATCTTTATCTAGCTTATTGCCGGTGGCCATTGGAGTATCATATGCTTTAGCATTTTCTAATCCAAACTTCTTTATCAACTCCTTGGTGTACTTGGCTTGGCAAATGAAGATACCTTCTTCACATTACTTGATTTGAAGCTTAGGAAGAAAGTTAATTCTCCCATCATGCTCATTTCAAACTTGCTTTTCATTAGCTTCTCGAAACGCTTACAAAGCAACTCATTAGTAGAACCAAAAATAATATCATCGACATAAATTTGAACAAGTAAAGTATGCTCATTATATTTGGCAATAAAAAGAGTTGTATCGATTTTACCACGTTTAAATCCTTTTTCTAGTAAAAATTTAGAAAGAGTCTCATACCATGCCCTTGGAGCTTGCTTAAGTCCATACAAAGCTTTTTGGAGTTTGTAGACATGATTGGGAAATTTGGAGTCTTCAAATCCGGAGGTTGGGCAACATATACGGTCTCTTGAAGTTCACCGTTGAGGAAAGCACTCTTCACGTCCATTTGATATAACTTGAAACGCTTGAAGGAGGCGTAGGCTAAGAAGATCCTAATAGCTTCCAATCTTGCAACTGGAGCAAAGGTTTCATCATAATCAATTCCTTCTTCTTGCCTATATCCTTGTGCAACCAACCTTGCTTTATTCCTAGTGATGCTTCCATTCTCATCCATCTTATTCCTAAATACCCACTTAGTTCCTATCACTCCTTGATCCTGAGGTCTAGGCACCAAAGTCCGAGACCTTGCATCTTTCAAAGCTGGTTGAGTTCTTCTTGCATAGCAACAACCCAACTTGGAATCTTGGAGTGCTTCATCAATCTTCTTGGGTTCAACTTGAGATAAAGAGAAGTATGCTCGTCATAATTTGATCTCCTTGTTTGAACAGGAAAACAGATCACCAATCACATTTGTGAGGGTGGCTAGCGACTTCACGAACCTCAGGGGTAAGTCTGGTTGGGTGAGGTTTCTTTGAAGATCTTCAATTGGAACATCGTTAGATCCTTCGATGAAGTCATGGAATGTAAGTTGACGAAGAGGTTCTATAAGGCTGGATAGGGGAATTTTCAACTTCATCTTCCCTTGCGGTTGCATGCGGAGAGGGTTCTTCGGGTGCGGTTTGAAAATTGCGGTTTGAGGGAATGTCGGTTGAGGGTCTTTGGATTTTGCGGTTGAGGTTCGGGTGCGGTTTGGGATGGTTCACCTGGTTCATTATGCTCAACAAAATCATCGGCAACATTTGGAGCCAAATGTGGCTCGAGGAGAGAATGCTCATCAAAAGTAACATGGACGGACTCTACTATTTTTAAACTAGTTTTATTGAAAACACGAAAAGCTTTAGAATGTTTAGCATACCCAACAAAAATACCTTCGTCGGCCTTGGCTCCGAATTTACCTCTATTTTCTCTTCCGTTGTAGAGGACAAAACATTTGCGGCCAAAGATCTTGAAGAATGCAATGTTGGGGTTCTTCCTCGCCAAAGCTCATATGGAGTCTTATTATAGGTTTTGTTGATGAGGAGCGGTTTTGAGTGAAGCATGCGGTATTGATTGCTTCGGCCCAAAAATGCGAGGTAGCTTCGCTTGGATATCATTGTCTTTCCGGCCTCAATCAACGTCCTATTCTTCCTTTCCACAACCCCATTTTGTTGTGGAACACCAGTGATTGAAAAATTGTGATCAATCCATGGTCATCACAATGTCTTGAGCAACACCGTTGTTCTTAAATTCTGTTCCATTATACGATCGAACACTAACGATGTCATCTTCTTTTTGAGTTTGGAGCCGTCTAAAGAGTGCGGTGAGAATCTCATAGCAATCATCTTTGGAAATCATCATCTCAACCCACGTATATCTTGAATAATCATCCACCACCACTAAGGTATATCTATTTCCTCCAATCTTTGGCGGTGGTTACGGGTCCAAACAAATCTATGTGAAGCGGTTGTAAGCATCTTGAAGTTGATGGAGCGGTCTTGTTGGTGAAAGACGACGCGGGCCTTACAGTGGCATGCCGCATTTCTGGATGGTGGTCGGCCACTTTAGGTAAACCACGAACGAGGTTTTCCCTACCAATCTTTGCAAGATACTTGAAGTTCAAGTGGCTTAACCTCTTGTGCCATAGCCAACTATTTTCGCTCACATTCTTAGCTACAAAACGAGAGATTAGTAATACTACATGCGAAATTTAGATCAATAATGTAAATATTACTCTTACGAATCCTGTGTAAGTAGGGTGACGCCGGAAATGCTATCTTTGATAAAGCAGTTTGATGACGTGAAGTTGCAAAGCATTCCTTTGTCGCAAAATTGAGAAATTGAAAGGAGGTTGTGCTTGAGTCCATCGACAAGTGAAACCTTCTCAATGGTTAGGTTTCCTCTCCTTATCACACCATATCCAATGGTCTTGCCTTTGTTATTGTCACCAAAGGTTACGAGATGGACCACTTGCTTCAATGACATCTTCAAGTAATGATCTATCTCCGGTCATATGTCTTGGCGACCCATTGTCAAGATACCATTCATTATCCTTGGAGTGACCGGCCATGAAGCGAGAGGACCTGAAATGTAAACATTAAAAACGAGGTCCCCCTTTATTTCTTGGGTCCTGAAGTTAGCAACCCTTTACAACCCACACTGTTTGACGAAGGAGGTTTGCTCTTCTGGCATTGGGTGTGAACCGCAAAAGGCATTCTGCAGCCTTGTGACCTAAACCATCACACACAGAACATTTATAATAGCTACAAGCTTCATGAGGTTTTACTAACTCCTTACTCTTCTTAGGAGTTGCATGCGGTTTTGGACAAGGAAGCGGTTTGGGAGGTGCGGTTCCGGCTAAGATTCCGGTGAGATAAAGGGAACAGGCTTTGGTTTGACCACGTATTTCTGGGAACGCTATTCTTGCTTTTGAAGGCGGGAGGAGCGGTCGAAGAAGAAGCAGCGGTCGAGACCTAGAGTTAGAAGAACCGCCTTTTCCACCGAAGCGGTTGGAGCGGGGATTCTACCAATTCCATAAGCCATTTCCTCTTCGGGTGCTTCCACAGAATTCTTAGGTTTTAACACATAATTCTTCCCATATTGCTTTCCTTTAGGGTAGACATAATTTACTTGTCTTGCTTTACCCTTACCTTTAGCATGCTTCTCCTTGGGAATTTCTTTAGTTAGTTAAAATTCCTCATCCTTTTCACTCGAGGATGCACACTTCTCCTCTTCCTCGAGATCCAAACCCTAGACCATCCTTAGTTCCGGGAGGAACTTGGAAGTCCAAGATTTTATCCTTGGTGGATTGAGACTTGAGCCACGAATCAATAATCTTTTGGCGATCGTCGATTTGGGTTACCAAGTCATCATTCCTGAGTTGAAGTGCGGCAACCTTAGTTTCAAGGATGCGGTTTTGATCGACAAGAGGAGTCATCTGTTTGATTTGGTCCTTAAGATTAGAAATTTCAGACCTCATCACGAGTTTTCTCCGTCTTGTACGATTAAGTTCATCATGAGCTAAGCTTAAGGCTTTCTTAAGATGTGAGAATTGATGGATCACCATTTCAGCTTCTTTGAACATCTTTTCATGTTCCATGGGAGAAACCTCTTCCACCACCTTTTTCAAAATTTTCTTTGGAATAGCTTTTGAAGGTGGAGCAGTTTTAGATGAGAAAATGGGACGTGAATACGAACAATTTCCTATCTTAACGCTAGGAGTAAGTTTAATATCATCATCCAATTTATAATTTGGAAGTTTTGCAAAAACCTCCTTTTCCTCCATATCATGCAACTCAAATGATTCAGAATCTGAGTCATCGAAGCGTCTGCAACTAAGCAGAGGTTAACCTCTTCGGTTTCACCGTCATTTCCATCCTCAAAATCTGTTTCAATCCAAGTTGCTAATTCCTTGGTATTCTCTTCCTCCTCAGCAACCATTCCCTTACGATGAGAAAATTTCGAAGGGAAAGTTTTCTTTTTCATATATTCATATTTAGGCTGTGGACACTCGGATGCAAAGTGGCCGGGTTTTCTACGGTTGTAGCAAACCAAGTCACTCTTCTTCTTTGTATCTGCAGCCCTAGAAAATGTTGCGGGAGGTTTGCCTTTTGAAAATGATTTTGTGAAAGGTTTTGAAGATTTTCTAAATTTTTGGAATCTTTTCACAAACATGGCAAAACCATCATCGTCCATCTCGATGAGTGATGAGGTTGATATAGAAGGATCGGTGGTTTGATTGGATGTGGATGGTTTCTCTTCATGTTCCACTACGAGACATAGAAAGCGATTTGGTTTTACCTTCTATCTCTTCAATATGATTCAATTTAAGTTCATAAACTCTAAGATTGGCATACAAGTTACTTAACGACCAAGTACCCAATACTTTGGAGTCTTCTAGAGAGGTAGCCTTATTTACCCATCTAGAACCTAAAGCAGATAGGAAAGTCATATTGATTTCCTTATCGGTTAAAGTTTTACCAAGAGATCTACAAGCATTAACTACCTCAACATAGCGATCGTAGGTTTGACGCAAGGTTTCGTTGGGTTTTCTGTTGAAGTTGTTGTAGGATCTTTCAACAGTGTATAATTTGTTTTCCTTGCACTCTTCGTCACCTTCGAGGTAGCTCTCTATGGCATCCCACATCTGCTTTGCGGTTTTGAGGTACATCACTTTCTGTAGAGTTGATACGGGGAGGGTTCCAGAAATGATGAACCTCGCCTTGCTGTCCAAGGCAACTAATCTCTTCTCTTCATCTGACCACTCATCTTTTGGCTTTTTGACCTCTGGAGTTTTAGCATTGGTGGTTGCATCGGTGTTAGCCTTCATTGGAATTAGAGGGCCATTGATCACGCACTCCACCAGCATTTCATCTATGGTTTCCAAATGAATAATCATTCGGCACTTCCAGATGTCAAAGTGGTCTTCGTCCAACATTGGAATGTGTGAATAGTTAACAGTAGTCATTGTCTTTGAGGTTGCCATATCGAATCGGCACACAAGCTGTTAAGCTTGAAAAACAGTGGTTTTAAAATGTGTTTGCTTTGATACCACTTGTTGGTCCCAAAGGTGGCAACAAGGGTGAAAATACAGCTAGAGGGGGGGGTGAATAGCTGTTTAAAATTTTTCGCCCTCTTATAGAAACTAAACCTCTTGCTTACAAAATCCTCTTGCAGTTGATAATAGACTGCAAGTGATAGTGTAAAATGCACAGCGGAATAATAGAGTGTAAAGCGGTTTTGAGAGGCGGTTTGTAAAATGCGGTTTTGGTGGTGCGGTTTTGGGAAGTGCGGTTTACAAACACGTGTGGTTTTGACTTTGTTAACTCCAAACACTATTTCACAATAATGGATAACTAAATAAAGATCAAACAGAGACAAAGATAAATAATTAGCAAGCACAAGAAATATAAATGCAGAAAGTAAGAACACGCTATTTGGAGTGGTTCAATCGATAAACGATCTACGTCCACTACCAAGATGGTTAGTCTTGGATTTCTAAGAGAGATTTTATATTAAGTATTTGAGAGATTACAAAGTACAATAAAATCTTTTCTATGAAGAACAAATCCAAAACTATAACCAGTGTATCTCAAGTGTTTAATCTATGTGATTAGAACAAATGAGGTGTGTGTGTGAGAACAAGATCAAGGCTCTTTAAATCGTGAGATGTAGAGCTCAATGATTCTTGAGTGTGTTAAGGCTTGATTTCTGGGCTGGGAATATTTCTTGAAGTATGAAGATGAAGATTCAAAGGGTTGAACAATTTCTGGGCAGAGCTTCAGCTTCTATGAACACAGCACTTCTCAAATTTTCAAGCAATCTTCAAATGGTGAAGATTAGGGGTATTTATACCCAAGCATCAAGAAACTAGCCGTTGGATACAATTGTAGTAAGGACAGTACTTGATGCAATCCTATTGGTCCACGAACCACTTTTGTCCTTTGGTACAGCGCCGCAGATAAAGCCGATCGGGCTCAGTACAAGCAATGAGGTTAGGACACTGTCACCTTTTCAAGATCCTTGCAGATCTTTTCGACATTGAATCACGTGACAAGATATGGTGGTTGACTTTTGATATTGCTGACGTGGATTCCAACGGATAAAAAGTTGTTCACTTCAAGTAGCCAATCATTGGATGCGGTTGGTGAGACGCGGTTAGGAATGTGCGGTTTGCTACACCAGGGGGTTGCAAAGATGCGGTTGTAGGTGAACTGCAATGATGCGGTTCAACAAGCGGTTTGCACTGAGGTAGTTCATTGAGCAGATTCAAGGAATCATACATGCGGTTGCATGTGCGGTTCTAAGGGGCGGTTTTGAATACTGCTGGGCTAACCTTACATCCAATGAGTCTTGTGCCATACTTCAAGCCTAAGATTAACCTATTCTATAAAATGGACTTAGCTAAAAAATTGAAGTCTAAGCTTCATTACATAGGGTCCTAAAGTCCTTAAAATAGACAGGAGGTTATGGTATCAATCAAATCTAATACAAAATAGGAAGGTTAAAACATGCATACCCAACACCTACACTCTCCCTGCCCCAATTAAGCTCAAAATTTAAGGGCTTAATGGAGTTGGGGTTTATTTCCGTGGCCATTTTGGGTGGCCTTTTGGGTTTAAAATGGGTGCTAGGCAATCTGAATTTGTGGTTGTATGAAGTAAATTAAATCATTTTTTTCTAACCATTATCTCATTGTGCAAAGCTATTTATACATTTATCTTCAATTTGCACATTTCAGAATGTTTCTGGTTGGATAGGATCAGGGCATGCAAGAATAGTTTTGCATTTTGTAAGTCGTATCATTTTCAGTATATGAGCATGAACAAGATAATGACATACCATTTATCTTGTGACACAATTTTGTTTTCAGCTACAATCTATTTATATTACAAAAAAATTAACTCTCTTATATTGAGCCCTTTAATTTTCATTCTTAGTCTGTTTTGATACCTCACAAATTCGATGATAAAATGTGATGAAGAAAGAAGTCAACAAAGGTCAAACAACTAATGTTGTGTACAAGGAAATTTCTAAAATTTGTAATATTTTTTCATTAACATTGTCGTTAATTTATCACTTAAAATATTTTGTTGTACTTTTATTTTAATAAATGTTAAAAATTCATTTACTCAGAAAATATTCTTGAGAAAACTCTAAAAGAATAGTCAATTTAATATTTATCCTTATATTTATATTGACTCTTTTATTTTAATAATTGTCTTTAAAATTTATTTTCTTTAATTAATCTTCATAGCTTTATAGCTTTAGGCACATTCTTTGATTTGTTTAAATTTTTTGTCAAAATTTCTTCTTAGCTTTATAGCTTTAGGCACATTCAGTTTGATATCAATGTGTAATTCTTCTTAACTTTTTGTACTTCTTCTGAATCAATCAAGAAAGCTTACTAAAGCATTCCAATTTATAAATTCTTTAAACTGTCAATTTTGAGTTGTCTGTTTGTTTAATCAATTTGGATTTTTTTATATTTTACTTTAAACTGTCAATGATTCTATGAAAGCTTACTAAAGCATTCCAATTTGATGTCAGACTTTCAGATGTTCATCATCATAAGTTGTGAAGTAAGAAACGAGCGTTCTGCATTTGGTAATTTATTCATCTCTTTCGTGTTTTAATACGGATCTTTGCTCAAGCTAATGTTGGTTATGCGAAAATCTTTGACCTCGACCAAAATCATCTTTCTCACAATGAAATATGGAAGGTAGAATTACAGGTGGCTCATTGATTATACTTTAAGAAAGCTGAACTTTTTGCATATTCTTGCGGTTCCCTTGACAATGTTGTTTTTTTGTATGAGTCTGTGTCTAAAAAGTTATTTTTATTTTTGTAACTTTGCTCTGGAGTTGGTGTGCCGTAAATTTTGTCCAGTGCACAATTTTACTGCTGACTCCCTGTCT
Source organism: Adenophora triphylla var. japonica (assembly GCA_022495995.1). Classification (NCBI taxonomy): domain Eukaryota; kingdom Viridiplantae; phylum Streptophyta; class Magnoliopsida; order Asterales; family Campanulaceae; genus Adenophora; species Adenophora triphylla. The sequence goes on from JAFEMH010002187.1 coordinate 156,256, forward strand.
TTATGGTTCCCCAAATCACTTAGGATGCAATAACAAGGGTGATGAGTGGTTGATCTCTCATCGTACTGGGAGCTACATCATTCTTAGAGTGTGATGTTTTGTAGGGTCTTCTATCCATCTAGGATTGCTGATCTTTTCTCTAGGGAAATGAACTTGTGATTCCCTTGGGTTAATAGGATAGTGGCAAAAAGTTCCCTTTTGTGATGGTGATAGTGATGATATATTTGTGTCTGCATCGTTAAAGAGAAATTGATAGTAGCCTGGCTTTTTAAGTTCATACAATGGATGCCCCTGGCAATTGAAGCTGATACCAGACCTGTGCTTTTAATTGAGGTCATAGGAATAACATAAAATGGATTAAAATATGCTTTGATCAAAGTTTAGACAACCATGCCAACTTGGGTTTTGTTGGTATTTGCAAATTCCAAAATTTGTAGCATGAATTATCAAGCGCTATATAAAATCTGTAAACAGGCTCAAGTGAAGACAAACTAGAGTAGGCTTATGAGGAATCATAAAGGAGAGCTAAGTTGGCATCATAATCTATTGTCTCTTACTTATTTCTGATTTCTGTTTGCCCCAAAGATATTTTGTGACTCTGGTTCTTCAACAACTTGAAGCATGGATTGATATTTTCATGAGTGTTGGGAGAAGAGGACAATCCTTAAAGTCTAGGTTTTGGAAATCAAAGCCAACAATATGATTAATGAAGAGGATGGACTAAAATCTGGAATGGATTGGAAATTTTGTAAAAACTACACTCGGTCCGCTTCAAAGATTCAAGTTGGACAATAAGAGGAACTGCGAGATTTGGCTCAACATGACGCACCAAATATTGGAATGGTAAACCTATGGCAGTTCTACATACTTGATGCCCATTAATTAGACTGCCACGCATGAAACTGGTTTCCCTTAGCAAGTGAAAATTAAGGGTGTATTGTTCTGATTTCACTGTAGCAGGTGGGGGTTTTTTTTTTTTCCAGGAATTACAATCCATAAAGTAGTTTTTTTTTTTTTTTTTTTTGAAACTCTTCTCAAGCCACTAAAAATGTGTTTTTTTTTCTTTTTCTGATTCTTGACCTTTATATTATTGCTATGTTTATTGCAGCCTCACCTGAAGAGTGTCCCTTTCAATAGATCCTCAACTTCCATTCTTTATCTCTATCCAATGTGGCTTATATTTTTTAAAAGACCTGTGTTTAGTCATGGTCGATGATTATGAAAATGCCACCAACGAAATGATAAATTGTCTATAAGGAAATATTTCAAAACTTGTAATATTATTTAGTATTTTGTGTATTTATATAAGTATCTCTTTGATTAATGTCATCTGTTTTTTTTTTACATTAATCATCATTAAAAATGAGCTTTCTTGATTGATTTCTCTCTTTTTCTTCCGTGCGTTTAACGCACGGGTGGCATACTAGTTTTATTTAATATGGCAAGGGAATATATGGTTGTTGGAACATGGATTAATTAATATGTATTATTTAATTCATGTGTTATAATCATTTAATAATGTTGAATTATAGACAAAATATGTAGAATCCCATTAGGTGTAAATATCATTAAATGATGGGCATAATGGTAACTTCACACCACCATCTTTTGAAAGGGTGTAGTCCCTAAATGAAGTGCTTCTTCTCTATCTATATAAAGGCTATCCATCAGCCACTAGAGACACTTTACATTCACCAAAATTCAGTCACAAAATCTACTCTTCATTCATTAAAGAAGAACAAAGTGTGGGCACTATCATTTAGAAGACTATCTCCCTACTCTTTCCTTTATTTAAGAACAAGATCAAGAACACACAATGGATTCCTCAGGTATATGCTTCCGTCTTCATCTTCTTCTCTAACTTAATCTAGTTGTGAGTCGGTTAAGGTTTCATTGGATCATTTATGTTCCAACAATTGGTATCAGAGCCTGCTCATATTCTAGATCAAGTTTGAGATGAACAATCTTTATGTTTTATTATGCTTTTAATTCTTGAAAAGATTCCATGTTTATCATGTATTCTTGAATTATTATCATACTCTAATTCAGATTCTAGAGTATTGTATTAAATTCTAAATTCTAAATTTTGGTTTTACTCAAAATGCTTTCAATTCTTAATGTAAGATTATCCCATTTTGAACATAGCCACCATCATTGGATGCGTTGTGAGTTTGTTCAAATGCATAGCCACACATTTAAAAATGTGTTGTGAGTATGCAGATCTACTTGCTTTAGTTGAATATTAATTCACCATTAAATTAAGGATTGATAGTCAAAATATGGAAATTTTGACATTCAGGGTCTGCTTGGCCGAGCACCTTCCTTGACTCGACCGAGCACCCCATTTGTATCAGCACAACGTTTGAAAAATTTTGAAAAGGCGCCATCCAACGGTCATTGTGCTCGGCCGAGCACCCCTAAGGACTCGGCCGAGCACCTCTAAGAATTCGGCCGAGCACCCCTAAGACTTGGCCGAGCACAAGGTATCAGAAAGGGATGTTCTCTGGAGCCTTTTGCTCGGCCGAGCACCTTCCTTGACTCGGCCGAGCAAGACTTATTTTGGCCAGATTTTCAAAATTTTCAATGTTTTGCTATTTTGGTCAATTTTCATTCATTATTTGAGTAAAATATACATTAATTTGTGCCCTAAAGTATGATTAATTATATGCTTAAACAAATTTATTCATTGTTTAAATAATATTGTTGCCAAAGTAATTTACGTTATTTAAATACAAATTTGTTAAAGTGATTAATGTTCTTATTGATATGTGATAACATGATTGTTTCCCAAAGGAAATCTTGTTGTTGACTAAATATTTGCGTTCATGGGGTAATAATTAAATTAAATATTAGGTCATTTTGAATACTTTGAACCATTCCAAAGGAAGGCGGGTATTTAAAATGAGTCGTTTATATTCTTTATTGTCGGATAACAAATACATTAAATGTTAGGACATTTTTTACACTTGAACCGGCCCAAAGGAAGACAAGTATTTGAAATGTATTATTTAAAGTCGTTTGTTTACCTTAAAGATAATCAAATTGTGAGTCAATTCGCAATCCAAAGATTAGTCTTGATGTCATGTTGATTATCTTTTATTTTTTGATGGAATTCATTTGATATAATTAATCATTCTGTAGATTCTTATATATGTTTTGTGTTTCATCTTGTTCTTTTCCCTCAGATTTGATTAATGCTTCATCCGTAACTACTGCTATAAACAATATACCTTTGCTTACTGGGACTAATTTTAAAACTTGGAAAAAGAAAATAACAATGATCTAAGGCTGTATGGACCTTGATCTCGCATTAAGAGAACCAAGTCCCGCCCCTCTTACCGACAAAAGCACTGCGGAAGAACGCTTAAGTCTAGAGAGGTGGAACCGTTCTAATCGCATGAGCCTAAGTATCATGCAAAATGCAGTCCCGGAGACTTTTTTGAATAGTGTCTCCGAGGATGTTGGTGCTAAAGGTTTCTTGGATGCCTTAGAGGAACGCTTTGCAAAAAGTGATAAATCGGAAACAAGTGATACCTTAAGGAAGCTTGTTTTCATGAGGTATAAGGGTACCGGAAACTTAAGGGAATACATAATGGAAATGTTTCACCTATCAACGAAATTAAAAGCACTCAAGTTGGACTTATCGAAAGACTTGCTTGTGCATTTGGCTTTAATTTCTCTCCCTCCTCAATTTGGTCATTTTGAAACGACCTATAATTGTCAAAAGGACAAGTGGAATATTAAAGAATTAATTTCACATGTGACAGAGGAAGAAGATAGATTGAAACATACAAAATCCGAAAGTGCCCATTTTGCATCTACCTCTTCTCGTGGGACAAAGAGAAAAGAGAAGGAGATTGCAATTGCAACAAAGAAGCCTAAGGGATCATTCAATGATCAAAAGGTGAAGAAATGCTTCTTTTGCAAGGACCTTATGCACATGAAGAATGACTGCCCTAAGTATCGCCAATGGCGAATTAAGAAAGGTATGTCTTTTGGCCTTGTTTGTACTGAGGCAAATTTAGTTTCAATTCCTTCGTATACATGGTGGTTAGATTCTGGTGCAACTACTCACATAAGTTCATGTATGCAGGGTTACCTGAACTACCGAACGCCCAATAAAGATGAAAGATATATCTACATGGGAGCTGGAAAGCCGGTAGAAGTTGAAGGCATAGGGACCTTTAGATTATGTTTATGTACTGGGTTTTATTTGGTTTTGAATAATACATTTATTATGCCGTCTTTTAGACGGAATTTAATTTCAATTACTGCCTTATATCGGGAAGGATATTCCTGTCTCTTTGATAATAATAAATGTGATTTATATTTCAATTCAAAGCTCTTTGGTACTAGTACTTTATCTTATGTTGATAATCTATACTTGCTTGACACAGTCAATTCAATAAATGAGTCATATAATAATGAAACTAATTCTCGAGGCACAAAACGAAAGTTTTCAAGTAAAAATTCTTATACCTTGTGGCATAGGCGTTTGGGTCATATCTCTAAAAGGAGATTTGACAAGCTTGTGTCCGAGGGAATATTACACAAGCTTGATACTCCGGAAAATAACTTTTGTATTGAATGTCTTAAAGGGAAATTTACAACACTAAAGGCACAAAATCCTTGAGAGCCTAAAATGTCTTAGAACTTATTCATACGGATATATGTGGACCGTTCACTACCCCTTCATGGAACGGTCAAACATATTTCATCACGTTCTTAGACGATTTCTCTCGTTATGGATACATTTATTTGCTTCATGAAAAGTCTCAATCTTTAGACGTTTTCAAGTCTTTTAAGGCCGAAGTTGAAAATCAACTTGGAAAGACTATTAAGAACATTAGATCCGATCGTGGTGGTGAATACTACGGACGGAATGACGGTCCTGGAGAACAACGTCCGAGTCTTTTTGCTCGCTTTTTAGAAGAGTGTGGGAATGTCCCTCACTACACCATGTCGGAGAAACCCAATATGAATGGTGTAGCCGAGAGACGTAATAGAACCCTTAAAGATATGGTTAGAAGTATGGTTTCTTGTACTTCTTTACCTCACTCATTATGGGGTGATGCATTGAAAATCACAACTTATCTAATTAATAGAGCTCCTTCAAAATCTACCGATAAAACCCCTTATGAGTTATGGACGAATAAGAAACCGTCCTTAAATCATCTTCATGTATGGGGGTGTCGAGCAGAAGCTAGGCCTTATAGGCCTAATGAGGACAAACTGGACCCTAAAACTGTTAGTAGCTATTTTTTAGGGTATGTTGAGAGATCTAGGGGATATAAATTCTATGACCCTAAAACTAGAACATTTTTTGAGACGGGAAATGCTAGGTTTTTTGAGGATGTTGATTTTAGAGAGGAAAATTTGAATAGTAATTTTGAATTTGAAGAGTTAGAGGAGGAATCCGTTTATATACCTCTTCCTATAGTTCCTATCGAAAATCAAGCACTTGTGCCTGAAATTCGACAAGAACATATAATTCAAAATAACGTTAATTCTCCTATTGATGAACAACATGAAAATGTTGATGAGGAAATTCAACACCCTCAAAATCAAGAAGAACCGGTGCCCTTAAGGAGATCTAATAGAGCAAGAAGGAGTGCTATTCCGAATTATTTTGATATATATCTTGCCGAGAATGAAGAACCATTAGATTTAGTGGGAGATGAACCAATCACCTTCCATGAAGCCATTAGAGGTCCAAATTCTCATAAGTGGATTGATGCCATAAATGAAGAGTTAAAATCCATGAAAGATAATGACGTTTGGGATCTTGTCCCATTACCTAAAAATGTGAAACCCATTGGGTGTAAATGGGTCTTTAAGACCAAAAAGGATTCACAAGGTAATGTGGAAAGACATAAGGCTCGTCTTGTCGCTAAAGGATTTACTAAAAAAAAGGCATTGATTACAAAGAAACATTTTCACCGATATCTTCTAAAAATGCTTTTAGAATCATTATGGCATTAGTAGCACATTTTGATCTTGAGCTTCATCAAATGGATGTAAAGACAGCTTTTCTCAATGGCGACATTGAGGAAACTATCTATATGAAGAAACCAGAAATGGTGACTGATTCGGATCAAACTAGTCAACTAGTTTGTAAACTTAAGAAATTCATTTATGGGCTTAAGCAAGCATCTCGTCAATGGTACTTGAAATTTAACCAAGTTATTTTTTCATTTGGTTTTGAAATGAATCTTGGTGAAGATTATGTGTACCATAAGTTCAATGGGAGTAGATTTATATTTTTGGTCTTATATGTGGATGACATTTTACTTGCTAGTAATGATAAGGAACTTCTTAAGGAAACTAAGAAATTTCTCTCAAACAAATTTGAGATGAAAGATCTTGGTGAAGCTTCTTTTGTATTAGGAATCCAAATACATCGTGATCGTTCACAATGTATTTTAGGATTATCACAAAAGAGCTATATAGAAAAGGTATTACAAAGATTTAGCATGCAAAATTGTAAACCACATGACACCCCTGTCTCTAAGGGAGATAAATTCAGTCTAAAGCAATGTCCTAATAATAATATTAAATCCAAGTTTATGGAAGAAATCCCATATGCATCGGCAGTAGGAAGCTTAATGTAGGCACAAGTCTGTACTCGTCCAGATCTTGCTTTTATTGTTGGCATGCTTGGTCGATACCAAAGCAATCCGAGAAAAGAACATTGGGTTGCAGCCAAAAGGGTGATGAGATACTTACAAAACACAAAGAACTACATGTTTACATACACAAAGTCGGATCACCTTGAGATCGTTGGTTATTCTGATTTCGACTTTGCTGGGTGCCAAGATAGTCGGAAATCAACATCGGGTTATGTCTTCACTTTGGCCGGTGGAGCAATTTCTTGGAGAAGTGCCAAGTAAACATTAGTAACTACTTCCACCATGGAAGCCGAATTTGTTGCTTGCTACGAGGCATCCAATCAAGCTATATGGCTGCGAAAATTCATTGAAGGACTGCGAATTGTCATAAATGTTGAGAGTCCTCTCAAGCTATATTGTGACAATCGAGCAGCGGTATTAATGTACTCCAACAAAAACAAAAGTTCATCTAAATCCAAGCATATAGATATTAAGTTTCTTGTTGTAAGAGAAAGAGTACAAAATAAATAAATAGATATACAACTTATAGGGACAAATTCCATGTTAGCGGATCCGTTTACAAAGGCATTATCTCCTTTGGTATTTCACGAGCATGTTGCTCATATAGGTGTAATAGCTTTTGATAATGCTTAAATCAGCGGGAGTTTGTGTAGTTTTCTATTTTGTGTTGGTTTTATTTATATTGATCTCATTTGGTTAAGTAGGACTAGTTGGAGAATATATATATATGCGTTCATAATATATATTCATTAATATTCCATGCTACATATCTATACTTAATCTATGTCATTTAGTTGGATATGTATATGTGATTAATGTGGATTTAGTTGCGAATCAATTACAACGATCTGCCCTTTAGTCCCTATACTTATAAGACTAATGGACGAGATTGTATTGGATGACAATAAAAGTGCACATAAGGGTTATCATTCATATTATAAATGATTTAAAAATTTATTTAGTAAAAGATATATATTAATATTAATCCAAGTGGGAGATTGTTAGAACATGGATTAATTAATATGTATTATTTAATTCATGTGTTATAATCATTTAATAATGTTGAAGTATAGACAAAATATGTAGAATCCCATTACGTGTAAATACCATTAAATGATGGGCATAATGGTAAATTCACACCACCATCTTTTGAAAGGGTGTAGTCCCTAAATGAAGTGTCCATTCTCTATCTATATAAAGGCTATCCATCAGCCACTAGAGACACTTTACATTCACCAAAATTCAGTCACAAAATCTACTCTTCATTCATTAGAGAAGAACAAAGTGTGGGCACTATCATTTAGAAGACTATCTCCCTACTTTTTCCTTTATTCAAGAACAAGATCAAGAATACACTATGGATTCCTCAGGTATACGCTTCCGTCTTCATCTTCTTCTCTAACTTAATCTAGTTGTGAGTCGGTTTAGGGTCCATTGGATCATTTATGTTCCAACAATGGTTTGACAAAATATTTCGTGAGACTAGGACATAAATTAGATAATATATTGTTATATTACGTAGATTCAGTTTTATCCAGGGACTAGAAGATAATTTTCCCCTAAAAAATCAGTTTTATAAGGCATAGAAAAAACGAATTTTGAAATCAAATCAGAATAGGACTGTTCAAATGTCAGTTTGTCTGTTAAAAAGTGACAATGCTAATGTAAAAATGTGTGTTAATGATAGTAATTTTGAGTGTTAGCATTAAAGAGTTCAAGTGTTTATATTTTTTAATAATAATATTTTTTTTAAAGACAAGGGCAAAACTCTCTAAATTTTATTTATAGCAAACAAGAAATAAAAATGAGTCGGTCTGGGGAGAAACGCGTTTCTCCGTGTTTCTGGAGAAACGGGGCTTGTTTTGTCGCGCGACATAATAAGCCAGTTTCTGGATATACTTTCATCAGCTTCTGGATATCCGGAAGCTTTGGAAAGGATATCCAGAAGCTTTGGAAAGGATATCCAGAAACCAAATATTTTTTCTGGATATCCTTTCCAAAGCTTCTGGATATCCAGAACATTGAATATGGATATCCAGAAGCTTTGGAAAGGATAGCCAGAAAAAATATTTGGTTTCTGGATATCCTTTCCAAAGCTTCTGGATATCCTTTCCAAAGCTAGCTTCTGGATATCCAGAAGCTTTGGAAAGGATATCCAGTTGTGGTGGCTAAGTATGTCGCGCGACAAAACAAGCCACGTTTTTCCAGAAGCGACGGAGAAACGCGTTTCTCCCCAGATTTTGTGAATAAAAATATAAGGAGAGTGATATAATGCCTTACCTCAATAAATAAATAAAATATAAAAAGAACTAGGCAATGAGATTAACTCCATTTTACCCCCCTTATTATTGGATCCAACTTGGAATGGCTTATATTTTCGAACAGAGGTTTGCTCATCTTCAAGACCATAATAATCATTTTCTTCTAATTTATACCATTCTCTTCTACCATGAACTCTAAAAGCCCTAGCTTAGACAGCTACTCCGCCTACCATGTCTTCATAGTCATCACTCAAAGAATGTTTCCGTCCCTTTCTCATTATTTACAAACAAATATATAACATATTACAAAGGAGTAACCTCCAAGCTACGTAACACTAATTTAGCCTAGAAATAAGGGAATTGATTTATACTAGAAACTAATACTAGGAAAGGAATATATACAAAATAGTAAACAATACTCAGAATATACAACTTATATTCTAACACTCCCCCACAATCGAAGAGGGAGGTAAGCGAACACCGAGACTGTCACGAAAATCTTCAAATAATATTAACGGTAGACATTTCGTGAAAATATCAGCGATTTGGTGACGTGAAGGAACGTGAAGGACACGAACCTCACCCCGGGCAACCTTCTCATGGACAAAGTGAATGTCCATTTCAATATGTTTCGTGCGTTGATGTTGCACTGGATTACCCGATAAATATATGGCACTTACATTGTCACAATAAACCAATGTAGCTCGATCAATTGGACAATGAAGCTCAAGTAAAAGATTACGAAGCCAACATGACTCCGAAACAACATTTGCCACACCCCTATATTCAGCCTCCGCACTTGAACGTGAGATAATAGCTTGTCGCTTAGCAGACCAAGAAATGAGATTATCCCCTAGGAAAACACAATAACCCGACGTAGACCGTCGTGTATCCGGACAACCCCCCCAATCCGCATCCGTATAGGAAACAAGAGATTTAGGAGGGGACGGATAAATGTATAAACCCAGCTTGAGTGTCCCCTGAACATACCGAAGTATACGCTTCAACGCATTCATGTGTTCATCACGAGGGGAATGCATGAATAAACAAACCTGTTGAACCGCGTAGGTAAGATCTGGGCGGGTAAACGTCAAGTATTGGAGAGCACCTGCCAAACTGCGGTAAAGAGTCGGATCGGCATATAAATGGCTTGTGGAAGATCCAAGCTTAGGCTTGGTGTCAACCGGTGTGAGGGCCAGTTTGCAAGAGGCCATTCCTCGGCTTTGGTCAATGATCTCAGCAGCATACTTGGCTTGTGAAAGAAATAAGCAGCCTTTGTGCCGAGTAACTGCGATGCCAAGAAAATAGTGAAGATCCCCCAAATCTTTCATTGCAAATTCGATGCTCAAACGAGAAATGAAAGAGAGACGTAACTTATCCGAATAAGCTGTGAGAACGAGATCATCTACGTACACAAGTAAATATGCAATATCCGAACCATTGTGATACACAAAAAGAGAGTTGTCCGATTTGCATTGTTTGAATCCAAGTGTAGCAATGAAATCTGCAAAACGCCGGTAACAAGCCCGAGGGGCTTGTTTAAGCCCGTAAAGCGACTTCTTCAACAAGCACACATGATTAGGAAACTCCTTACCACGAAAACCCAAAGGCTGATACATGTAGACAGTTTCACGCAAATCACCATGTAAAAATGTGTTTTTGATGTCAAGCTGATGAATATGCCATTTTCGAGAAACAGCAAGACTAAGAACAGTCGGAATTGTGGCGGGTTTAACCCTGGGCTAAATGTTTCCCCACAGTAATACCAACTCGCTGAGTTTTCCCGTCACATACCAACCGAGCCTTATGGCGCTCAAAAGAACCGTCAGACCTGTCTTTGTGAGTAAATATCCACATACATCGAATAATATTAGTATCAGGTGGACGGGGTACCAACACCCATGTCTTATTTTCATTAAGAGCAGAAAACTCGTCATTCATAGCCATTTTCCAATTATGATCATTTAGAGCCGACACAGGGTCCCGAGGAATGGGTGATTTAGTGAGGGCAGTGTGAAGATTAAAAGGAAGTTTGGGCTTGAATATTCCCCTTTGGGCCCGAGTGATAGGGCCGGATGTAGGAGGAGGGACAGGGTGCTGTATGGGCGGAGGAGACGAAAGTGGCTCACTGAGAGCAGGTTGTGGGCTCGGAGTAAGATCACCAACACCCGAAATGGGCTGTCCAGAAGGAGATAGAGGCGGGCTAAGAGACTGTTGAGCTGGAGTGGGAGACATAAGTCCATCCGAAGATTGTACCCAATGGGCCAAAGTGTATGGAGATATAGTGTCATCAAGAAAATTATAAGCCAAAGGAGGAGAATTGACCAAAGACGCAAAAGGAAAGCGAGTTTCACAAAAGAACATGACGGTTAATAAAAAACTGTTTAGATGACAAATCATAACACTTATATCCACGATGATTCTCGGGATATCCTAAGAAAACACAAGGAGTAGACCGAGCCTGAAGCTTGTTTAAAGTAGGAGAAGGAAAGAGAGGATAACACAAACATCCAAAAACTCGAAGATGAGAGTAGGAGGGATCCCGAGTATAAAGGATTTTTAAAGGTGAATGATAAGCAAGGGTTTTATTTGGGATTATGTTAAGCAGATATGAGGCCATTGTGACAGCATGATGGCAAAACGAAGGAGGAAGAGAGGCATGTGCTAGCAATGTACGCACCATATTGTTAATGGATCTGATTTTTCGTTCTGCCATCCCATTTTTGAGAAGAAGTATATGGGCATAAAAGACGAAAGGAAAGACCATTTTGTTTACAAAAATCCCCAAATTTTGTGTTGTCAAATTCTCAACCGTTATCACATTGAAAACATTTAATATCACGTTCAAATTGTGTGCGAACATAATTGCGAAACGAGATAAAAATGGAAAACACATCCGATTTACGAGCTAAAGGAAAAACCCATAAATATTTGGAGTAATCATCTAGAAATAAAACATAGTAATGATGACCAGAAGAACTCAAAACAGGAGAAGTCCAAATATCACTATGAATTATATCAAATGGTAATAGCGCATTTGAGAAGTAGAAACATCAAAAGGAAGACGAATATGTTTGCGTAATGAACAGGCATGACAAATATTTGTCTTTTTTTCCTTATTACAATCTATAAAATTATGTTTCCTAAGAGACTCGATGATAGGTGTGCCGGGATGGCCCAATCTCTCGTGCCATAAAACCGGCGATAAAGCAACAAAAGCAGAAGGTGAAGAAGAGATGGCGATGGAATTGGTGATAGGATATAAATCTCCCCGACTTTCACATCTCATAAGATGCCTCCCCGTCCGAAAAGCCTTCACAGAAAACCCAAAAGAGTCAAATTCGACTGAGACGGAATTATCAGTGGTAAATTTACGAACGAAAACTAAATTTTTGATTATTTTGGGTGCATGAAGAAAATTTTTAAGTGAGAGAGGAGGGTGGGGGGAAGGTAATTTAGTGTGCCCATAACCATGAATTGGAATAGAATTCCCATCCCCAACAGTTATACCAAGTTTATTGCTCAATTTGAAATAAGGCGCGAGAGTACCTGAATTGGATGCCATGTGATTTGTTGCCCCGGTGTCCATGTACCAATTTGGAGGAGGTTGACTTAGTCCAAGAGTGTGCATAGCATTATCCACATCAGTTGGTACAGCTGGACCAGAAGAAGCTGTATAAGCTTGAGGGGCTCGACCAAGAACACCAGGCTTTCGAGGGGGGATGTGTGCCCACTGCTTTGTCCAGGAGGTAGCAGGAGCAGTAGGATAAGGGCATGGAGGGACTGCCCAAGGCCAAGTAGTGCCTGCCCCCACGGTTGCTGCCACGGAGTGCCATAAAAATCACCGACAGCAGATGACTGCGACCCACGACCATTAGAAGAACTGGTACCATTCTTACCACCTTTTTATTATTACTGCCTCCACCCTTTTTCCCATTACCTGGACCATGAGGCTGAGAAGCACGAGGGTTACCAGAAGAAGCTGTGGCCGAAGATGGCTGAGAGAAGGGCTGTGGAATACTAGCTTCTGTGCGAGCAACCAAAGTCGAAGCGGTGGCAGCTCTCTTCTGTAGGCCGGCTACCTCAAGGGTCAGCATGGATCTGGCCTGATAGAATTTCGGGAGAGGTGTCGTCTGCCGAATCATTGTGCCAACGCCAATGTATGCATCCGTGAGTTCGGAAACCATTTGAAGTACTAGGCGGTCATTTGTGACCGGAGCCCCTAAGTTCTTCAATTGGTCTGCCAACAACTTTTGATGTTGGCAATAGGCAGAAGTGGAGGTGAAAGACTCCATGAGAGTGTGCGAAAACTCCTGCTCAATCGTCACAGCTCGGGAGTTTTTGTTGTCGTAGAAGATGTCTCTGAGGCGATCCCATGCTTCCATGGCGGTGCTATCCGGTTCCGTGATTGTATTGAGGAGATCATTAGAAATTGTGGTGTATATCCACCCCAAAACAGTAGCATCGAGGGTGGACCAACACTCAATCTCTTTATCGGTTGTGGATGGTTTCACTGCAGTAGTTGGCGGGATGATGTGATTAACAACCCTAACAGCCCGGGTATGAACCTTAAAAAGTTTCGCCCACGTTGCATACTACCCGTTGTCTAACTCCAAGGAAATCGCCAAATGATTTTTTATATTGGAGACGGCAAGGGCGGGATGGAACGGGAATTTGGAAGAACCAGAAGACATAGCAGCGGTAGGAGAGGGGAATAAAACGGCGGAAAAAGAAAGAAAGAAAATATCAGAGATCCCAGGCGCAACGGAAGAAAAGATGTTAACCGAGGACTCGTGATACCATCAAAGAATGTTTCCGTCCCTTTCTCATTATTTACAAACAAATATATAACATATTACAAAGGAGTAACCTCCTAGCTACGTAACACTAATTTAGCCTAGAAATAAGGGAATTGATTTATACTAGGAAACTAATACTAGGAAAGGAATATATACAAAATAGTAAACAATACTCAGAATATACAACATATATTCTAACAATCACAAAGGTGTATGATTCAGACAAAAAATAAGCATCAACTTCTGATCCATATAGTGTACCATAAGGGGTGACAATATCAATAAAACTTTGAGGATTAGGAAAGAAAGGTCTTGCCATTACATTCATAGCAGCTTCTCTCGGAGAAGGGCTCTGTGAATTAGATGACGAAGGCTTTACTCCAGCAACATCTGTTATGAAAGTAAGTTGAAGTATCTGGGATTCAATTTACACGCTTCATTGGGTCTTAAGTTAAGAGTTGTGGAATCTTGAGTTTTAGAAATAACAGATTGGATAGAACCAGTGGGAAAATGTATAATAGAAACCACATATTGTAGCTTTGAAGCAACAACTCTCTGTGAGACCTCAGTTAGACGAGGTGATTAAACCTCCTCATTATCTTTATCAATTACCTTATCATTAGAAGCAACCCTAGTCTTTTTGTCAGGACTAACAATTGCGACCTCCATAGAAGGTTGTGAATCCTGAGTAGTAGCAACCTCATTTGATGCTACTTTCACCTCTAACAATGAAGGAGAAGCCTCCTTATGCAATTTTTCCGTGGAAGGAGAAACCTTTTTATGTAATTCTTCCGTAGGGTTCTTCCTTTCTCCCGAACTAGGATTTCTTTCCTACAATGAGAAATATTGTGTCCTAGCAGAAAGCAATGCTTAAATTAAAGTGGAAGGTTATCATACATCACCTCTTGAAAGAAGCTAGACATGCAATCTTCATAATCCACGTGATTTTTTTCTGGCAATTTCATCAATAGATCAATTTGCACTAAAACCTTAACCACATGGCCGTGATAATTCCGTTGTTGTCTTGTCAATTGAAAGAGGCTTATCAAACAATCTTGCAAATGAGAACAAGAATATTTTGTTGAATAGATGAATCGGTAGACTCGGGAGCCTTACCAGGGGCGGAGCCAGGAATTGGCCGAGGGGGGGGCAAGATTACACGGGGGTTCGGGGGCAGCACTCCCGAATTTTTTTTTTCGGATCAGACAAGTAAAAAATGGGTCGAATCCATGAAATACAATGTATTTTAGTTAAAAAAAAAATGATAAAAGTAAATAATTCAAAGAACGATTGAAATAATGTTGAAGTATTTAACGCAAACAATTTATTAAAATATATTACTCGTACAAAAAAGAAATTCAAATTTGCTAATTAAACTTGGGATAATAGGAAGAAAGACCAAAAACAAAAAAAATGGGAAAAGCCTAACGAATTAATTAAGATTGAAAAAATGTGAGAAAATTAGGAGAAAGAGAAAAACAAAACTGTTAAGAGAAAGAATAGCAAAGATGGAAGACAAAATTAATTGAAAATGTAGGTAGCAGGGTTCGAACATGGATTTAAAAGGAAACACCAAAGGCTTTAACTTCACCCTTCTACCACTGAACCACACCACTCACTGGTGTTAATCTTGAAGTTAATTATATATATACATATATAACAAAAATATGGTGGGGGCAAAAAAAATTTCACCGCATTTCCGCCGCCAGGGGGGGCGAGTGCCCCCACCTGCCCCCCCTGGATCCGCCCCTCAGCCTTACCCAAAACAGGAACCATGGGAGAATCTTGTTGTGGCTTCCACGACGATGTCCAAACTGAAGTCTTCATCGTAAACCTAGTATGAACCCACACATCCTTCATCCAAAGGCCTTGGAAATCTTCCTCAGTAGATAATTGTATCAGCATATGATGTTGATCCATATGCCCAAGCTTAAATGTACCTTTAAGTTGAAACTTTGCAAAAGTCATGCGAGTCGTCTCCATTGTAGGCCTTCCCTTGAAAAAAAATTCAACCAAAGTCCATGCAAAAGGTCGGGCAAAAGCTTCAATAGCATCCTTGGAGAGCTTCAAAGAGGGATCCCCTTATGCTTTTGATGAAGGACTCAAAGGTACTTTGTTAATCGATGGTTATGGTATGGAACAAATCAAATAGGCAAATGATTTGTTAATGGAAGGATTTAGAGGAGGCGGAGTAGGGTTTGTAGAAGGTGGCGCTCAACCGGGGGTAGGGTTTCCTCAATTTTTTTTTCACTACTCACACACACATGCACGCACAGAAGCGCCTAGGAGATAAATCCAAGGGAGAGAAAGCCTTTCCTCTAACTTCTGGGGGGGGTCGAACCCATGACCTCCAGATTGAAAGCCATAAGCTCAAGCCAGCAGGCCAAATCCCCATGTGCAGGATTTCCCAATTGACGAGAGAAAGGGTTGTAGTGTTGTCGCGTTAGGCAAGGGTGATGGGCCGGCCTTGGACGAGGGTGGAAGAGGTGGGAAGATGGTCAGTTTCTCCCGGTCGCTCCTAAGAGAACATAATTTTTTTCAAGTGTTATTATTTTTAAAAGTTAGTTTTGGTGTTAAAAAGTGTCAATGATAGTGTATAAGAGATCAATGTTAGTATTAAAGTCAGGTGTAGTGTTAAAGAGTGTTAATTGTAGTTATAAAGAATGTCGGAATATATAAATAAGTTCAGATTATTACCAAAAATGTCACTATGTGATTTAAAAAAAAATAGTTATTTACAAAAATTGTCATCGTGCGATTTTAAAAGAAGTTTCGATTATTACGAAAATGACATTACACGATTATAAAAAAAGTTTTGATTATTTACAAAAATATCAGAGCTTGATTCAAACATACATATTTCCTAATATTTTGAAAACGCTGATTTTTCTTAATTTTTTAGCGAAAATCTAATTTGTTGTTAAAGATATTCTTCTAGTTCATTGCCTCATTTCTGAGTTATGGCAATAAATTTCGTAATAAAGTCATTTGTTTCATAATAATTAGTGTTATACTTACTCCGACAATGTTTTTGTAAGATTTATTGTTTACTTGTAAAAGGGTCATACTATATATACAAGGCATGGAATTTACAAGGCATGTGCAAATGACCAAAATATCCTCATATATATACTTAAAAAAAAAAAAAAGTCCCATTCCCTCCATCATTTCAAACAAAACTGAAAACACCGTTCTTCTCTCTCTCTCTCTGCGCGGCTCTCTCTCTCTCTCAACACACACGATGAATCAACGGACCACCACAACACCACCACCATACACAACAAAATGAAGACAAACAAGCTCCCTATCACCGGTGGAAAGTCCGGAGCCGCCTCTTCTACCGCCGCTCCAAAAGTAATCTAATTTCTAAACCTAAATTTCAATTTGAAAACCCAACATTAATTTTATACCTAAAATCGATTATATAATGCTTAATGTTGTTTAAACCTATCCTAAATGGTTCTAATTGCGATTTCGTAACATAAATTTGGGTTTTTTGTTGGGTTAATTACAATTTAGGGCCTGAAGTCTTGTATGAGGTCCCCAAATGGGGCCTGACTTTTTTTTTTAGCGATTTAGGGCCTGACATTACATTTTTTGATCAAATCAGGGCTTTTTGACGGATTTTGTTAGAAAAATTAGTTAAGTGACGAATTTTGGACTAAATTGAAATGCAAATTAGTTATTAAGGACTGTAATGTAAATTTTTAAAAATTGATGCCCGTTACAAAATATTTTTTAAAAATAATATTTTTTGAAAATATAATATATTGTGAAAAGCTGTAATTTTTTTTATAATTTTTAAAATATGTTAAAATAAATGTTATAAATATAAAAAAAATGTATTTTTAAAGAAAATAGTATTTTTTTTTTAAAAAAAAATTAATTAATTATTAACGTAAATCTTGTAATATTTTTTTTTTAAAAAATAAATACCTTGTCCACCTCAAAAACTAGGCCCCACTATGGTGTCCCACCGTCTCCGTTCAATCCACCCCCAAAACCAAATATTCTCTCCAATTTAGAGTAAACAAATTAATTAATTGTGAAAATTTTATTTTAAAAAATTGTAAAATACCGTTTTTTACTAATTGTAAAAATTTTGGGGCCGTGGTGCGCCGAGGCGGTGGTGGAGAGGAGTGGTGGGTTGGATGCGGTGGTGTTTATGAGTACTAGGGAGGTGGAGGGAAAATTTTATTTAAAAAATTGTAAAATACCGTTTTTTACTAATTTTTAAAAATAAATTGTTTATGATTTATGTATTTTTAAAGACAATTTTATTTTTTTGAAAAAAAAACTAAAATATTTTTTTAAAATAAATTAATTTTAAAATTTTAAAACATTAAAGGTTTTCTTATTTTTAAAATTATTTTTTAAAAATATTATTTTCCAATATGCGAACATTAAAATTTTCTTATGTCAAAATCCCCCTGGGGAGGTTTTCTTATTTTTTAAAACATTAGTTAAGTGACGAATTACGAACATTAATTATTTGTATAACTAAACATTAGTTAGGTCAACTTGACCAAACTCTATTGTCAACTTACTTCTTTTGTTTAAAACATTAAGGTATTTTAATACCAATATACGAACATTAATTATTTTTTAACATAAAAAAAATATTACAAGATTTACATGAATAATTAATTAATTTTTTTTTAAGAAAATACTATTTTCTTTATAAATACAAATTTTTTTATATTTATAACATTTATTTTAATATATTTTAAAAATTATAAAAAAATTACAGCTTTTCACAATATATTATATTTTCAAAAAATATTATTTTTAAAAAATATTTTGTAACGGTCATCAATTTTAAAAAATTTACATTACAGTCCTTAATAACTAATTTGCATTTCAATTTAGTCCAAAATTCGTCATTTAACTAACTTTTCTAACAAAATCCGTCAAAAGCCCTGATTTGATCAAAAAATGTAAAGTCAGGCCCTAAATCGCTAAAAAAAAAAGTCAGGCCCCTCTTGGAGACTTCATATGAAAAGTCAGGCCCTAATTTGTAATTAACCCTTTTTTGTTTGAATCAGATACGAATTCGTGTGCCTAAAATTTGAAATTGTCGGCGTGTGTTTCGTATGAACACACATTTAAATGAATCACCACATTTCGTGTAATAGCACACGAAATGTAAACTGATTCATCAGTTTACATTTCGTGTGCCAATACACGAAATGTTGGTGACCATTTTGTGTTGTAGTACACGAGATACTTTCCACATTTCGTATATTAGGACACGAAATGTAAATTGATTAATCAGTTTGCATTTCGTGCTCTAATACATGATATGTGGTGAGATTTCTCGTGTCTTTATACACGAAATGATCACCAACATTTCAGGTATTTCCACACGAAATGTCAACTGGTTCTTGAAAATTAATTGTCTCTTATTTAATTTTTTGTAGGGACGTAAACCTGCGACGGCCTCTAATAGAGAGAGGAAGGCCTAGGAGGCAGCTGCAGCTAAGGCAGATAAACGGAGCAAAAAGAAGAACGACAAGAATGTCGTGATTGAGCAGCTTGTGGATGAAGAGACTGATAGTGAGGGTACATATTCTAGTGAGGATTCATCTTCTCGTACTCGTTCCCGAGGTGCATCTGTGCATGAGGCACAGTTATCTAGTGATGAGGAGGAGGAGGAGGTGGAGGTGGAGGAGAGTGTATCTGTGAGGCCTCGCAAGAGGCAGGAGGAACGGGTCAGAAAGGGAAAAGGGGCTAAGGATGACCAGTGGCAGCTTAAGAGTAACCCCGGTGGCGTATATTTCCACACGAAACACCTTATAAAAAAAGTTAAATTTAATTATAAATAAATGTGGTAGGTTATATGATATTGTATGATGTTGGTTCATTCATATATGTAATCATTGTTTGTTTTCCAACTTATTATAACAATAAACATACAATCTTGATTAACATTTAATACGATAATTTCAAATACTCCCTCCGTCCCACGTCATTGTGAACCATTTTTCCGGGCACGATAATTAAGAAATATTATTAAGATAATGAAAATGTGTGGTAGGAAATGAAGAGAGAGAATGAGTGGAGTTGGTTGAATAAATTGTGTGGTAAGAAATGAAGAGAGAGAATGAGTGGGTGGGGTAGGGTGAATATAAAATAATAAATTTATTTTCATTTTGGGCAGTTTGCATTCACGTGGGACGAATCAAAATGAAAATAAGTTTGCATTCACGTGGGACGGAGGGAGTATATAATCTTGAGCAAGTGACATTCCTCTAATGTACAACTTATCATTAACCTCGTTTGGCAAATCATCGAAACAACTTAACTCGTTATATAACATGTTTAATTAATTCATTATATATAATCTTTATTAGAAATATAACACCATAAATCATTAATTTAACATAATATATGCACATCATAACATCGTCTGTTAGTTGATAAATAAAGTGATATCATTTTTACCTAATAAATGTGATAGGTTATATATGTTATTATGCGTTATTGTATGATGAATTATAACATGTTTAATTACTTCTTTAAATATACTCTTGATTAGAAATATAACACCACAATCATTTCTTCGGGGATTATAAATAAAGTGGTATCACTTAACCGTGATAGATTATATGATATTGTATGGTCCAATATGACATTTGCTACTTGTCATGCCTTAGTGTACAAAATTTGCTCAATTAACAACACATTCAATAATTTATCATAGCATATGCGTATCATTAACATCGTGTTGCAAATCATCGAAGAACACTTTCATTTTGAAATGTCGTATGGATATACACGAGAATAGGGCCTCATATCGTGTGTGTTATTACGACATTAATGACAGAGTCAATGTACATTTCGTATAATATCACACGACTTGATTTTTTTCGAAATTGGTCTATGTCGTGTATTATTACACGACATAATGCCTTCACGTCGTCCTTTCGCACACGACACGCGAGGGATAGTTTCGCCATTATTGATGCCTTGTATGTAGGATGCCTTGTATATAGAATTTACCCTTGTAAAATTGTAGAAAGGCGCTCTTCTTCACTTACCGTTGATCATACATGAAAAAAATGTGACACTCATTAGAATAGATATTTTATTTTTTACATATTTATCACTTTCAAATTTTATAAAGGCAAACAAAATCTCATTTTGATCTAACAAGTTTTGAATAAAGGTTTGTGTCATATGCTAAGAGACTTGTACATTGCTATGAGAAACGGTGGTTTTGCTCCAATAAAAAGCTGCAATCCACCGCCTAAAGCTCTTTAACTCCGTAACAAGTAACATAGCTGTTAAAGTTGGATCCAATATTCCATTAACTAATATCCTACACAAATATGGGGGCATAAAGCCAATCAACATAGCTGTAACATTCATTTTTCATTTTATTGATGTAATTATTCAGATTAAATACAAGATATTCACGGGACCCACAAACCAAAAAAGCTTGTAATAACAATTTCACCTTTTACATGCATACAGCACAAACACCACTATGCACAGCTCTACAAGCTTAAATTTATAATTTTCTAAAAAATATTATAATGCGATCCTCTTTTATTTTCATTGCTGTTGGACAATTGTGTAGGCTTCTCAAGAACTTAACTAGAAACTTAACAGAAAAAGATAACGGAGATTGGAAACAAAGGAATTCAAGTCGAGTCTTGTATTTAATACAATCTCCGTAAGAAGTTATTGCCCCGCACAGGTGCTTACGGTTTATATGGCAATCTTCTAGTAAGATAAAACGACTTATAAGTAAATGATAGGAGCACTCCAAATCAAATACTCTAGCGAACAACACAATGTTTGAAACTTTGGACTTTGAAGGATTTAATGCAACAATATGCAATGATTTGGGTATGTTAATCTATCTTACTAGAGGGTAGGGAGACTCAAATGACTGTGTATATTGATTGAAATTCGGAGGGGAAGTATATAAAGAGAGTCAAAGGGTTTGGTGGCTTTTCCCTTGAAAAGTCACAACTTTTCGGGTATAACAGCACTTTGCACGGCCGTGTCCAATGAACTGCACGGCCGTGCAAGGCAATATGCACGGTCGAGTTCATGGCTCAGCACGGTCGAGTGGCAAGGCAAGGCATGGTGCACGGCCGTGTCCTAGACACTTACACGGCCGTGCAGAAGCTTCTTCAGCCTGCTCGTCAGCCCTTTAGCCACAACAAGTCCACACCAATTTTGGGACCAACCCAAAACACACTTTGACCCAAAATTTAAGTTACAAATCATTTGTCATTAATTTCTCATTCACACGGAAATGGTTTTGAGACATTAAATGAGTTATATATAATCTACAACAAATGTAGATTACCATTTGTAACTAGTTTCGTTAACACATAACGAACTTCCGTTAGAAACTAGATCAACGTTAAGTTAAACTTAACTTTCCGTTATCCATTTCCAACAATCCCCCACATGAATGACAATTAATGCATGTATGCAATTTCGTCCAAAGTTCCGGCGAACTATTATTACATCGGGATAGATAGCTTGTGGCCTTGAATCTTCCCTAGTGAAATATTATCGGATATACTAGCCATTTGGTAGCGAGTCGCTTTGAACCAGTGACTGTCGGATGTATACCAAGACAATAATACTCACATAATAATAGCTCTAACAATTGTTGTTCTCACGTTTTGTCCATTTTGGCCCTGGACCGTATCTCATTCATAAGCGTTCATTTAGAGGCGGCCTTATTACCTCTCGCTTTATATAGGTGATTCTCACTATAAGGAGTATCATGCACTACTCCACCCGTAGGTATAGAAATCATTAAAAGTTTTCTCAACTTATCCTCACCACTGCTGCATGTGCTAGTACTTGGACGTTCTGGGAATGAGTATTCAACATCTCTAGGTTAATAAACCGAGTTGTTGTTTCCAAGTAACTCTACTAGAACTTATAACTTGGTTGTCTCATTGAACCAAGGGCCTGGGATCTCCATTTCTCAAGGTTGAGTGTCCGCTATAAGTTCTTTTGTTGTGGGTTTTTAAACCCATTCCCCTTAACAGTTTATACAGTTGATCTCTATTACTATCCTTAGGTAGACGGATCCGATTTTGACTTCACATGGCTAGTTGTGACAGTCGCATATTGAGATCAATTGTACTATGGTAGTGTGTCTAAGACCATTATGTCTAGACTTACCATGACGTTCTACACCTTTTCCTATTTTTCATTGTCGTCACAATGCCTTAGGTCATGTAGACACAAGCTTATTCCACGAAGGAATATCTTTCAAGACCATTCAACTTACATAGGAATTGTAATCTTTTAATCATAATTATATCCTTAAGTACACCAAGTACTTATGATTATAATATTCCAGTGATTGATTACAATTACAATTAGACCTTTAGTCTATCTAGAATGATCAGTCCCTTCGAGTGATCAAATTCTTCTATCGGTCAGTTTCTTCAAGTGGTTATTATCTATGTACCGTTCAGACTTCCCAAGTATTCGGTATCTCTAAGTGGTTTGACCTCCTTAGAGTCTACCTTTCGTAGATCTACTTTACGAGATTACCTCTCAAGAATCTACCTTACTAGAGTACACCTCTCAAGAATTTATTCGAACTTTCGAAGTACTTTTTCAAGATAATGGGATTGTGAAGGAACTAATCCTTCAGATGATCTAGAGATCTTTATCTCTAATATAACATCGGCTAATCCCATATCTTTCATGTCAAAGTTCTTCTTTAACATGTCTTTGGTATTCATGATCAATTCATGACTACCATTGTTATCCACGTAAGGACAGACTATTAGCAAATGATTCAGATGTTCTTTTAATGTATGTAGACACATTTGTCACATTCATTAATCTTGAATCCATTTGATAACATAGTTCTATCGAACTTCTTATGCCACTGTTTAGTTGCTTGTTTAGTCCATATGAATACACAAGTAGATCCAACACGGTTGTGCGACATAGAACGCCCGTTGTGTCATTTTGGATAATCTTGCATGAATCATAATGTCCTTTTGACAACTATCCTGGCTTTCTACTTATCAACAGATCCATAGGCTTTATACTTTTTTTTTTTAAGAATCCAATTGCAACCTAATGGTTTGCAACTTGGAGGGAGATCTACCAATTCCCAAGTATTATTAAGCATTATGAATTTTTATCTCACTGTTAATAGCCTCTTTCCAGAACGAACTATCCGACCGATAACGCTTCCTTAACAGCTTCGATTCGTTTTCCAACATAAATGATAGAAAATCAGGACCAAAAGACTTTTCCACTCTTGCCCTTTTACTACGTCTAGGTCCTTTATCTTCCACTTGAGATGGACCGTTTGTAGTCTAATATTTGAAGGTTTCATCCTTGGTACATCTAGTTTTGCAACCCAACGGTTCGCATAGGAAGATCAACCATCTTCCAAAATAGAATAGGATGCATTTGTCCTTCAACTGTATCTTGGTTTTTCTTCTTATTAAGAAGACCACCACCGTTTCTATGCATTTCCCATCATTTCAAGGAAGTATATTCTCAAAGAATATAACATGTCTTGCTTAAGTATTTCTACTTTAGCCGAATGCCCCCACAGTTTAGGTATTTATAAAACAGCTTACGAATACTTCAAATTCGTTAGGAGTTTTTATCATCAAATAACTTCCACATATATGATGATCCATTCTTTTAACTGTTAACAGTTTAACAGTTTCTGTTAATACTAGAAGTTCATATCAATAGAACTTATGTATTTAGCTTGTACCCCCACACTTGAGGTGTACCTCCACATATCAAATATTTTATGAATGTCCTAATTCATATTTAATATTTTCTTTAATGTGGAGTCATTTAATTGTAATAACCAAGTTATCTACAATGTCTTTCATCTCCTTGAGATGAACCGACGACATAGTCATATCTATGTTTAAGTGAGGTCTCTTCAACCATTTTTCCCCGTAAGGAAACTCGTTTGAAGAATACTGCATTTTTCTTGTTTGTCACAAATCTATATGCAATATTGTTAGTTTGCATATCCAATGGAAACGTAATCCATGGTTTTGGGTCCTATCTTAACCTCTTTAGGTTTAGATATTTCTACCTTTGCTAGGTATACCCACATAAGACGGAACTTTATCAATAAGGAGTTCACCATCTCCTTAAAAGATCTATCTTCCTTTTTCAATTGATTTGAGTGTGTAAGAAGCATTCGTTTGATAAATAAGTGTCAGCGTCCCAACAATTATTTTTCAAACGGTACTACATACTAACCACCTCTATCACTTCGAAACTCTTAATTTCTAATTAAGATGAATCACAAACCTTATTGTTTACTTAAAACTTTAAGGTTTTACTATTCCAAAAGACGAACTTTTGCATTATCAAATGCAATCATAAATAGAAGTAAAGAACTATCTATTTACTATCTCTGGTTTGAACTGATTTCTACAAAAGAAATCACAATTGATTTGCGAATCAACTTCATCTTAGGTAGTAATTTTAAATTAACTCGTCGACTTAGTGAATTTAAATTTACACGACCTAAATGAACACGCCATAACAATTGGAACACTTCAAACCAAGTAAATAAAATCTGAAATTTTATTCTTCGCACTTAGGCGGATAAACAATTACAATTTAAGGAGTCCTTCAACAAGGTACCCTTTACTAACACAAACAACCACTTTTGGTCAATTCAATCTTATGCCCCTAGGCTAAGTTGATCAAAGTCCAATGGAACATTTCTATCTTCATTCGCATTGGCTTGAAGAGGGTTTCCATCTTGGTTGTTGATTCTAGGATGTCGACATTCCCTAGCCATATGCCCGGGTTTGCCGCAATTAAAACAACTACCTTTAACCTTCTTGGTGGTCCTCTTCACTTTCCCGGTGTTCTTTCTCTTGTTTCCGGCACTTGTTTCCACCAAGTTCACTTTCGGTCTTTTAGTCACAATACACATAGTATTGTGCATCTCGAGAAAATCCCAAAATTCTCTCGCGGTCTTTATGCCACAACACACCTTGTATTGTGCATAATCCAAGCCACTAAGAATGTAATTGCGACACAAGAAATCACCGTGATTCCATGTATCCAAGTCATTCTTTGCTTTAGATTCATCATCATCGGATATCAATGGTGGATATTCCCAAAGAAAGTGCACCAATTTTAATGTTGTCAAATAGACCAACATTTTCTGTTGCCACCTTTTAAAGTTCATCCCGGTAAGAATACCCGGTCTTTCCGCATGTACGAACACATGAGACGGAGGGAGAGCATTAAGAGGTGCAACCCTTGAGGTTGTACGGGAAGGAGGTTTCTTACCATGAACCGGGTGAGACGGTGTAACATTGTTGAACGTAGCGTCACCTTGAGAAGGAGGCGTCACATTCCCTTGACTTGATTCTGTGGAGTCTTTATCGTTTGCCATCTTGAAGATCTTGAAGAAGCGTAAATAACTTCTTACGATTGTTTGACAATTGTGTAGGCTTCTCAAGAACTTAACTAGAAACTTAACAGAAAAAGATAACGGAGATTGGAAACAAAGGAATTCAAGTCGAGTCTTGTATTTAATACAATCTCCGTAAGAAGTTATTGCCCCGCACAGGTGCTTACGGTTTATATGGCAATCTTCTAGTAAGATAAAACGACTTATAAGTAAATGATAGGAGCACTCCAAATCAAATACTCTAGCGAACAACACAATGTTTGAAACTTTGGACTTTGAAGGATTTAATGCAACAATATGCAATGATTTGGGTATGTTAATCTATCTTACTAGAGGGTAGGGAGACTCAAATGACTGTGTATATTGATTGAAATTCGGAGGGGAAGTATATAAAGAGAGTCAAAGGGTTTGGTGGCTTTTCCCTTGAAAAGTCACAACTTTTCGGGTATAACAGCACTTTGCACGGCCGTGTCCAATGAACTGCACGGCCGTGCAAGGCAATATGCACGGTCGAGTTCATGGCTCAGCACGGTCGAGTGGCAAGGCAAGGCATGGTGCACGGCCGTGTCCTAGACACTTACACGACCGTGCAGAAGCTTCTTCAGCCTGCTCGTCAGCCCTTTAGCCACAACAAGTCCACACCAATTTTGGGACCAACCCAAAACACACTTTGACCCAAAATTTAAGTTACAAATCATTTGTCATTAATTTCTCATTCACACGGAAATGGTTTTGAGACATTAAATGAGTTATATATAATCTACAACAAATGTAGATTACCATTTGTAACTAGTTTCGTTAACACATAACGAACTTCCGTTAGAAACTAGATCAACGTTAAGTTAAACTTAACTTTCCGTTATCCATTTCCAACAATTGCCACCAATAAACCTATTAAAATAAATAATAATACCGCCGGTGCATCTTAACGGCGTGACAACTCAAACGGTGTCATTTTGTTTTGCCGCCTTAAATCGTTGTAGAACTTCATAATGAACTCCTCCGCTGCCTCATCGACGACATGACTGTCTTCATCAATGCCTTGTAACGGGAACGGCGAGTCAGTTACCCGGAGCTGCCTCACCATCGGACTTTTCCCGAAACCGGGTAGCGCCGGCGATGCCGCGCCGCTCTGCAACAACTCCAAAGCCTTCATTACGGCGGCATTTACGTAAACCGTCTCCTGCTCATCGGTTTGAGGAGCGTGTGTACACGAGAAGAAGTGAGAGTGGTTGTTATTGTGTTTTTTGTGGAAGGAGAAGAGGGAAAGTGGGTAAGAAGCGGGGCTGTTACTGCAGCTGAATTCGTACTCGCCGGGTGGTGGGGAGGGGAAGAATGGGAGGTTTTTGTCATGGTGGTGGAAGCGGCGGTGGTTGAGGGCGGCGGAGATAGACCATGCGTGGTGGTGGTGGAACATAAGGTTTTGCAATGCCTTGCCGGCGATCTTTCCGCGTTTTAGCATCATGTTAAGATCGGCCATGAGTTTGCCCTTTGACATTCCTTTCTTCAACATGTAGAGAACTACACGTACTAAACTCCATACCTTCTTGGCTATCACAGGCATATTTTGTTCCATTTTTTTTCAATGTGCTAATTAATTTCAACTATTGATTTTCTCTTCAAGTCGTGGGGAGAGAGAGAGAGAGAGAGAAATATGTATTGGGAGAGAGGAGAGGAGATGTTGAGATGGAACGGAGAGAAGGGGGATGGGAGGGGTATTTAAAGGGGTTTGGGGGAAGGAGGCCGTAGAGAAAGAGGACATACAATGTTGTACCTTTGACGTTAACTAAAAGTGACCTGTGGGTGCATGGTTTTCTTATATTGAATTACTTGCTTTATTTGCTTGATTATTGGTGACTGTGTAACGATTTACTACACTCGACCTCATGAGAGCTTATAATGCTGCCTTACATTGTGACACTTTTTTTTTTACATTGTGCCTCATGAGAGCTTATATTGAATTACATTGTGACACTTGAATTGGTTAATTGGTGTCTACATTTTGGTTTTGGGTAGGTTTTTATTATTTACCTTGGCTTTAGTATTAATTGTTTTACCTTTACTCAATACTCATCAGCTTAATTTTTTGGGTTGACATAGTTAATTTGACATTATATCATAGTTATAATTTTGGAATATTCATGAGTTCAAATTTGTTTGCTCAAACATGTACGGCTGCACTATGTGTTTACTTCTATAAGAACCTTAGATTTATTTTTTAATGGAAAATAAAAGAAACAGCCGATTTAATGATTCAAGTGCTTTATTATATTGAATGACGATATTACATCAACAATTTAACAATCACACTCAATATTAACATGCTACTGTGATAAACATAATTTTGAACCGGCTAAACTAGGGCTGAATCGAATCAGTGATATTTTTATAAATTACTAGCATTATTTTAAAAACATGCATGATGGCATTTTCGTAAATGCTGAATGTTTTCATCTGTAGCCGGTATTAGTTAACTATTGTGCTGTCACTATTTCATACATTTGATAGCAATCTTAAACACATGTGCTAACACTTATCAAAATGCATTCTCTATCACTCAATAACAAATTTTACAAAGAACTTCAAAGACCCGTTTGAGAGCCTAAAGTTATGACAGTTTTAGCATATACTCCCTCCGTCCCACGTTAGTTGAGACTTCTTTCCCTTTTGGGTCGTCCCACGTTAGTTGAGACTGCCCAAAATAGCAAATTTTTTAATATTTTATATTCACCCTACCCTACCCACTCATTCTCTCTCTTCATTTTTCACCATACAATTTATTCAACCAAACTACTATTAACTTCACTCATTCTCTCTCTTCATTTTCTACCACACACTTTCATTATCTTATTCATTTTCCTTAATTGGTGTGTCCAAAAAGTTAGTCTCAACTAACGTGGGACGGAGGGAGTACGCCTAATAACATTCTCATTTTTACTAGTAAAACAGATACACTGACGCTGGCTGTAACTAATGATGATTGTATCGTTTTAATGTCAGTGTTATAGTTTTTTAGTGTCAGGTAAATGAACTGACACTCCTTGTTACTAATTCTGACACTTCTTATTACTAACACTGACTATATCATTTTAATTCCAGCAGTATTGTTTTTTAGTGACATGTATATATGCTAACACTCTTTGTAAATGATGCTTACCGTCCATCCAAAGTTTTCGTTATATACAAAAACGTTATCAATCTTTTAAAAAATATATAAATTATTTATAAAAATGTCATTTGTTCGATTCAATCTGATTTAAAAACACTTTTTTTTTTTCTAATAATTAGACAAAACAAAATGTATTTTTCATGTGAAATATGAAGAGATTATCTCAAAGAAGCTAACTAAGTTCTCAAAGCTAACAAACAACAAATATACATCAATATTAAGAGTGCGTCTGCTGAGAAACGCGTTTCTCCATAACTATGGAGAAACGTGTTTTTCATAGCCAGAAGCTTTACATTTGATAACCAGAAAAAAAAAAAACCCAAGGCCAAGACCAAAAGCTTCTGGATATCCAGAAGCTTTGCATTTGATAGCGTAAGCTTTGCGGTTGATATCCGAAGCTTTGTATTTGATAGCGAAGGATGTGAAATGTATATCCGAAAAAAAAAACCCAAGGCCAAGACCAAAAGCTTCGGATATCCGTAAGCTTTGCATTTGATAGCCGAAGCTTTGCAGTTGATATCCGTAAGCTTTGTATTTGATAGCCGGAAGGATGTGAAATGTATATCCGAAGCTGTTAGGTGCATATCCGTAAAGCTGTTAGGTGCATATCCGAAATGTGTTAGGGCATATCCAAATTGCCATTGAAGGTTTACGGATATCCGAAACTTCAAATGTATATCCAGAAATATTTTGAAGGTTTCTGGATATTCATTTGAAGGTTTCTGGATATCACTTTCATAGGTTTCTGGCTATCTAGCTCATTGTCGCGCGACATGTCGGGACCCGTTTCTCCATAACTTATGGAGAAACGCGTTTCTCCCTAGATTTTGTGCAATATTAATGAGATTTTACGTTAAATTTTATATTTTTGGTCTTATATGTGGATGACATTTTACTTGCTAGTAATGATAAGGAACTTCTTAAGGAAACTAAGAAATTTCTCTCAAACAAATTTGAGATGAAAGATCTTGGTGAAGCTTCTTTTGTATTAGGAATCCAAATACATCGTGATCGTTCACAATGTATTTTAGGATTATCACAAAAGAGCTATATAGAAAAGGTATTACAAAGATTTAGCATGCAAAATTGTAAACCACATGACACCCCTGTCTCTAAGGGAGATAAATTCAGTCTAAAGCAATGTCCTAATAATAATATTGAATCCAAGTTTATGGAAGAAATCCCATATGCATCGGCAGTAGGAAGCTTAATGTAGGCACAAGTCTGTACTCGTCCAGATCTTGCTTTTATTGTTGGCATGCTTGGTCGATACCAAAGCAATCCGAGAAAAGAACATTGGGTTGCAGCCAAAAGGGTGATGAGATACTTACAAAACACGAAGAAATACATGTTTACATACACAAAGTCGGATCACCTTGAGATCATTGGTTATTCTACGATTTCGACTTTCTTTGGGTGCCAAGATAGTCGGAAATCGACATCGGGTTATGTCTTCACTTTGGCCGGTGGAGCAATTTCTTGGAGAAGTGCCAAGTAAACATTAGTAACTACTTCCACCATGGAAGCCGAATTTGTTGCTTGCTACGAGGCATCCAATCAAGCTATATGGCTGCGAAAATTCATTGAAGGACTGCGAATTGTCATAAATGTTGAGAGTCCTCTCAAGCTATATTGTGACAATCGAGCAGCGGTATTAATGTACTCCAACAAAAACAAAAGTTCATCTAAATCCAAGCATATAGATATTAAGTTTCTTGTTGTAAGAGAAAGAGTACAAAATAAATAAATAGATATACAACTTATAGGGACAAATTCCATGTTAGCGGATCCGTTTACAAAGGCATTATCTCCTTTGGTATTTCACGAGCATGTTGCTCATATGGGTGTAATAGCTTTTGATAATGCTTAAATCAGCGGGAGTTTGTGTAGTTTTCTATTTTGTGTTGGTTTTATTTATATTGATCTCATTTGGTTAAGTAGGACTAGTTGGAGAATATATATATATGCGTTCATAATATATATTCATTAATATTCCATGCTACATATCTATACTTAATCTATGTCATTTAGTTGGATATGTATATGTGATTAATGTGGATTTAGTTGCGAATCAATTACAACGACTGCCCCTTTAGTCCCTATACTTATAAGACTAATGGACGAGATTGTATTGGATGACAATAAAAGTGCACATAAGGGTTATCATTCATATTATAAATGATTTAAAAATTTATTTAGTAAAAGATATATATTAATATTAATCCAAGTGGGAGATTGTTAGAACATGGATTAATTAATATGTATTATTTAATTCATGTGTTATAATCATTTAATAATGTTGAAGTATAGACAAAATATGTAGAATCCCATTACGTGTAAATACCATTAAATGATGGGCATAATGGTAAATTCACACCACCATCTTTTGAAAGGGTGTAGTCCCTAAATGAAGTGTCCATTCTCTATCTATATAAAGGCTATCCATCAGCCACTAGAGACACTTTACATTCACCAAAATTCAGTCACAAAATCTACTCTTCATTCATTAGAGAAGAACAAAGTGTGGGCACTATCATTTAGAAGACTATCTCCCTACTTTTTCCTTTATTCAAGAACAAGATCAAGAATACACTATGGATTCCTCAGGTATACGCTTCCGTCTTCATCTTCTTCTCTAACTTAATCTAGTTGTGAGTCGGTTTAGGGTCCATTGGATCATTTATGTTCCAACAATGGTTTGACAAAATATTTCGTGAGACTAGGACATAAATTAGATAATATATTGTTATATTACGTAGATTCAGTTTTATCCAGGGACTAGAAGATAATTTTCCCCTAAAAAATCAGTTTTATAAGGCATAGAAAAAACGAATTTTGAAATCAAATCAGAATAGGACTGTTCAAATGTCAGTTTGTCTGTTAAAAAGTGACAATGCTAATGTAAAAATGTGTGTTAATGATAGTAATTTTGAGTGTTAGCATTAAAGAGTTCAAGTGTTTATATTTTTTAATAATAATATTTTTTTTAAAGACAAGGGCAAAACTCTCTAAATTTTATTTATAGCAAACAAGAAATAAAAATGAGTCGGTCTGGGGAGAAACGCGTTTCTCCGTGTTTCTGGAGAAACGGGGCTTGTTTTGTCGCGCGACATAATAAGCCAGTTTCTGGATATACTTTCATCAGCTTCTGGATATCCAGAAGCTTTGGAAAGGATATCCAGAAGCTTTGGAAAGGATATCCAGAAACCAAATATTTTTTCTGGATATCCTTTCCAAAGCTTCTGGATATCCAGAACATTGAATATGGATATCCAGAAGCTTTGGAAAGGATAGC
The DNA here is from genome assembly GCA_022495995.1 of Adenophora triphylla var. japonica. Lineage (NCBI taxonomy): Eukaryota > Viridiplantae > Streptophyta > Magnoliopsida > Asterales > Campanulaceae > Adenophora > Adenophora triphylla. The sequence continues at coordinate 188,821 of JAFEMH010002187.1, forward strand.
CAGAAAAAATATTTGGTTTCTGGATATCCTTTCCAAAGCTTCTGGATATCCTTTCCAAAGCTTCTGGATATCCTTTCCAAAGCTAGCTTCTGGATATCCAGAAGCTTTGGAAAGGATATCCAGTTGTGGTGGCTAAGTATGTCGCGCGACAAAACAAGCCACGTTTTTCCAGAAGCGACGGAGAAACGCGTTTCTCCCCAGATTTTGTGAATAAAAATATAAGGAGAGTGATATAATGCCTTACCTCAATAAATAAATAAAATATAAAAAGAACTAGGCAATGAGATTAACTCCATTTTACCCCCCTTATTATTGGATCCAACTTGGAATGGCTTATATTTTCGAACAGAGGTTTGCTCATCTTCAAGACCATAATAATCATTTTCTTCTAATTTATACCATTCTCTTCTACCATGAACTCTAAAAGCCCTAGCTTAGACAGCTACTCCGCCTACCATGTCTTCATAGTCATCACTCAAAGAATGTTTCCGTCCCTTTCTCATTATTTACAAACAAATATATAACATATTACAAAGGAGTAACCTCCAAGCTACGTAACACTAATTTAGCCTAGAAATAAGGGAATTGATTTATACTAGAAACTAATACTAGGAAAGGAATATATACAAAATAGTAAACAATACTCAGAATATACAACTTATATTCTAACACTCCCCCACAATCGAAGAGGGAGGTAAGCGAACACCGAGACTGTCACGAAAATCTTCAAATAATATTAACGGTAGACATTTCGTGAAAATATCAGCGATTTGGTGACGTGAAGGAACGTGAAGGACACGAACCTCACCCCGGGCAACCTTCTCATGGACAAAGTGAATGTCCATTTCAATATGTTTCGTGCGTTGATGTTGCACTGGATTACCCGATAAATATATGGCACTTACATTGTCACAATAAACCAATGTAGCTCGATCAATTGGACAATGAAGCTCAAGTAAAAGATTACGAAGCCAACATGACTCCGAAACAACATTTGCCACACCCCTATATTCAGCCTCCGCACTTGAACGTGAGATAATAGCTTGTCGCTTAGCAGACCAAGAAATGAGATTATCCCCTAGGAAAACACAATAACCCGACGTAGACCGTCGTGTATCCGGACAACCCCCCCAATCCGCATCCGTATAGGAAACAAGAGATTTAGGAGGGGACGGATAAATGTATAAACCCAGCTTGAGTGTCCCCTGAACATACCGAAGTATACGCTTCAACGCATTCATGTGTTCATCACGAGGGGAATGCATGAATAAACAAACCTGTTGAACCGCGTAGGTAAGATCTGGGCGGGTAAACGTCAAGTATTGGAGAGCACCTGCCAAACTGCGGTAAAGAGTCGGATCGGCATATAAATGGCTTGTGGAAGATCCAAGCTTAGGCTTGGTGTCAACCGGTGTGAGGGCCAGTTTGCAAGAGGCCATTCCTGCTCGGTCAATGATCTCAGCAGCATACTTGGCTTGTGAAAGAAATAAGCAGCCTTTGTGCCGAGTAACTGCGATGCCAAGAAAATAGTGAAGATCCCCCAAATCTTTCATTGCAAATTCGATGCTCAAACGAGAAATGAAAGAGAGACGTAACTTATCCGAATAAGCTGTGAGAACGAGATCATCTACGTACACAAGTAAATATGCAATATCCGAACCATTGTGATACACAAAAAGAGAGTTGTCCGATTTGCATTGTTTGAATCCAAGTGTAGCAATGAAATCTGCAAAACGCCGGTAACAAGCCCGAGGGGCTTGTTTAAGCCCGTAAAGCGACTTCTTCAACAAGCACACATGATTAGGAAACTCCTTACCACGAAAACCCAAAGGCTGATACATGTAGACAGTTTCACGCAAATCACCATGTAAAAATGTGTTTTTGATGTCAAGCTGATGAATATGCCATTTTCGAGAAACAGCAAGACTAAGAACAGTCGGAATTGTGGCGGGTTTAACCGCTGGGCTAAATGTTTCCCCACAGTCAATACCAACTCGCTGAGTTTTCCCGTCACATACCAACCGAGCCTTATGGCGCTCAAAAGAACCGTCAGACCTGTCTTTGTGAGTAAATATCCACATACATCGAATAATATTAGTATCAGGTGGACGGGGTACCAACACCCATGTCTTATTTTCATTAAGAGCAGAAAACTCGTCATTCATAGCCATTTTCCAATTATGATCATTTAGAGCCGACACAGGGTCCCGAGGAATGGGTGATTTAGTGAGGGCAGTGTGAAGATTAAAAGGAAGTTTGGGCTTGAATATTCCCCTTTGGGCCCGAGTGATAGGGCCGGATGTAGGAGGAGGGACAGGGTGCTGTATGGGCGGAGGAGACGAAAGTGGCTCACTGAGAGCAGGTTGTGGGCTCGGAGTAAGATCACCAACACCCGAAATGGGCTGTCCAGAAGGAGATAGAGGCGGGCTAAGAGACTGTTGAGCTGGAGTGGGAGACATAAGTCCATCCGAAGATTGTACCCAATGGGCCAAAGTGTATGGAGATATAGTGTCATCAAGAAAATTATAAGCCAAAGGAGGAGAATTGACCAAAGACGCAAAAGGAAAGCGAGTTTCGTCAAAAAGAACATGACGGTTAATAAAAATCTGTTTAGATGACAAATCATAACACTTATATCCACGATGATTCTCGGGATATCCTAAGAAAACACAAGGAGTAGACCGAGCCTGAAGCTTGTTTAAAGTAGGAGAAGGAAAGAGAGGATAACACAAACATCCAAAAACTCGAAGATGAGAGTAGGAGGGATCCCGAGTATAAAGGATTTTTAAAGGTGAATGATAAGCAAGGGTTTTATTTGGGATTATGTTAAGCAGATATGAGGCCATTGTGACAGCATGATGGCAAAACGAAGGAGGAAGAGAGGCATGTGCTAGCAATGTACGCACCATATTGTTAATGGATCTGATTTTTCGTTCTGCCATCCCATTTTTGAGAAGAAGTATATGGGCATAAAAGACGAAAGGAAAGACCATTTTGTTTACAAAAATCCCCAAATTTTGTGTTGTCAAATTCTCAACCGTTATCACATTGAAAACATTTAATATCACGTTCAAATTGTGTGCGAACATAATTGCGAAACGAGATAAAAATGGAAAACACATCCGATTTACGAGCTAAAGGAAAAACCCATAAATATTTGGAGTAATCATCTAGAAATAAAACATAGTAATGATGACCAGAAGAACTCAAAACAGGAGAAGTCCAAATATCACTATGAATTATATCAAATGGTAATAGCGTACGAGAAGTAGAAACATCAAAAGGAAGACGAATATGTTTGCGTAATGAACAGGCATGACAAATATTTGTCTTTTTTTCCTTATTACAATCTATAAAATTATGTTTCCTAAGAGACTCGATGATAGGTGTGCCGGGATGGCCCAATCTCTCGTGCCATAAAACCGGCGATAAAGCAACAAAAGCAGAAGGTGAAGAAGAGATGGCGATGGAATTGGTGATAGGATATAAATCTCCCCGACTTTCACATCTCATAAGATGCCTCCCCGTCCGAAAAGCCTTCACAGAAAACCCAAAAGAGTCAAATTCGACTGAGACGGAATTATCAGTGGTAAATTTACGAACGAAAACTAAATTTTTGATTATTTTGGGTGCATGAAGAAAATTTTTAAGTGAGAGAGGAGGGTGGGGGGAAGGTAATTTAGTGTGCCCATAACCATGAATTGGAATAGAATTCCCATCCCCAACAGTTATACCAAGTTTATTGCTCAATTTGAAATAAGGCGCGAGAGTACCTGAATTGGATGCCATGTGATTTGTTGCCCCGGTGTCCATGTACCAATTTGGAGGAGGTTGACTTAGTCCAAGAGTGTGCATAGCATTATCCACATCAGTTGGTACAGCTGGACCAGAAGAAGCTGTATAAGCTTGAGGGGCTCGACCAAGAACACCAGGCTTTCGAGGGGGGATGTGTGCCCACTGCTTTGTCCAGGAGGTAGCAGGAGCAGTAGGATAAGGGCATGGAGGGACTGCCCAAGGCCAAGTAGTGCCTGCCCCCACGGTTGCTGCCACGGAGTGCCATAAAAATCACCGACAGCAGATGACTGCGACCCACGACCATTAGAAGAACTGGTACCATTCTTACCACCTTTTTATTATTACTGCCTCCACCCTTTTTCCCATTACCTGGACCATGAGGCTGAGAAGCACGAGGGTTACCAGAAGAAGCTGTGGCCGAAGATGGCTGAGAGAAGGGCTGTGGAATACTAGCTTCTGTGCGAGCAACCAAAGTCGAAGCGGTGGCAGCTCTCTTCTGTAGGCCGGCTACCTCAAGGGTCAGCATGGATCTGGCCTGATAGAATTTCGGGAGAGGTGTCGTCTGCCGAATCATTGTGCCAACGCCAATGTATGCATCCGTGAGTTCGGAAACCATTTGAAGTACTAGGCGGTCATTTGTGACCGGAGCCCCTAAGTTCTTCAATTGGTCTGCCAACAACTTTTGATGTTGGCAATAGGCAGAAGTGGAGGTGAAAGACTCCATGAGAGTGTGCGAAAACTCCTGCTCAATCGTCACAGCTCGGGAGTTTTTGTTGTCGTAGAAGATGTCTCTGAGGCGATCCCATGCTTCCATGGCGGTGCTATCCGGTTCCATGATTGTATTGAGGAGATCATTAGAAATTGTGGTGTATATTCACCCCAAAACAGTAGCATCGAGGGTGGACCAACACTCAATCTCTTCAGCGGTTGTGGGTGGTTTCACTGCAGTAGTTGGCGGGATGTTGTGATTAACAACCCTAACAGCCCGGGTATGAACCTTAAAATGTTTCGCCCACGTTGCATACTGCCCGTTGTCTAACTCCAAGGAAATCGCCACATGATTTTTTATATTGAAGACGACAAGGGCGGGATGGAACGGGAATTTGGAAGAACCAGAAGACATAGCAGCGGTAGGAGAGGGGAATAAAACGGCAGAAAAAGAAAGAAAGAAAATATCAGAGATCCCAGGCGCAACGGAAGAAAAGATGTTAACCGAGGACTCGTGATACCATCAAAGAATGTTTCCGTCCCTTTCTCATTATTTACAAACAAATATATAACATATTACAAAGGAGTAACCTCCTAGCTACGTAACACTAATTTAGCCTAGAAATAAGGGAATTGATTTATACTAGGAAACTAATACTAGGAAAGGAATATATACAAAATAGTAAACAATACTCAGAATATACAACATATATTCTAACAATCACAAAGGTGTATGATTCAGACAAAAAATAAGCATCAACTTCTGATCCATATAGTGTACCATAAGGGGTGACAATATCAATAAAACTTTGAGGATTAGGAAAGAAAGGTCTTGCCATTACATTCATAGCAGCTTCTCTCGGAGAAGGGCTCTGTGAATTAGATGACGAAGGCTTTACTCCAGCAACATCTGTTATGAAAGTAAGTTGAAGTATACGGGATTCAATTTACACGCTTCATTGGGTCTTAAGTTAAGAGTTGTGGAATCTTGAGTTTTAGAAATAACAGATTGGATAGAACCAGTGGGAAAATGTATAATAGAAACCACATATTGTAGCTTTGAAGCAACAACTCTCTGTGAGACCTCAGTTAGACGAGGTGATTAAACCTCCTCATTATCTTTATCAATTACCTTATCATTAGAAGCAACCCTAGTCTTTTTGTCAGGACTAACAATTGCGACCTCCATAGAAGGTTGTGAATCCTGAGTAGTAGCAACCTCATTTGATGCTACTTTCACCTCTAACAATGAAGGAGAAGCCTCCTTATGCAATTTTTCCGTGGAAGGAGAAACCTTTTTATGTAATTCTTCCGTAGGGTTCTTCCTTTCTCCCGAACTAGGATTTCTTTCCTACAATGAGAAATATTGTGTCCTAGCAGAAAGCAATGCTTAAATTAAAGTGGAAGGTTATCATACATCACCTCTTGAAAGAAGCTAGACATGCAATCTTCATAATCCACGTGATTTTTTTCTGGCAATTTCATCAATAGATCAATTTGCACTAAAACCTTAACCACATGGCCGTGATAATTCCGTTGTTGTCTTGTCAATTGAAAGAGGCTTATCAAACAATCTTGCAAATGAGAACAAGAATATTTTGTTGAATAGATGAATCGGTAGACTCGGGAGCCTTACCAGGGGCGGAGCCAGGAATTGGCCGAGGGGGGGGCAAGATTACACGGGGGTTCGGGGGCAGCACTCCCGAATTTTTTTTTTCGGATCAGACAAGTAAAAAATGGGTCGAATCCATGAAATACAATGTATTTTAGTTAAAAAAAAAAAATGATAAAAGTAAATAATTCAAAGAACGATTGAAATAATGTTGAAGTATTTAACGCAAACAATTTATTAAAATATATTACTCGTACAAAAAAGAAATTCAAATTTGCTAATTAAACTTGGGATAATAGGAAGAAAGACCAAAAACAAAAAAAATGGGAAAAGCCTAACGAATTAATTAAGATTGAAAAAATGTGAGAAAATTAGGAGAAAGAGAAAAACAAAACTGTTAAGAGAAAGAATAGCAAAGATGGAAGACAAAATTAATTGAAAATGTAGGTAGCAGGGTTCGAACATGGATTTAAAAGGAAACACCAAAGGCTTTAACTTCACCCTTCTACCGCTGAACCACACCACTCACTGGTGTTAATCTTGAAGTTAATTATATATATACATATATAACAAAAATATGGTGGGGGCAAAAAAAAAATTTCACTGCATTTCCGCCGCTGGGGGGGGGGCGAGTGCCCCCACCTGCCCCCCCTGGATCCGCCCCTCAGCCTTACCCAAAACAGGAACCATGGGAGAATCTTGTTGTGGCTTCCACGACGATGTCCAAACTGAAGTCTTCATCGTAAACCTAGTATGAACCCACACATCCTTCATCCAAAGGCCTTGGAAATCTTCCTCAGTAGATAATTGTATCAGCATATGATGTTGATCCATATGCCCAAGCTTAAATGTACCTTTAAGTTGAAACTTTGCAAAAGTCATGCGAGTCGTCTCCATTGTAGGCCTTCCCTTGAAAAAAAATTCAACCAAAGTCCATGCAAAAGGTCGGGCAAAAGCTTCAATAGCATCCTTGGAGAGCTTCAAAGAGGGATCCCCTTATGCTTTTGATGAAGGACTCAAAGGTACTTTGTTAATCGATGGTTATGGTATGGAACAAATCAAATAGGCAAATGATTTGTTAATGGAAGGATTTAGAGGAGGCGGAGTAGGGTTTGTAGAAGGTGGCGCTCAACCGGGGGTAGGGTTTCCTCAATTTTTTTTTCACTACTCACACACACATGCACGCACAGAAGCGCCTAGGAGATAAATCCAAGGGAGAGAAAGCCTTTCCTCTAACTTCCGGGGATCGAACCCATGACCTCCAGATTGAAAGCCATAAGCTCGAAGCCGGCAGCCAAATCCCCATGTGCGGGATTTCCCAATTGACGAGAGAAAGGGTTGTAGTGTTGTCGCGTTAGGCAAGGGTGATGGGCCGGCCTTGGACGAGGGTGGAAGAGGTGGGAAGATGGTCGGTTTCTCCCGGTCGCTCCTAAGAGAACATAATTTTTTTCAAGTGTTATTATTTTTAAAAGTTAGTTTTGGTGTTAAAAAGTGTCAATGATAGTGTATAAGAGATCAATGTTAGTATTAAAGTCAGGTGTAGTGTTAAAGAGTGTTAATTGTAGTTATAAAGAATGTCGGAATATATAAATAAGTTCAGATTATTACCAAAAATGTCACTATGTGATTTAAAAAAAAATAGTTATTTACAAAAATTGTCATCGTGCGATTTTAAAAGAAGTTTCGATTATTACGAAAATGACATTACACGATTATAAAAAAAGTTTTGATTATTTACAAAAATATCAGAGCTTGATTCAAACATACATATTTCCTAATATTTTGAAAACGCTGATTTTTCTTAATTTTTTAGCGAAAATCTAATTTGTTGTTAAAGATATTCTTCTAGTTCATTGCCTCATTTCTGAGTTATGGCAATAAATTTCGTAATAAAGTCATTTGTTTCATAATAATTAGTGTTATACTTACTCCGACAATGTTTTTGTAAGATTTATTGTTTACTTGTAAAAGGGTCATACTATATATACAAGGCATGGAATTTACAAGGCATGTGCAAATGACCAAAATATCCTCATATATATACTTAAAAAAAAAAAAAAAGTCCCATTCCCTCCATCATTTCAAACAAAACTGAAAACACCGTTCTTCTCTCTCTCTCTCTGCGCGGCTCTCTCTCTCTCTCAACACACACGATGAATCAACGGACCACCACAACACCACCACCATACACAACAAAATGAAGACAAACAAGCTCCCTATCACCGGTGGAAAGTCCGAGCCGCCTCTACCGCCGCTCCAAAAGTAATCTAATTTCTAAACCTAAATTTCAATTTGAAAACCCAACATTAATTTTATACCTAAAATCGATTATATAATGCTTAATGTTGTTTAAACCTATCCTAAATGGTTCTAATTGCGATTTCGTAACATAAATTTGGGTTTTTTGTTGGGTTAATTACAATTTAGGGCCTGAAGTTCAGATGAGGTCCCCAAATGGGGCTCGACTTTTTTAGCGATTTAGGGCCCGACATTACATTTTTGATCAAATCGGGGCTTTTTGACGGATTTTGTTAGAAAAATTAGTTAAGTGACGAATTTTGGACTAAATTGAAATGCAAATTAGTTATTAAGGATTTGTAATGTAAATTTTTAAAAATTGATGCCCGTTACAAAATATTTTTAAAAATAATATTTTTTGAAAATATAATATATTGTGAAAAAGTAATTTTTTTTATAATTTTTAAAATATGTTAAATTAAATGTTATAAATATAAAAAAATGTATTTTTAAAGAAAATAGTATTTTTTTAAAAAAAAATTAATTAATTATTAACGTAAATCTTGTAATATTTTTTTAAAAAATAAATACCTTGTCCACCTCAAAAACTAGGCCCCACTATGGTGTCCCACCGTCTCCGTTCAATCCACCCCCAAAACCAAATATTCTCTCCAATTTAGAGTAAACAAATTAATTAATTGTGAAAATTTTATTTTAAAAAATTGTAAAATACCGTTTTTACTAATTGTAAAAATTTTGGGGCCGTGGTGCTTGCGCCGAGGCGGTGGTGGAGAGGAGTGGTGGGTTGGATGCGGTGGTGTTTATGAGTACTAGGGAGGTGGAGGGAAAATTTTATTTAAAAAATTGTAAAATACCGTTTTTACTAATTTTTAAAAATAAATTGTTTATGATTTATGTATTTTTAAAGACAATTTTATTTTTGAAAAAAACTAAAATATTTTTTAAAATAAATTAATTTTAAAATTTTAAAACATTAAAGGTTTTCTTATTTTTAAAATTATTTTTTAAAAATATTATTTTCCCAATATGCGAACATTAAAATTTTCTTATGTCAAAATCCCCCTGGGGAGGTTTTCTATTTTTTAAAACATTAGTTAAGTGACGAATTACGAACATTAATTATTTGTATAACTAAACATTAGTTAGGTCAACTTGACCAAACTCTATTGTCAACTTACTTCTTTTGTTTAAAACATTAAGGTATTTTAATACCAATATACGAACATTAATTATTTTTTAACATAAAAAAAATATTACAAGATTTACATGAATAATTAATTAATTTTTTTAAGAAAATACTATTTTCTTTATAAATACAAATTTTTTATATTTATAACATTTATTTTAATATATTTTAAAAATTATAAAAAAATTACAGCTTTTCACAATATATTATATTTTCAAAAAATATTATTTTTAAAAAATATTTTGTAACGGTCATCAATTTTAAAAAATTTACATTACAGTCCTTAATAACTAATTTGCATTTCAATTTAGTCCAAAATTCGTCATTTAACTAACTTTTCTAACAAAATCCGTCAAAAGCCCTGATTTGATCAAAAAATGTAAAGTCGGGCCCTAAATCGCTAAAAAAAAAAGTCAGGCCCCTCTTGGAGACTTCATATGAAAAGTCAGGCCCTAATTTGTAATTAACCCTTTTTTGTTTGAATCAGATACGAATTCGTGTGCCTAAAATTTGAAATTGTCGGCGTGTGTTTCGTATGAACACACACGAAATGGTCACCACATTTCGTGTAATAGCACACGAAATGTAAACTGATTCATCAGTTTACATTTCGTGTGCCAATACACGAAATGTTGGTGACCATTTTGTGTTGTAGTACACGAGATACTTTCCACATTTCGTATATTAGGACACGAAATGTAAATTGATTAATCAGTTTGCATTTCGTGCTCTAATACATGATATGTGGTGAGATTTCTCGTGTCTTTATACACGAAATGATCACCAACATTTCAGGTATTTCCACACGAAATGTCAACTGGTTCTTGAAAATTAATTGTCTCTTATTTAATTTTTTGTAGGGACGTAAACCTGCGACGGCCTCTAATAGAGAGAGGAAGGCCTAGGAGCGAGTGCGGCTAAGGCGAGATAAACGGAGCAAAAGAAGAACGACAAGAATGTCGTGATTGAAGCGACTTGTGGATGAAGAGACGATAGTGAGGGTACATATTCTAGTGAGGATTCATCTTCTCGTACTCGTTCCGAGGTGCATCGTGCATGAGGCACGGTTATCTAGTGATGAGGAGGAGGAGGAGGTGGAGGTGGAGGAGAGTGTATCGTCGAGGCCTCGCAAGAGGCAGGAGGAACGGGTCAGAAAGGGAAAAGGGGCTAAGGATGACCAGTGGCAGCTTAAGAGTAACCCCGGTGGCGTATATTTCCACACGAAACACCTTATAAAAAAAGTTAAATTTAATTATAAATAAATGTGGTAGGTTATATGATATTGTATGATGTTGGTTCATTCATATATGTAATCATTGTTTGTTTTCCAACTTATTATAACAATAAACATACAATCTTGATTAACATTTAATACGATAATTTCAAATACTCCCTCCGTCCCACGTCATTGTGAACCATTTTTCCGGGCACGATAATTAAGAAATATTATTAAGATAATGAAAATGTGTGGTAGGAAATGAAGAGAGAGAATGAGTGGAGTTGGTTGAATAAATTGTGTGGTAAGAAATGAAGAGAGAGAATGAGTGGGTGGGGTAGGGTGAATATAAAATAATAAATTTATTTTCATTTTGGGCAGTTTGCATTCACGTGGGACGAATCAAAATGAAAATAAGTTTGCATTCACGTGGGACGGAGGAGTATATAATCTTGAGCAAGTGACATTCCTCTAATGTACAACTTATCATTAACCTCGTTTGGCAAATCATCGAAACAACTTAACTCGTTATATAACATGTTTAATTAATTCATTATATATAATCTTTATTAGAAATATAACACCATAAATCATTAATTTAACATAATATATGCACATCATAACATCGTCACATTAGTTGATAAATAAAGTGATATCATTTTTACCTAATAAATGTGATAGGTTATATATGTTATTATGCGTTATTGTATGATGAATTATAACATGTTTAATTACTTCTTTAAATATACTCTTGATTAGAAATATAACACCACAATCATTTTTTCGGGGATTATAAATAAAGTGGTATCACTTAACCGTGATAGATTATATGATATTGTATGGTCCAATATGACATTTGCTACTTGTCATGCCTTAGTGTACAAAATTTGCTCAATTAACAACACATTCAATAATTTATCATAGCATATGCGTATCATTAACATCGTGTTGCAAATCATCGAAGAACACTTTCATTTTGAAATGTCGTATGGATATACACGAGAATAGGGCCTCATATCGTGTGTGTTATTACGACATTAATGACAGAGTCAATGTACATTTCGTATAATATCACACGACTTGATTTTTTTCGAAATTGGTCTATGTCGTGTATTATTACACGACATAATGCCTTCACGTCGTCCTTTCGCACACGACACGCGAGGGATAGTTTCGCCATTATTGATGCCTTGTATGTAGGATGCCTTGTATATAGAATTTACCCTTGTAAAATTGTAGAAAGGCGCTCTTCTTCACTTACCGTTGATCATACATGAAAAAAAAATGTGACACTCATTAGAATAGATATTTTATTTTTTACATATTTATCACTTTCAAATTTTATAAAGGCAAACAAAATCTCATTTTGATCTAACAAGTTTTGAATAAAGGTTTGTGTCATATGCTAAGAGACTTGTACATTGCTATGAGAAACGGTGGTTTTGCTCCAATAAAAAGCTGCAATCCACCGCCTAAAGCTCTTTAACTCCGTAACAAGTAACATAGCTGTTAAAGTTGGATCCAATATTCCATTAACTAATATCCTACACAAATATGGGGGCATAAAGCCAATCAACATAGCTGTAACATTCATTTTTCATTTTATTGATGTAATTATTCAGATTAAATACAAGATATTCACGGGACCCACAAACCAAAAAAGCTTGTAATAACAATTTCACCTTTTACATGCATACAGCACAAACACCACTATGCACAGCTCTACAAGCTTAAATTTATAATTTTCTAAAAAATATTATAATGCGATCCTCTTTTATTTTCATTGCCACCAATAAACCTATTAAAATAAATAATAATACCGCCGGTGCATCTTAACGGCGTGACAACTCAAACGGTGTCATTTTGTTTTGCCGCCTTAAATCGTTGTAGAACTTCATAATGAACTCCTCCGCTGCCTCATCGACGACATGACTGTCTTCATCAATGCCTTGTAACGGGAACGGCGAGTCAGTTACCCGGAGCTGCCTCACCATCGGACTTTTCCCGAAACCGGGTAGCGCCGGCGATGCCGCGCCGCTCTGCAACAACTCCAAAGCCTTCATTACGGCGGCATTTACGTAAACCGTCTCCTGCTCATCGGTTTGAGGAGCGTGTGTACACGAGAAGAAGTGAGAGTGGTTGTTATTGTGTTTTTTGTGGAAGGAGAAGAGGGAAAGTGGGTAAGAAGCGGGGCTGTTACTGCAGCTGAATTCGTACTCGCCGGGTGGTGGGGAGGGGAAGAATGGGAGGTTTTTGTCATGGTGGTGGAAGCGGCGGTGGTTGAGGGCGGCGGAGATAGACCATGCGTGGTGGTGGTGGAACATAAGGTTTTGCAATGCCTTGCCGGCGATCTTTCCGCGTTTTAGCATCATGTTAAGATCGGCCATGAGTTTGCCCTTTGACATTCCTTTCTTCAACATGTAGAGAACTACACGTACTAAACTCCATACCTTCTTGGCTATCACAGGCATATTTTGTTCCATTTTTTTTCAATGTGCTAATTAATTTCAACTATTGATTTTCTCTTCAAGTCGTGGGGAGAGAGAGAGAGAGAGAAATATGTATTGGGAGAGAGGAGAGGAGATGTTGAGATGGAACGGAGAGAAGGGGGATGGGAGGGGTATTTAAAGGGGTTTGGGGGAAGGAGGCCGTAGAGAAAGAGGACATACAATGTTGTACCTTTGACGTTAACTAAAAGTGACCTGTGGGTGCATGGTTTTCTTATATTGAATTACTTGCTTTATTTGCTTGATTATTGGTGACTGTGTAACGATTTACTACACTCGACCTCATGAGAGCTTATAATGCTGCCTTACATTGTGACACTTGAATTGGTTAATTGGTGACTACATTTTGGTTTTGGGCAGGTTTTTATTATTTACCTTGGCTTTAGTATTAATTGTTTTACCATCAGCTTAATTTTTTTGGTTTGACGTAGTGAATTTGACATTATATCATAGTTATAATTTTGGAATATTCAAATTTTGTGTTTACTTCTATAGTGTTATTGAGTTACATGTTTACAACTGATGTGATATCATATTCTATAAGAACGTTAGATTCATTTTTTAATGGAAAATAAAAGAAACAGCCGATTTAATGATTCAGGTGCTTTATTATATTGAATGACGATATTACATCAACAATTTAACAATCACACTCAATATTAACATGCTACTGTGATACACATAATTTTGAACCGGCTAAACTATGGCTGAATCGAATCAGTGATATTTTTATAAATTACTAGCATTATTTTAAAAACATGCATGATGGCATTTTCGTAAATGCTGAATGTTTTCATCTGTAGCCGGTATTAGTTAACTATTGTGTTGTCACTATTTCATACATTTGATAGCAATCTTAAACACATGTGCTAACACTTATCAAAATGCATTCTCTATCACTCAATAACAAATTTTACAAAGAACTTCTAAGACCCGTTTGCGAGCCTAAAGTTATGACAGTTTTAGCATATATGCCTAATAACACTCTCATTTTTACTAGTAAAACAGATACACTGACGCTGGCTGTAACTAATAATGATTGTATCGTTTTAATGTCAGTGTTATACTCCTTCTATCCGGGCCGAAGTGTCCGAAAGAGACAATTGCACGAGAATTAAGGAAAGTGATGTAAGAAAGAGAAAAGTTTAAATGTTGTGAGTATAAAAATTTAAATAGGAGAGAGAATGAGTGGGAGGAATAGTTAGGAGAGAGAATGTTGTGAGTGTAAAAGTAAAGGAGTAGGTTTTGGGGGAAACTAGTTTCTCCCTAACATTATAAAAAGTCTTGTTTTAAAAACTGAAACAAAGGCACGTACAATTTTTTTTTTAAATGAAAGACAAGACTTTTTATAATATTTGTGTAAAATCTAGGGAGAAACGCGTTTTTCCATAAGTTATGGAGAAACGGGTTACGGGTATCCAGAACCTTTTGAAAGGATATCCAGAAACTTTTTGTATTGGCCATGACCTTGTCCCATGGTTACTTACGGATATCGTCTCAAAGGTTCTGGATATCCGTAACCCTTTGAAAGGATATCCGAGAAGAACATGAAAGTGATATCCGAAACCTTCAAAATGATATCCGTAAACTTTCAAAATGTTTCTGGATATTCATTGATGGTTTCGGATATACATTTGAAGGTTTTCGGATATCCGTAAACCTTCAATAAGCAATTTCTGGTCTTGGTCTTGGATTTGGCTTCAAATCTATTTTTTCTGGATATCCGCCCAAAGGCTTCTGGATATCCGTTCCAAAGCTTCTGGATATCCAGAACCCTTTGAGACTGATATCCAGAAATTTTCTTCTGGTTATCAAACGTATAGCTTCTGGCTATTAAAAACGCGTTTCTCCATAGTTATGGAGAAACGCGTTTCTCAGCAGACCTACTCTAATATTTGGGGAAACTAGTTTCCCCCAAAACCTACTCCTTTACTTTTACACTCACAACATTTTAAATGGGACGCCCAAAATAGAAAGTTGGGACACTTCGAACGGGACGAAGAGAGTAGTTTTTTAGTGTCAGGTAAATAAACTGACACTCCTTGTTACTAATTCTGACACTTCTTATTACTAACACTGACTATATCAGTTTAATTCCTGCAGTATTGTTTTTTATCGACATGTATATATGCTAACACTCTTTGTAAATGATGCTTACCGTCCATCCAAAGTTTTCGTTATATACAAAAACGTTATCAATCTTTTAAAAAATATATAAATTATTTATAAAAATGTCATTAGTTCGATTCAATCTGATTTAAAAACACTTTTTTTTTTCTAATAATTAGACAAAACAAAATGTATTTTTCATGTGAAATATGAAGAGATTATCTCAAAGAAGCTAACTAAGTTCTCAAAGCTAACAAACAACAAACAACAAATCTACATCAATATTAATGAGATTTGACGTTAAATAATATCCCCTTTTTAAAATGACTATAAAAAAAAACATTAAATTGCTCTTGATCAATTATTTACTAATTGATAATAAATTTATTATTTTTAATATTTATAGTGAACGGAGAGAGTGCTTATCTTTTATAACAAGCTTGAGCAGTATCATTTTTTGGAAAATAGTAAAGTTACAGAAAAAGTGTTACAAAATTTGGTTGACGAAATGATTTATCAAGATTTTATTTGTGCTTTTCATTAAAGTATGACAGGTAAACAATCGATTTAATAAATAAAATATCGTCAATTCAATTTATATTCAACTTTTGAGTTAGTCTTATAAAAAACGCGTTTTTTCTAAATTTAAGGAAAAATTATTTTTACATTGGGACTTAATAATACATGCACGGATACTCTTCACATTTACACTGACACTTTTTTATACTAATACTAGCACTTTTTTATTCTACACTGACACTCTTTATACTCGCACTTAATATACACGCACTGACACTCTTTCCACTGGCACTTTATTACATTAACACTGACATTTTTTTACACTGACACTTAATTTACATGCACTGACACTCTTTACACTGTCACTTTGTTGCACTAACACTATCACTTTTTTACACTGGCATTTTGTTACATTAACACTGTCACTTTGTTGTGCTAACACTGACACTAGTGAGAGAAACAAAACACATTTTTTCTAAATTTAAGAAAAAATGCGATTTTTGTAAAATTTTGACTCAACTTTTATAAAAAAAAATAAAAGACAATATACTTATAGCATGAATGCTTTAAATCGAGTGCTTTCGGTTAATTATTTTGTGAATCTTTTGGGAATGGTTACTTCAATAATTAAATGATAAGACAGAAGAGATAAACAAAATTGAAACTATCGGGATTGCAATCTCAACATTCTTAATTTGAGCTGTGCAATTATTATCTTCTTTTATCCGAAATTACAGTAAATATAGTGGAGAAATCTTAATCAACTTTTTTAGTTAAGAAGAGACGTTGGCGCGCAAACAAGTTAGGCCCTTTGTTTTGTTACACGCCTCGTTTTATAATTGGATTTGAACTTGTGGCTTCTTCCCACAGACTCACAGAAAGAGATAGCTTTTCTTAGTGAGGGAGGTTTCCACCAATCCCGCTCCACGTGCTCCCTCCCTCCTCTCCAAATTAACTACAGTTCACTTTTTAACCAATTTTACTTTGTCACCCCTTTAGCGGAAAAAGGTTCATGGGCGGACCCCAACCCAAGGTTTAGTTAGTCAAAATATTTACAGAAAATTTTGGGAGAAACCTGTTTCTCCATAAGTTATAAAAAGTCTTGTTTTTAAATATATCAACTTGGTGTTTTAAAGCCTAAACTCACTGTTTTAAAGTGGACTTTTTATAACTTATAGAGAAACAGGTTTCCCCTAAAACCTACTCAAATATTTAACCTTAATTATGTACGTTTCCCCTTTTAATTAAGTTCCTTTCTTTGTTGGTAATACATGAATTACATTTAATATTTCTCAATATTTGATGCGATTTGATCGAGTTCAGAATTAATATTTTTGATAAAAACAAACACAAATATTAAATATACAAATGAAAATCTAAAACTTATTATTGATACAATATTAACAATACGGATAATAAATAATAAGTTTTAAATTTTTATAAAAATAATTAAATTAATTTAAAATTATTGCTTAAAATTTATACGTAATAACAATAAAGGGGGGAGGGGGATATCATTTTGGGTCAGATGAAGTATTTTACAATACACCTCTTATTTTGAACAAATATCAATGGTCGGTTTAAAAAAAAAAAATTATCAATGGTCCTGGTAAAATTTAGTTTTATCTCACTTTTCCTTTGTAGTTAATTTTTATAAAAATGAATGTGATGATTCATGAATCGTCCGAATCAGCTTTAATCTAACAATAGGTTTTAATTAATGTAGCTACTAGAACCTGAAACCACAAATAAATGACTTATCGAGATGGTATCCGGCTAACACGCTACGGCGTGATAATAAGATATGGTGTTATGAGTTTCTATAAAACTGTATTTAAATAACGTAATCTCAAAATACCCAATTTAGCATTACCTTTTTCCGTTGTATATGCAGTAGTATTTATAATGTTGTTATGGGATGTTCACAAATTCCGTAATCTTGGAGATAACGTTGGCATAACTGTCTATGATAATGTAGGAGGTGGTTACTAATAATGACGTGAGTTTACGCAAGTATTGTTTGATCGAGGTCGCCTAGTTTACCGAGGTCGACCTGAATATACGTGTCTTGCCTAGGCAGAGATTGTATAAGCAGTATATCGTAGGTCGGATGAGGCTAGGTCGGGACCAAGGAAGGTCGGTCAATAAGCTTGGTCGACTGATCTTGCTTAATGAGCTCGTGCAGTTACGACAACTTGGTGGGCATTTGGGCTCGCTTGGACATAGGGTCAGTTTGTTGGCATTGTCACATAAATTTTATTCCATTCAGTGGCCCCCAACTTTCTATCTCGACTTGTCGAGTGGGAAGTTATGAAAATTATTTGATTGCAGGTTGGAGGCGATGTCTAGTAGATCGACTTGTTGGGTGCAGATCATTTCTCGACATTTGACTTTTGGTGGTTGGATGAGTTGTCTTCAATGCGCCGTAATATTCGCGTTTAATGGTACAGATTCTGTCGATTGGACATTCGACTTGAGAACTGGCGTGGGCTTTAATTCGGCTCATGATTTGACAATAATCAAACCGTTATCCAACCTTTCCAATTCAGGTACGGAAAATGGAGGTATAAAAGGAGAAGTTCACTCATTTCCAAACTTTACCATCTTCAAATTTGTGAGAACCCAGCAAGAACAAGAGCAAGGAATTCATCTCCGTTAGTTAGCAAACTCTTTTCCGGCACTACAATTATCTTTCTCCCCCTTTGAAAGCACCATGTATTCATCAATTTCAATTTTTTGGGTTTGATTTTGAAGTTTTCTTCCTTTTCTGCCATGGCTAGGACCTTGGGGTTCGAGTTTGGGGCTAGGTATGGGTACAACAGCATAAACCTTAGGATTTATAGGAGGTTAGAGGGGCCGTGGAGAGAGTTAACCTTAGATGAGTGTGTCATCATATTAAAGCGATGGAGTTTATTTTTTTGGTGAGATTGGGTTCCCTGCAGGAGAGAGTATGGGGGATTTGGATGTGTACGATCTACGGATTATCCGCTTCCGTCTGTTCAACAAACTTATTGATCATTTAATTATTTTTTATATCAAATCCAACAAACCACCATTTCCCTGTCATAGGTTAGCTTTCTCAGGGGAATCTAGGTCGTCTTTAGATAGTTCAGACCCTTCTTCGTCTAGGACCAATTCCCCTTTTCTTTGTATTCTGTAGAAATGGCAGATAATGCTCAACAAGCTGTGAGCTCGCAGAGTGAGAGGTCGAGCTCCTCCTCTTGAAGGATTGTGGACAAGTTTTGCTCCACTATAATGAGAGGCAAAGGAAGGCCCAGTATTGGTCACATTGGGAACTTAGTTCAACTAGGGTGGCCTTCTACTACGGCCAATTCGAGGTAGGGTTGAGACTCTCCCTAGACCCCTTCATCTGTGAATTCTTGGAGTGTATGGTCGCGGTCCCCATGCAGCTCGGTGCTAATGCGGTTAGGGTGTTGGTGGCAATTGCCATAGTGTGCAGGTTCGTCGGGTACGAGCCATGTATGCATATGTTTAGGAAATTTTTCAAGATGGTCTTCAATGATATGACTTGGGGAATTAGTACTCCATCCAAAGCCAAGGCCCCTAAACTCTTTTCTAACTTGCCCAATAAGGTCTCAGATTGGAATAGTCTCTTAATCATGGTAGAGAGCGGGAATGGATGGTAGTTCCCCTTGCCTGGAGAGGATTTTGAGCCAATGAAGGAGGACGAATATTGGGTCCCAGATTGGAGCAATGAGTTGACCTGTAGGTTGACATTGGTTGCTAGCAATAGCACAATTAGTTTGGCCACGCTTGAGTCGAGCAAGGAGTATTACGTCCAAGTTGGGATGATGATGGGTGGTTACGAAGGAGTAGCCCCTTTTGTTCAAATAATAAGGAGCCTTAGGTATCCTGATTGGGTCATCCATGAGAGAGAAAGGTTCGCGACCCAATTCCGCTACTGCAAGAGAAATTCAGACCATTGAAAGAACCTGCTCCATTATGGCGATTAAGTGTTTGTCTTATTTTTCTCTTCTGTTTGTTAGTCTTTGCCCGTCATCTCTATACTGATTCTTTTTCATTTTGCACGTGCAGTTCTTACTCTGGCCCAAGAGTCATAGATGGAAAGAATTGTTGATCTTGGTGGTCGCAGGAAAGTCGCAGGGAGCATAGTAGGGCCAATGCTCAGGCCAGCAGGGAGAGCGAAGCAATTGCGAGGAACAACTTGCTCTTGAAAGAAGGAGTGGGGATGGTTCCCATCGATGGCACTGAGCCCTTGCAGCCATCGAGACATAAGTTCAAGTGGAGGCCCCTAGGCCGGAAGGGGGAGTGAAGCCCGAGCCTGCTCTGGGGTCAAGCAACGACCCTCAACCTGAATCAATGGAGGGCCAGGAACACCAGGTCGACTTCATTGATTTGGAACCTCGAAGGCTAAGATGATACACAGGGCGATCTAGCCCTTACCCGAACCAGGAATAGTTCAAGGGTAGAGGTGGTTCCAGAGGGTGCGGGCACCTCTAGGCCGTCAGACTTTCGGTCTAGCATTCCAGTTTGTCAAACTCCCACTTCAAGGGATGCAGGGGAGGTGTACTCCAGGGTGGATGCACTAGGGGATGTGGCCCCCCTTAATTGGGGTGAATTATTTATGTTGGGAGTATTCCAAGCTAGCTTTAGACCAGGCCATCATCCGTCGAGCAATGGATAGGGAAATGCTTGCCACTTTTGCAGAGGAGGGCTTGACTCCGGAGGAGTACAGCGATCGCTCCGGCCTATTTGCTTCCGAGGTACACTTTAAATATTTTCCCAATCTTCCCTCTCACTTTAAATGCCCACTTTAATGCTGAGAAGGATCAGGATGAAGCTTACTCGGCTCTGAAGGCGACAAAGGAGTAGCTCGCTCTTCTCCAAGAGCAAGTGGACTCCTGGGCTCTGACCAAGGCTACGTTGGAGGAAGATGTCGCCCAAGCCAAGTAAGGCAAAGCTGAGTTGGAGGGACAGCTTGTGCAACTATCCCAACTGGTCAAAGATCGCAACAACAAAAAGCTCAAGCTGGATGAGGACCACAAGGCTGCTAGGCTCAAGTGGTGGGAGGAGGCCCAAGCAAGGGAGAGGGCTGCTGTGGAGTAGTTTAAGGCCAATAATAAATGCTATCATATCATCCTATCCCGAGCTCGGGATTTCTATGATGTAGGACATCAGCATATGGCTTGTCGGGCCATAGTAGATCCTACTATCGACATATGTGTGGACTAGTTGGTGAAGTAGGCCTTCGAGGATCGCTATGACGAGCTAGCTCGCACTGGCTACTCCCTGGTTCCCTATAACTCCAACGACCCAGCCGTTATTGCTAAGCAAGACGCACAGGATAGGCTTAAGCCTTCGGGCGCTCCAGATGTTGAGTCTAGAAATTTCAACTCCATTATTCAAGAGCTCACGGAGGCTGATAAAGCTGAGGAGGAGAGGGAGGTCACTCAGGACCAGGTTGACTTTGTCTATCTTTTGTCGAGCAAAATATTATTACTTTGCTATTTTTTTGATTGTTCAACTTGTATTAGAACGAGATCGACCAAGATGTTAGTCGGACCTGTTTTAAATAATGAGACATACCAAAGTTTTAGTCGAGCCTGTTTATGAACGAGATCGACCAAGGCTTTAATCGAATCCATTTAATAACCAGATTGACTAAGACTTTAATCGAATCTGTTTAAAAACGAGATTGACTAAGGCGTTAGTCGGATCTGTTAAAAACGAGAATGACAAAGGCTTTAGTCGAATCTGTTTTAGAACGAGATTGATTAAAACTGTAATCGAATCTGTTTAAGAGCGAGATTGACAAAGGATTTAGTCGGATCTGTTTAAGAATGAGATTGACTAAGGCTTTAGTCGAATCTGTCTTAGAACGAGATTTATTAGGGATTTAATCAAATTTGTTTAAGAACGAGATTGACTAAGGCTTTAATCGAATCTGTTTAGAGATCGAGATTGACTAAGAGAGGCATCTGAGTTAATACATAGAAAGCACGAAACAATGACGTTGGTGGAACTTCTTGGGGAGTAAGCCCTTTTTATTGACTACGTGGGTTATTACATAAAGAGTTCACCAGCCTTTATATCGACACAAAAACAAACTCAAAATAATATTTAGTCAAGTGATTAGCATGCCAAGGATGTTTCATCTCGCTTCCTCCCGGATTGCCAATCATGTAGGTCCATTCTTTGACTATCCTCGTGATAATGTATGGGCCTTCCCAGTTATGTGACAACTTGTTTTGCTCGTCTTTACGCCCATTCGCTTCAATTTTCTCAAGATATAGTCTCCAACTTTGAACGACCTTTTCTTGACCCTTTTGTCGTGGTAACCCTTGGTTTTATGTTTGTAGTTAACCATTCAGAGTTGGGCCGTCATCCGTCCTTCATCGAGCAAATCTAAGTCGATCAGCCTGTTGGAGTCATTTTGAGTTTGATCGAATAGTGCAACCCTGGCTATAGGAATTTGTAGCTCGGATGGTGCCAATGCCTCTAATCCATAAGTAAGAGCAAATGGGATTTCCCATAAGGCCCCTGGGTGGTTGTACGGACTGTCATGACCCTAAACCTAGGCACTATTTTGGTCACGTGTTGGGCATGTGGGGGTGGGGTGCATTGCATCTCATTTTAAGCATTTCATAATATTTATGCTCTTATTGTGTTAGTTTTGATATTTTAGGTTGTGAATAAATTCATTTTAAATATTTAATGTCTAAATGGAATAAATAGAAATTTTGTAGTTGAAATATGAATTGTTGAAATTTAATAAATAAAGGTATAAAGTTCATTGAGATGCTTTAGTGTAAATGTTGGAAGTAAGGTGGTTGGTTGTACTGACTCAATACTTGGAGGAGCTAGAGTGTAACTTGAGTTATTAAATATCCTAAAACCATGTAGAAGCTTCATTTTTCTTTCATCAACTCATTTCTCTTTATCGTTTCCATGGAAAAGAGTTCAACCTAGAGTTACCTTCAATAAATCCCCATAAATTCAATTTTCATCCGTTCCTCGATCCGTCTTCATATAAACGTTCAGGAAGCCGAGTGAAACATTTCTAGCCAATTAAAGTTTATCTTATTTTCGAATTATTTTGGTAAGTTATTATGGTTTCTTTCAATTATTACTCATTCCATGTTAAATGTTGATATTATTATGATATAAATGGTTCTTGGTATTTTTGGCATTTTATTTGGTTTTGGAAAGCATGGAAAATGGGCTTTAGAATGAGTATGGTGAAGTTGGTTGGTATAATGGTTAGGCTTAAGTGAAAAAGGTTGGTATAATTATGTTACATGGCTTGGAGGGAATATGTTGTGTGGATTGGAAGGTGTGGAATTGATTTGGAAAAGGTTCATGCTGAAGTTTAGATAGGTTACTGATTGTTGAGGTAGCTTAGTATGAGTAAAATGGCATTTTCTTTCCTTGGCTGCTGATGTTTTGACCTCAGTATGGCATTCTGGTGAAGGGCACGAGTCGTGCCCTGTGGCACGAGTCATTCCCCCTTTGATCACTCGTAGAACTAGTCGTGCAATAAAGTGCACTTGTGCTGGGAGTGGGCACGAGTCGTGCCATGGGGCACGAGTCGTGCCATGGGGCATGAGTCGTGCCCTGCTCTGCTCACTTGGTATCAGTTTTCAAACAAAACTAAACCTAATCTAGCTAGTATATATTTAACCCCTTTTTGACTATAATCCTAGTACAACATATGTGCTATACAATGAAGTCTTACTTTTCCAAAATGATATAGGGAAGGTTCTTAAATATGGTCTTGAAATTGGTTGAAAGTGTAAGTACCCCAATCTGGATCACTCCCTTTCAAACACACGGGAAACACCGCAGACTCATCCACGCAGTCTCAGAGACCTCTCTCACTCAAAACCCTCTCAAAACCCTCTCAAACCCCCAACCAAACCAGGGGAGGAGCCTTTCTGGGATAAAAAGGGACAAAAGGGCCTTTCAGGAATTTTCAGGAAACTGGAAAAGCAATATAGGTCCGTACGGACCTCTTTGTTTCCATAATTACTGAATCCCCTTAAAGTCCACAATATTCCCTCAAATCCCGGGAGAAATGATGGTTTCCATGCAGACTTGGTCCGTACGGACCTCTTTGCATGCAAGATGGTCCGTACGGACCTCTTTGCAAGGGGACATCATCATTTCCAGAATATTCACCATCATTGCATATTCCCTCAAATCGAGGAAAACCAAAATCCTGGATAACCAAGGAGGTCCGTACGGACCTCTTTGCACCAAATCTGAGACTATAAATAGAGGGCTCCCCCTCCTCATTTTTTCACACCTCCCTCTTCTCTCTTCCTCCCTAAGCCTTCTGGCTCCCCTTCTAAGCCCTTTTCGAGGCATTCCGGCCCGCTTCGGATCCTTCCGAGGCCTTCCGAGCCCCCTCGAGGTGCTCCGAAGCCTCTCCGAGCGCTCCCGAGACGCTCCCGCGCTGCCCCGAGGCACTCTCGAGGTACTCTGAGGCCCCTCGTGGTACTCCGAGGCCTTGCCTGGTCTTTCCCCGGTGTCCCGGCTCTTTCCGAGTCAAACCGACGATCCCAAACCACGCCGAAACTCTGCCCGAGTGATCCCGACGATCCCCACGCACGCCGAACCTCTGCCCGAGTGATCCCGACGATCCCCACGCACGCCGAACCTCTGCCCGAACGCAGCCTACAACCTCAACTCACGCCGAAACTCTGTCCGCGGACAACCGGCATCCCCGAAGCAATCCGGAACGCTACTCCGACCTCAAACACTATTCCCCTGCGGAAGACAGACACGAACCAACATTGGTAAGGCTTCCTTCCTATTCTATTTCAATACATTTCAATACAATGTAGACATCCGATACAGCATGCATTTTTAAAAGCACACACACACACACACAACATTTAAAGGATATTAGGGGTATCCGAAAGACTCGTTTTACGAGGCTACTCGGGTGAGCTCTAATATTCTAATATTCTCTTCCCGAGAAGTCATCTGACCTCCGAACTCAAAATCTCATCACACAAAAACAGTTTAAAATTTATCTTTAAACTGATGCCCTTTTTCAATGTTTTGGGCTTAATAAAAACGGCGTGGCGACTCTACAAAGCAAAACACAGCGAGACACCTCCAACCTCGCAAAACGCTAAGACGGAATAAAGCCAGATGCCGGGGCGCGATTGTGCTGCCTCTCGGATCCGGGCGAACATTCCCGAACAGCGAACGAACGCGAGATGCACGGGGCACCATCCGCGCGCGAGCCGGATCCCTGTAATTTCAGTTGGCGACTCCGCTGGGGAGATTTTGTTTTAAAAACTTTTAAACAAAACAAAAGATTTTTAAAACGATGATGAGGGTCAAACTTTCATTTTACCCCTTCCTTTAACTGTTGTGTGTGTGTGCACGTGCTTCGTTTTTATTTTACAAAAAAAATAAAAATACAAAAAAATGCATCAATATACATCTGTGCATACATTTAAAATTCTTCAAAATTTTCTATTTTACTCAGAAAAAGAATTTTAGAGACCGCACACTACGCGCACCGCCGCCTCGGTTACACCGCACTCTACTCACACCGCCGCCTCGGTTACACCGCACACTATGCGCACCGCCGCCTCGGATACACCGCACACTACAACCCTTAACCCGGAGTGGTCTCGCTGCAGTCCGTTTGGTCTTCCTAGGCCTCGGGCGCGCACGGATCATTCCAAACATCCCATCCTAGCCAAGCGTCAACCCCGCACGTTTGAGTCTTGAGTCACACTCGTCCCGCACTCGGCTGGTTTTTACCTAGCCCGTGTCATACAAACTGGATACATATACCATGCCGGCCATTTTCGAGTCAAGGCTCGAACTCAAGATCCCTTGCGCAAGCAAAGCGATGAAAGGTCATGCTAAAATCTTGACCTCGATCTTGATTTCCGAAGCTACACCTGCACGATGTTCCGTCCCGATATACATCCATGCTCGCATGACACCATGTCATCACGCCTTTGATACGTCGCCCATGACGATATGACCCACCTAACGCCTAACGTCACAGATCCCTTGCGCAAGCAAGGTAAAGAGAGGTCATGCCGAACTCTTGACTCGATCTTGACTCAGGCCGGCTCGGTTCACTATTCACATGGCTAACGCATCAAAACGAACATGACAAAGCTCGGTCCTTAGGTTCGATTTTTCTTTAGGCCGGTGGAAACCGCTTGCACTATAGGACCCTCGCCCTGGGCCGTCCACCCCGGATGTCGAAATACAGGTGCAAAACGAGGGGCTTATAGCCGCACGTATGGTCTCCATCGACCTGTGATCTAGCATAGTTGCGAAAAAGAAGAGCAATCTTTTCCAACCTACCTAGGATTCTGAGAAAATGCTGTTTTAAGTAAATTAAAACAACAAAAAAAAAATCAAAAAAATAAAAGAAACGGAAACCGCATGCCACGTGAGCTTTCCCCCTTTTATCCCGTTAGGCCATTCCCGTGTCTAAACCTTGCCCATCACCCCCTCCAGCTAACAGAGAGTGGTCGAGAGTATCCGGAACCCGTCTCCCAAAGGTCAAAACAAAGAAGGTCCTACCTTCTTCCCAGCTCCGTCACCAGACACCGTCAAATCCCCATGGCCAAGTCAGTGGATAACAACGATGAGAACGGGACCTTACCCCCAAGAAATTTCCCAACACTGGAAGAAATTTGGCAGGTCCTCATGGCTATTGAGAAACGTCAAGGTGAGCAACAAGCTCGATCGAAGGTGCCATGCACCACTTCGAACCTTAGCCACCCAACTACCCGGGGCTTCCTAAGCTATGATCGCTCCTACAGCCTCTAACGTCTCTCATTGTCTCCCGTAAGTCAACCCGTTACCCTCGTACGAGCCATGCAAGCATGACGTAAGGCCACAAGACCTTCCAGAGGAAAGCCCGCCCATCCAGCCTCCCCGAGGTCCCAAGCACTCACCGCCGAACAACGAACACATCTGGTGGGACGTCTCAAGGACAGGCTGCTTGTCCGGAAATGGAATTCCGTGATGCAATGAACGAGGGCCGTCCTCGACGAAAGAAGAAGCTATCTTCTCAACAAAAGCTGAAAAAGAGGTATGAATCTGGTGATCCCACGCCGGAACCCTTGGAGAACCCTCCTAAGGTTTGACTACTACGTCATCTACTCCAAAGAAATCTCCCCAAACTTAGTTCTCGCACAGGCCACGGCAATGTTTGCTCCATG
The DNA here is from genome assembly GCA_022495995.1 of Adenophora triphylla var. japonica. Lineage (NCBI taxonomy): Eukaryota > Viridiplantae > Streptophyta > Magnoliopsida > Asterales > Campanulaceae > Adenophora > Adenophora triphylla. The sequence continues at coordinate 215,924 of JAFEMH010002187.1, forward strand.
ATCAGCCGGGACGAGCCGCACCGCCAACGAAGGCCCGAAGGTCCAGATAATCCAACCCCGTCTTGGGAAGATCTCAAAGCCACTATTGATGCTTCAAGAAAAGCCATGACAAAGGAACGAATTGAAATGCGCAGCCCGGCCTTACGCCAATCAGCTCCTCCCACCTTAAACGGGAGAGACAAGCAAAACCACAAGTCCAGAGGTGAATGTTCGACACGTTCCGGCCAAATCCTGAATCCTCCACGGACGTACAAAAGGCCGCCATACCGAGCCACGAACCGAAAAGGGACCCTACGCCAAAGAAGCCGAAACCCCTGACCCAAAGGTCAAGATCCTGCCTTAACACACCTCAAGCGCACTCAGCTAACATCTCACTCGGTCCTTACTCACTTCATCTTACCCGCACAAGCTCAAGTTGGAAGAAAGCTCGGCCTGCACTATGGTTCCCATCACAATGACACCCGATGAAGCGCCGTATGATTGGCAACGTCAATTACAAAGCAATATCATCACCTTCACGTAACTCGATCTTCCAAAATTTGGGGCCGACCACAACGAGCCTCTCTACATAACAGCTTCAACCGGACGAGCGCCGTCTCCCTCGGGTGTTGGTAGATGGGGGATCATCCATGAACGTCCTTCCAGCCAAAATGATGGATTTGCTAGGGATCAAAGCAACCGATCTAAAACCCTCGACTGTGCAATCAAGGCATACGACTCAACATCCCGCCCGCCTGGGAATAGCCACCTTGAACCTTTGGTTTGGAAAACAAATGGTCCCGACAGACTTCCAAGTCATCGACATCCCGATCACATTCACTGCCATTCTGGGACGCCCTGCTACATCAGTATCAATGGGGTGGCATCCACTCTCCATCGCCACAGTAAAGTTCGCCCAAGGAACAAGATATGACCATCATCTACGGCGACAAAGATAGTCACCGAAAGGACCGATACCAACGGCGTCCCGGCCTTAGAAATCAAACCCGACGATGATGGCATGATGTTAACAGGTTCACCATCGAAAGCCCAAAGGCCCAAGTGTGCCACATAGACTGCCTTTGATTTGGGACAAGATCCCTCCCCGATGAAAATGATGAAGCACATGAACTACATCCCTGGCTCTGGTTTGGGAAAACGCCATCGTGGCACTCAACAGATCATCAATATCAAAGAATGTAATACCCGCACGGCCCGGGATACTCTCCTACTCCCGAACACATTGCGGAGGACAAGCGAGCCGCACGTAAACGCTCCACGTATAACAAAAGAGGCTTGCACGCAACCTCCGATCTTCGTCCCCACAGCCTTCGACATGACCAAGTACTTCACAAGGAAGGCCGGCAACTTGGAAGAAGATCCGTAAAAGGAACAGAGCTGATCGCCGCCAAACAAAGCCGGCCGACAACCATGGACAAGCTCCAGCAGAACCTCGGCAAGATTCGCAGGCCTCAAGCCAAATCCCGTCCGAAGAGCATTCCTCGACACACCGCCCCGCCGGATCCACAACCACCACTATTCACAGAATTTTGGTTCGGGAAAACCCTCTTTGGCGGAAGAATTCGAAAAACTCTCTCGTCAACACCCCCGCCTTCAACAAGCGGGACGAGTCCGCATTCGAGCTAGCAATGCCCAAGACAAAAGCAAGAGACTCCGCAGACGATGCTTGGGACGAACCACCGCTACACCTCGCTTCTTCAAAGAAGAAATCGAGATGCCGCATCTAATCGATTTTGTTTCGATAACTCGTGATAGCAATGATCGGGAACGGTGACATAAAGCCTTTCAAGCCCCTTCTCCTATCAAGCTCATTGCCCCTCAATAACTGGGCCACATTCTCCGGCCTACCGCGCAAAAAGGACATGATCGAACAACTTGGTCCGACCCTCGAGTCCTAGAGTCTAGTGTCAAAACTCATCCCGAGTCCATTAGCTTTGAATTTGAGTCTCTCGAGTCATCCGATGGCCTCACGCCGTAAGATTACGAACTCATTGCCAATAATGTATTCCCGTATGCTCTTAATGAATGCTTCGATCTTTCCGAGTATCCTCTCACGCATCTTTAACAACCGATAAATTAACTAACACACAAACAGCTAATAACGATTCACTTGATAAAGAAGCGTACACATTAAACGAACAATACATTAAGCACATCTTTAAGCATGTTGTCAAACGAGAGAAAACCGGGCCCAAGCCGCCGAGGAGGTTTTAACCAAAGTGAATTTGGGAACCGCCGAAGAGCCAAAAGAGACGCAAATCGGAAGTTTCTTCACCGGCACAGAGCAAGACGCATTGATCGCATTGCTCAAAGAGTTCGTGGACGTGTTCGCTTGGTCTTACCAAGACATGCCCGGATTAGATCCTAACATTGTGGAGCACCGGATTCCCTTAAATCCCGAGGCTAAGCCCATCAAGCAAAAGCTACGCCGAATCAAGCCGAGTGGTCTTTACAAGTCAAAGAGGAGATCAAAAATGCTCCGCGTCGGCTTCATCGTGGTGATCGAGTACCCCACATGGCTCTCCAATATTGTCACGGCCACCAAGGCCAATGGAAAAGTACGCCGTTGCGTGGACTTCCGAGACCTCAACAAAGCAAGTCCCAAGGACGATTTTCCACTACCCAATATCGACATGTTGGTAGACACTACAGCCAATTTCGAAGTCAAGTCCTTCGTGGACGGTTTTGCCGGCGACAATCAAATCAAGATGGCCGAAGAAGACCAAGAAAAGACAAATTTTCACAACCCCTGGGAACCTATCGCTACACAAGAATGCCGTTTCGGACTAAAGAACGCTGGGTTACTTACCAACGGGCAAAGCAACCGCCCTCTTCCACGATATGATCCACAAAGAGATCGAAGTGTACGCCGATGACATGATCGTTCACTCAAAGGGATCGACGGACAACACCTCGCACGAGAAAATTCTTCAATCGCCTCCGAAAACACTCAATGAGGCTTAACCCCGCCAAATGCACATTCGAGTTAGCCGAGGCAAGGTTTTGGGATACATGGTCACCGAGAGAGGCATCGAAGTGGATCCTCAAAAGATCAAAGCTATCATCGAGATGAGACCACCGCAAACTCGCATGCAGGTGAAAAGCTTCATGGGCCGCCCGCAATATATCGCCCGCTTCACAACCAATCGACCTCTATGTGCGAGCCAATATTCAAGCCGATGAAGAAGAACGCCGACATCGAATGGAACTCGTAATGCCAAGATGCCTTTGAAAAAATAAAAGCATACCTTGTGAGTCCTCCGATTCTCTCGCCCTCCCCACGAGGAAAAGCCACCGTTGCTATACCTAATCGTGACCGACACCGCAGCTGAGCCATGCTCGTCAAGAAAAGAAAGAGTCACTGTCGAAACGCCATCTACTTCGTCGCCGAAAGTTTCAAGGCAAATAACTCAATTACTCACCTCGAGAAACTCCGCGCAGCCTGTATGGGTTGTTGGAAACTACGGCACTACATGCAGCCGCACACAAGACACTTGGTTTCCAAAATGGACCCAGCCAAGTACCTCTTCGACAAACCATCTCTCGTCAACGAGGCTCGCCAAATGGTCTTTCTTCCTAGCGGAATTTGACATCAAGTACGTAAACCAAAAGTCAATCAAGGGACGGGCCATGGCCGAACAACCGCCGATTTCCCAACCGACGAGGCTCGAGGCCCCGAACCACAATTTCCAGACGAGGGAATCTTCGCGATCGAAGGCGAAAACCGATGGCAATTATTCTTCGACTGAGCGGCCAACCAAAAGGGAAACGGCATCGGTATGCTCTTGGTGGATCCCAAAGACGAGCACACCCCAATTGCTATAAAGCTCAATTTCGAGGTAACCAACAATGCCGCCGAATATGAAGCTCGCGCCGCCTGACTACAAGCCGCACTCGAGAGGAATGTCCGTAAACTCGAAGTTTATGGGACTCAGCCTTGATCATCAACCAAGTCTCCAACAAGTGGAAAACCATAGACCCGGCTTGCAAAAATACCATGCCCGCATAGAGGACCTCATCACACACCGAAGAGGTCACCTTCCATTACTTGCCAAGAGACCGAAACAGTTTGCATGCCTTAGCCACCTTCGCCTCCCTTGTGGAAATCCCCGAAGGAAAAGCAATCAAACCCTTCAAAGCTCGGACGAAAGGAAATTCCCGCCTACCGTTGTGAGATCGAACTGAACCTAAGCCCGTCAATGAGCCATGGTACAACCAGATCTTCCAATACCTCAAGAACGGGAAACCGCCTTCATGAACAAGGAAGGTCAACACCTGTGAGGGGTCAAAACCAAGAGCATCATGGCCCTAAAACGCCTTGCCTCTCACTTCGTCATCCTCGGGACATATTATACAAGAAACGCTACCACGGGCCACTCCTACGCCGCGTCGCCCAGAAGAAGCGCAAGTTCATGAACGAAGTCCACAATGGGGCTTGCGGTCCCCACATGAACGCCGTGAGCCCCGATGCAAATCATTCTCGTGATGGGCTACTACCGGATCTCCATGGAGTGCAGATTGCATCCACTTTGTCCGAAGCCGCGACAAGTGCCAACGGTTCTCCAACCTCAATCATCCGCCGCCCCACGATCTCTACCGCATGACTACACCTTCGCCCTTTCGCCACTGGGGGAATTGACGTCATCGGGAAAATCGCTCCGCCAGCAAGAACGGTCACGAGTTCATCTTAGTAGCCATCGACTACTTCACCAAATGGGTCGGCCAAGTCCTACAAGGTACTCACCTCCAAGAAGGTCGCACATTTCCTCAAGGAAAACATCATATGCCGATACGGCATCCCAAATGAGGTCATATCGCATAACGGCTCACACTTCGAAGGAGAATTTGACAGATCGCCGGCTGAATTCAAGATCACACGCCACAAATCTTCTCCCTACCGGCCACAAACAAACGGCGCCGTGGAAGCAAAGAAACAAAACCTCGAACGGATCATCCGAAAATGACCACCCGAGGACGAGATTGGCCCGAGAAGCCGCACCTTGCACTTTGGGGCTACCGCACATCGCCGTAATGCCCACGGAGAAACCCCATTTGCCCCGACATACTGGGATGGAAGCAGCCCTTCCCATCGAGCTAGAAATTCCCTCACTCCGAGTGCCGCTGAAAATGACATCAACGAAGTCGAATGGCTCCGAAGCCGACATGACGAATTGGCTCGCTAGACGAGCGACGACTAAAGGCCATGGAACACGTCCGAGCCTATCAAAGCAGATGGCTAGAGCTTTCGACAAGAAAGTCAAATCCCGAGACATCGTGGAAGCGTGACCTTGTACTCAAAGAAAAGCCTCCCACTCGAACCAACCCACCGGGAAAATGGGAACCCACATGGATCGGCCCTTTCGTGGTTCAAAAGATCTTCTCCTGAGGTGCCATGAAGCTACCGTACCTAGACGGCAATCCCTTCATGAATCCAAATAACGGAAGCAAACTTCGCAGATACTTCGCCCGAAGAAGAACAACCGTGCATCTCTTGGCACTCCATGTAGTGTCGAACTACGTGCACTGAGCCCTCTAGTCCTGGGGAACGTAGGCAACCTTAATTGGTCCTGGTCTAAAAATACACAAAAAGTCAAAAGTTTGAATGTCAATCAAGACCTCCATCAAGCTCCGCACTTTTCAAGAACACGCCCCAACAAATACCTTGACCAAGTCAAACGACGGCGGCAACATCCAAAGACATCCGAGGGTCACTCAAAGATCAAACGACCGACTCATGTCCACTTCCAAGCCAGGCTTGCTTCGCCTCACGCGCTTCAAAAAAAAAAAAAAAAAAAAGAGAGCTCGAGCAAGGCTCACACAAAAAAAAAAAAAAAAAAAGAAGCTCAAATGTAAGCCGCGAAATTGAGGTCAAGAGCCCGACGCCAACAAGCGGCAAGGAAGCTACGAAAAAGACCGTCGAACGACTTGTCAAGGGAGCATTCAACCTCTCACCAAATACAAAGCCTCAAAGAAAAGGGGATGGCCGCCATGGCTCGATCGTCTTCGCCCGCGGATGCAATGTAAAAGTCCAAAGATGGACACCGACAAAGTGCACAAAAGAAACAAAGGCAAACAAGAGATCTTGCGTCTCGACAAAGCTTTAAAAGTAAATCACAAATCACTAACGGTTACAACATTTCTTGATGAGTTCAAGCACGGTCTACTCTCAAGTTCACAACATGCTAAAAGACAAATTTTTAATACATTTAACTAATAATGTGTTTGCAATGCAATGAATGGATACCTAGGAGGTCATTCCGCGCCATCTCGCGCTTGTCCCTCGCCATTCTTTCCTTTCTTCCCTCGTCCCTGCGCGAGTCTTCTTCGCTCCACGTGAACCAACTCTGCGTCTCTCGCTCCGAGATCCGGGGTCCTCCCCGTAGAGTCAAATAATCCAAGAGCTCTCGTGGCTTCATTCGCCCGTGCTTCGGCTCGGATCTCCTCCCCGCGAGTCCGTAAAGAGGACCTCTCCCCGTCGCCGGTCAACTCTAGTCTCGTAGTCAAACAAAGTGTCTCCCGTCACATCCAAAGTGGTCGACTGTGCTTCGGCACTCCTAAGGCAATAGCTACTACGGCAAACCGGGTCCTGTAATCGCTACACGCCTCGCTCTCCAAGACCACTGGGATCGCCCAACATGCCAAGCCATACTAAAGCCGTATACCGAAGTCGTCAACACGACACTCTCCCGACGTCTAAGAAGTACCACAGAGGGAAAGCGGAATACTTCCATACCCTCGTACAATACAAGAAGGCACCAAGCCGCCATACAAAGCAGGAGCTATCTCCGCAGAGCAAGGTCATCCTGTACCAACAAAGGCTCCCGCTTCATCCCAAACCGCCTGAAACAAGCGACGGAATATAGAAGGAGGACCAAGACAAACCTCGAACTCGACAACGTAGGACCCTTCCCGCAAGATCCTCCCGGTCTCAATCCTCCAAAGGCGGAACCCACCACGGATCCGATGCGTACCAAGCCGTGCCATCCATCTCTCCCAAAGGATCGATCCATATCCAACACCAGAGGTCGCCGAGCAAATGACCACGGCTAAACGACGTTCTGAGCCTCGGCATGGCTCGAAGTCTCTCTCGCAGCCCACAAGGTGAGCAAAGCGGGGCTTCCCCTCTCATAAAACGATCCCCGCCGCGCACGGCCGATACCATGAAGAGTCTCCCCAAAGACCAACGGGACAATATCCTCTCCAGCTCCGCAAAGGCCCTACCACATCTAGCAAAGCGCCATCACAAATGCCAAGTGGAGCCGACTGTAAAGAGCGCCGCTATCGTACACAAGGCAAATACATCCCAAGAGACGTCACTCTCATCATCAACCATGAACCGCTCCTATAGCCGCGTAAATGTCGATATGACCCGAATCAAGGATCATGCCCCGCACTTCTTCCAACGAAGTACGAAGAAAGTCTCGCAAGCTTCACGCTCACATAGCAAAGACTCACCAACCAAAGGAAGCGAGATGGCCTCCACCTCCGGCCCTCCAATCAAAGCCCGAAAATCTTCAAAAGTGGGCACCATTTCATTGTAGGAGAAACAAGACACGTGCCTCCTAACATCCTGCAACTTCGCGGCAGCCCGCAACAAATCCCAATCAGAACCAACTCCTTAAAAGACCAAACCGAGCAAAGACGAAACCTTACCTCGAAAGCCCGTCTCGATGCCTCATACGGCGCCGCATCCACGTTTTCAACCGGCTCTAGGAAGTGTGCTTGCCTCTCCCGCGAAAGCCTCGGCAAAATTCTAGGGACAAACGAAGAATCCATGGCAAAAATGGAGGTTCCTAGAGAAAATGGGGAAGAAAGCTCGAAAATGGCCGCAAATGGGGAATGGGAGAAAGTCCAGACACCGGAAAACATTTAAGTCCTCCCGAAAAGCAAAGTTGGTCCGTACGGACCTCTTTTGCAATGTAGGTCTGTCCGCACGGACCTCTTGCAATCGTAACCCTTTTCCCCAAAGAACAAGATAACAAACACCGCCCTCAAGAAACCTTGCTCCAAACACCCAAACACCGGCCAAAGCCATTTCCGCAAACCAACACTACCCACAAACGCACTCTCGCCTCACGTGGCATGTACAAAAAAATAAAAATAATAATAGCAACAATTTCTAGACAATTCCTGAATCACAAAATAAATGACATTACATCTTAAAAGAGAATACTGTTTGCCATGCAAATACATGTGTTTTATTACAGGTACAAAATGTCTGTTGCTAAACAAAAAAAAAAAAAGAGAAAGGGATATGAAAAGAGGGAAAGCAAATGAATACTAATCAGAGCCCTCATCATCATCCTCCTCGCCAAGATCCTCCAAGGAAAAGTCGGGCATCCCAGCGAACTCGCCCGTCACATCCTCCTCGTCAGAATACCGAGCACCCGCCCCGAGGCTCCCACGAGAAGTACTCAAGGATCAAATCCGGCGAAAGGATCAAAGAAGGAAGGCTCTGAGGAACCCTCACTCCCGTGCGCCGCGCGGAGGCATGAATCGATAAAAAGGCCGCTTCCTCGAAGGCCCCGCAGCCTCCCGAAGAAGTCCCGGCATCCATGCTATGCCGCCCCTCAAAGGCCCCTCCCCGCTGCGGCTCCGCCGCCCTAAAGGCGAGGAACGCCCACTGCAATGCCTCGAAGGCATAGGCTCGTACGCCGGCATACGACGCGAAGACCGGCAAGACATCTTCGACGCCATATTCTTCGCAAAGGATCTCATCGCCACATAACGGCGAGCCGCCGCATCGTAGGCTCTCCCTGACTCCGCACAAGCAAACACCTAAGGAAACGCTCATCAAATGCAAAGCCATACTTCAACAACAAAAAGAGAAAACGTTAAAAGATGCCAAGATGGAAAAGAGTCAAGACACTCACCGATCTGTCGGGGTCCACTCAGAAATAGAGCTCGCTCCGGAACGGGCATGATACCTCCTCCTCGATCCGTCCCTACTGACGTACGCGTGAAATCCGGGTCCCGCATCGGAACTCTCGGGGAGCCTCGCGGCGCCCTCTCTCCCGCGCCGCACTCGCGCGCCCTCAACTTCCTCCTAACAAAGGTCTCGTACTCTCACCAAACAAATGAACTCCTCGGCACCCACACCGCCAAGGTACCTCTCAAAATCAAGCACATCCATATCCCTGAGTCAAACATCCCAAACGGAGGATCCCTGAGCCACGGAAGCACACCCGGCCATGCCGCCAGTAGACTCGCTCCCGCATACATGGCGTCGCAAGTCAAGCCCCCGCAAAGATCTTCCGTCGCGCGCCACCTCGAGCTCCTCAAACTCATCACCCTCATACCGAGCCCACGTGGAACAAGACGAAACCTCACTGCCTATCTCGCTTCCAAACGCTCAACGACAACTCAACCACCGAAGGTCCGAAGTCATCTTCCCAACAGAAAGGGCCCCTGCTGTGGTCATGCATCCTCAAAGAATTCAAGCACCTACAATGACAGTAAGCCCGAACCTAGCCCACTTCAACGGCAACGCAAGCACCGGCAGTCAACGTAAGCCCGAACCTAGCCCACTTCAACGGCAACGCAAGCACCTAGTCAACAGAAGCCCGAACCTAGCCCACTTCAACGGCAACGCAAGCACCGGCAATAACAGGTAAGCCCGAACCTAGCCCACTTCAACGGCAACGCAAGCACCTATAGCAGCCAGAAGCTCCGAACCTAGCCCACTTCAACTGCAACGCAAGCACCGGCAGCCAATGTAACAAGCCCGAACCTAGCCACTTCAACGGCAACGCAAGCACCGGCCATCAAAGTAAGCCCGAGCTCCTCCCCAAAGAAGTCAAAGGGAAGTCATGCAAGACCGCATACCCTCAAGATCGACCATCATTCTCGCCCACTCCACGGCAAACAAACACGCGAAGGAGCCAACACCTCCGAGTACAAGTCCCAAGGCACGAAGCGCCTCCCAAAACGCCAAATGATGAAGCAATCATCGGCCATCATCCTTGCCCACTTCAACGGCAAAGACAAGCACCTAAGCAATCATCGTAAGTCCGACCTTCTACATCAACATGCAAAAACACAAATGGAATCACAAGGCAGCCACGCCTCCACAACCGCAATCAGAAGACGATTCAAGTCCTCACAAATATCTCCGGCCCGGAAGGCCTTAAACCACCCGATTAGGAAAATCGTAAAATTTCATCCTGTGACGCCACCATCGCCCTCACACCGACCTACGTCGGGTCACCCAGACGCCACCACGTCCTTATCACCGACCTATACGGTCACCCCGACGCCACCACGCCCTTATCACCGACCCATACGGTCACCCCGACGCCACCACGTCCTTATCACCGACCTATACGGCCACCCCTGACGCCACCACGTCCTTATCATCAACCTATACGGCCATTACCCAGACGCCACCACGTCCTTATCACCGACTCTATGGGTCACCCCGACGCCCACCACGCCCTTATCACCGACCTATACGGTCACCCCGACGCCACCACGTCCCTTATCACCGACCTATACGGTCACGCCACCAGACACCGACCCATACGCGTCACTCCCGACGCCACCACGTCCTTATCACCGACCTATACGGTCACCCCGCACGCCACCACGCTCCTTATCACCGACCTATACGGCCACCCTGACGCCACCACGCCCTTATCACCGACCTATACGGTCACCCCTGACGCCACCACGTCCTATCACCGACCTATACGGCCACCCCTGACGCCACCACGCCCTTATCACCGACCTATACGGTCACCCCGACGCCACCACGTCCTTATCACCGACCTATACGGCCACCCCGACGCCACCACGTCCTTATCACCGACCTATACGGTCACCTGGACGCCACCACGTCCTTATCACCGACCTATACGGTCACCCAGACGCCTCCACGTCCCTTATCACCACCGACCTCGGCGGTCACACAACACTCTCAGTGGCACCACCACGCCCGCATTCACAAAACACTCACCCCACACCCGAACTACGACTGTGCTTGATTCCCGCCAGTGGATACGTAGGAATCCTATCACAGGTCCACTTATTGACCTAAACGGTCACCCTAAAGGACACCACCACGTCCTCACTTTGACCCTCACTGGCCACTTCCTCTCCCAAGACGCGATCCGCATTAGGACCCTTATCTTATCGGCGAACCCCACTTCTTTCATAAGTGACGCCGTCGAGGGCTTCGTAAGTACTCCCAACTGGATCACTCCCTTTCAAACACACGGGAAACACCGCAGACTCATCCACGCAGCCTCGTAGACCTCTCTCACTCAAAACCCTCTCAAAACCCTCTCAAACCCCAACCAAACCAGTGGAGGAGCCTTTCCTCGGGATAAAAAGGGACAAAAGGGCCTTTCAGAATTTTCAGAAACCGAAAGCAATATAGGTCCGTACGGACCTCTTTGTTTCCATAATTACCGAATCCCCTTAAAGTCCACAATATTCCCTCAAATCCCGGAGAAATGATGGTTTCCATGCGGACTTGGTCCGTACGGACCTCTTTGCATGCAAGATGGTCCGCACGGACCTCTTTGCAAGGGGACATCATCATTTCCGGATATTCACCATCATTGCATATTCCCTCAAATCGAGGAAAACCAAAATCTGGATAACCAAGGAGGTCCGTACGGACCTCTTGCACCAAATCTGAGACTATAAATAGAGGGCTCCCTCCTCATTTTTACACACCTCCCTCTTCTCTCTTCCTCCCTAAGCCTTCTCGGCTCCCCTTCTAAGCCCTTTCGAGGCATTCCCGCCCCTTCGGATCCTTCCGAGGCCTTCCGAGCCCCCTCGAGGTGCTCCGGGCCTCTCCGAGCGCTCCCGAGACGCTCCCGCTGCCCCGGGGCACTCTCGAGGTACTCGAGGCCCCTCGTGGTACTCCGAGGCCTTGCTCGGTCTTTCCCTGTCCCGGCTCTTTCCGAGTCAAACCGACGATCCCAAACCACGCCGAAACTCTGCCCCGAGTGATCCCGACGATCCCCACGCACGCCGAACCTCTCGCCCGAGTGATCCCGACGATCCCCACGCACGCCGAACCTCTCGCCCGAACGCAGCCTACAACCTCAACTCACGCCGAAACTCGTCCGCAGACAACCGGCATCCCCGAAGCAATCCGAACGCTACTCCGACCTCAAACACTATTCCCCGCGGAAGACGTACACGAACCAACATTGGTAAGGCTTCCTTCCTATTCTATTTCAATACATTTCAATACAATGTAGACATCCGATACAAAGATGCATTTTTAAAAGCACACACACACACACACAACATTTAAAGGATATTAGGGGTATCCGAAAGACTCGTTTTACGAGGCTACTCGGGTGAGCTCTAATATTCTAATATTCTCTTCCCGAGAAGTCATCTGACCTCCGAACTCAAAATCTCATCACACAAAAACAGTTTAAAATTTATCTTTAAACTGATGCCCTTTTTCAATGTTTTGGGCTTAATAAAAACGGCGTGGCGACTCTACAAAGCAAAACACAGCGAGACACCTCCAACCTCGCAAAACGCTAAGACGGAATAAGCCAGATGCCGGGGCGCGATTGTGCTGCCTCTCGGATCCGGGCGAACATTCCCGAACAGCGAACGAGCGCGAGATGCACGGGGGCACCATCCGCGCGCGAGCCGGATCCCGGGTAATTTCAGAAAGGCATTAGGGAAACTTAGCCAAAGTTGATAAAACTTGGTAAATCAATCTTGAACCTTTATAGAGGGTACTCAATGTTGTGTAATGAATATGTAGGGCTTGCTTGTGATACATTGTGCCCATATTTGGTTACATATTTATGGTTGTTGTTCAAATAGTGTATGAAATACTTGTTGCACTATTTTATTGGTTTGAACATGAGTATTAATACCATGTTGTTGCATTGATATCCCAAGTGTGGATTTATTTTCAAGTATCTATTATGTGCTTGAGTGTGTTTCAATCAGCTGATGTTTAGGGGTATACTGGAATACGATCAATTATGGAAATTGTTCTATAAGGTGATCGGATTACATTATACCTTTCGATCGTCCCCTTCGTGGCCACAGATTGGGGTGATAGCTTCAGTATTGAGCCAAAAGCCTTACGTAATGCTAGTATCTTATATGGTTCTCTCGAAATATGAGTCTTATAAGATGTGAATATGCTTAAGCGCCACAAAAGAGTAGAGTTTTTCTCCCGGTTGTACGACTTATTGTTCAGACGGGAAAGATAAACTGAGGTAACGTAATGTGTTTACCGCTTTACCAATGTGTTTTGAGCAATCTTGTTATGTGTTTCATCTTATATGGCATTTTGTTTCATCATAATAACTTATTGGTATTTATTCTTACCCCTTCTTCCTTTACTGTTTTAGATCGAGCCGAGACAGGTGGACCAACCCAGTAAGGTCGGAAAGGAATTTGGACATCATTCTTTTTGGGTTGTCAGGGTATGTATATGATTTGAGGTTGGGAGTAGTAGTGGATGTTATTCTTTTGGGGAGATTGTATATATAGAACTTTTATAAACCATTTTTAGTTGTGTTTATGTTGTAACTAAATATGGAGTTGGTTTTCTTTCAAAGTTGGCTTTTGTAAACCTTTACATTTGTAGTTGTTTGTAACTAAAACAGGTTGTGTCTTTTCAAAGTTGGTTTATATCTTGCCTCCAGGTGGAGATGTTTTGAGTTGGTTTATGATTGAAATGTAAAAGTTGTTTTATCTTTCAATGTTAAACAAAAGTTTTTAAAATTTAAGTGGGTTATTTTAGTAAGGGGACTCTCCCACTCGGGGCACAAGCTAAGGTTCCAGGCCGGGGTCCCCACAGTTGGTATCAGAGCACGGTTTAGAAGTCAAGGGTAGATTTCTAGATTAAGGGGGAGTGTGTGATAACTGACGATGAGTGTTTGATGCAGGGGTTTGTACAATGGCAGGAAAAGGGGATGATCAACAAAGGGATCAAGCAAATGTGGGTAATGTGGGAGCAGGAGGAAATCAAAATGCAGAGATGATGAACCTGTTCAGAGTTTTCTTACAAAATATGGCAACTGAAGGTTAAGCTCAACATCAACCTGAGGGACGACCATGACATGGGTTAGAGAAGTTTGTGAAGATGGCTCCACCGAGTTACAATAGGGATCCTGATCCGTTGAAGGCAGAAAGATGGTTAGAGGTGATGAACAAAATCTTTGTGGCAATGGAAAGTTCTGATGAAGAGAAGGTTAGATGTGCTATTTTCAAGCTTGAAGGGCCAGCGGAGCACTGGTGGCAGATCTTGAAGGAAAGTTGGGAGCGGGATCATACGCCTCAGACTTGGGAGAATTTCACCAGGAGGTTCAAAGAACACTTTATTCCTATGATTACCCGTGATAAGAAGGAATTGGAGTTCTTGACACTCGAGCAAGGAACTATGACGGTGGCTCAATATTCATCAAAGTTCATGGAGTTGGCTCGCTATTGCCCTCACCTGGTACCGGAGGAGGAAGGAGAGTCTATCGGTTTGTGAAAGGTTTGAGATTGGAGTCCCGGAAGAAACTGTTGATGCACAACTTCACCGACTATCATGCGGCAGTGAATAGGGCATACCGGATTGAAAATGACATTGAGGAGCACTGTGGCAGACCCGAAGGTAGTAGTGGAAGCAAGACAAAGTTCCAAGGTCAAGGCTTCGGGCAGAATAGAGGACAGCTAAGGCCTTCAACTCCAGGGGTAGTTTGAGGAAGAAATGTTACAGTTCCTACAACTCATCCAGTTTCAAGTCAGTTTGGTGTTGTTTGTAACTTTTACAAGAAAGTGGGGCATTCTGAAGATAGATGTTGGAGCAAGCAAGGCAAGTGCTTTGAGCGTGGAGCAGTGGGTCATTTCAGGATGAATTGTCCATGGTTGCAGCGGGGTCAAGCTTCAGGAAGCGGACAACAGGGTAGACAACAAAGAGGTGGTGTGAAGAGAGACAATGAGGGGAAACCGAAGGAGAAAGTGCAAGGTAGAGTTTTTGCCTTGGGTCATGGAGAGGTAGATCCCACAGTCGTCATTAGAGGTATAGTACCTATCTCATGAGTTAAGACTCGTATTCTTATAGATCCCGGGTCATCCTATTCTTATGTGGCATCACATTTTACATTTACTTTGCATAAACTGCCTAAGTTTTTGCCTTATGTGCTGGAGGTTTCTACTCCTATGGGAGAGTGCCTTGAATCTTCTTTGGTTTACTATGGTTGTGACGTGGTTTTATGTGGGCATGTATTGCCAGTTGATTTGGTAGAGTTACTAATCTGTGATTTTGATGTCATTCTTGGCATGAATTGGTTGAGTAGTTGTCATGCTTTGGTAGACTGTCGTAAGAAGTGAGTCTCCTTTTCTATGCCTGATTTGCCTATGTTTGTGTTTGATGTTTGATGCGGATAATTCCTTATTTGGCATTCATGTTATATCTGCATTAAAGGCTAGAAAATTGTTGTCAAACGGGTGTGTAGGGTACTTGGCTTATGTGTTAGACTCGAGTAAGAAATCACCCGTGTAATCTCATGTTCCAGTTGTGAATGAATTCGTAGATGTGTCTTCAACTAAATATTCTATGCCTCCGGATAGGAAAATGGAGTTTTGTATTGACTTATTGCCAGGTACTTCACCAATATCCAAAGCACCTTACAGAATGGCTCCAGCTGAGTTGAAAGAATTGAAGATTCAGTTGCAAGAATTGTTAGATAGGGGCTTCATTCGTCCGAGTGTCTCACCCTGGGGAGCAGCAGTCTTGTTTGTAAGGAAGAAGGATGGTACGTTGAGATTATGTATTGACTATAGATTATTGAATCAAGCTACTATCAAGAATAAATATCCTCTTCCGCACATTGATGATTTGTTTGATCAGCTTCAAGGTTCCGTCATCTACTCCAAGCTTGACTTGCGTAGAGGATACCATCAGTTGAAAATCCGACCGGCTGACATCTCCAAGACAGCCTTCAGAATGAGGTATGGCCATTATGAATTTGTTGTTATGCCTTTTGGGTTGACTAATGCACCGGCGGTATTTATGGATATGATGAACAAAATTTTCAAGCCTTATCTTGATAGCTTCGTTGTAGTTTTCATTGACAACATTCTGGTATATTCAAAATCCCGGGAAGACCATTAGAAGCATTTGTGAATTATTTTATCTGTACTTCGTGAGAAACAGTTGTTTGCAAAGTTTAGCAAGTGTGAATTTTAGCTCGAGTAGATTTCTTTCTTGGGTCACGTGGTGTCAAGTTCGGGTATTGCCATGTATCCTACGAAGATTGAGGCCGTAGTCAACTGGAAATGGCCTTCAACAGTAACTGAAGTTCGTAGTTTTCTTGGGCTGGCGGAGTACTATCGAAGATTTATAGAGGGATTTTCGAGAATTGCAACTCCGTTGACAAGGTTGACTCGAAAGGATATATCTTTTGTGTGAGATGCTGAGTGTGAAGAAAGTTTTGCCGAGTTGAAGAAGAGGTTGACTTCAGCCCCAATTCTTACCCTTCCAGATGGATGCAAGAACTTTGTGATCTTCAGCGACGCCTCAAAAGAAGGGTTGGTTTGGTTCTTATGCAAAATGGGAAAGTGATTGCGTATGCTTCGAGAAAGTTAACACCAGCGGAGCAGAATTATCCTACTCACGACATGGAGTTGGCTGCGATTATCTTTGCATTGCATAAGTGGAAGCATTACCTATACGGGGCAAAATTTGATGTTTTCACCGATCACAAGAGTCTGAAATATTTGTTTACCCAGAAAGAATTGAACAACAGGCAGAGGCGTTGGTTAGAGCTATTGAAAGACTATGATTGTGTCATTTCTTATCATCCGGGGAAGGCTAGTGTGGTGGCGGATGCAATTAGCCGAAAGGCTTATCTATTAACATTGGTGTCCCGTGAGTCGAGAAGTGAGATGCCATTTGCGAATGTCCGAGCCATTCCTACCTTATATGTGTTGGGTTTTGGGGTTACAAACACAGCGGAAGAACTTAGAAATAACAATCAAAACCCTAGCCCTTAGATCCGTCTAGTATGAAGAGATTAGAAAAATATAAGAGATAGATTTTACATGCCTTGAATGCGATTTGTTTGTTCGAAACGAATCTTCAGAAGCAAATCTCAAAAATGAATCTCAAAACCGTTGATGAAGGTTTTGATCTTCTCCTTGTTCTAGGCCTTGTGATGAATCAACGATTGAAGTCTTCAAGCTTTTGGTGATAACTTAATCACCCTCTATCGGTAATCCACACGCGAACGAACCAAGAACGCTTCTTGTTTGATTGCTAGATGATCTCCGATTATTGAAACAATTTTCAATAATCAATGGCTAAAAGTGTTTTTGATCTTTAATTCTCAATCTAGATCTCAATTTTAGTGTTTCATAAACCCCAAAATTACATGTGTTTTTGGCTGACCAAAAGATTGTATTTATATTAAATATAAATCCCTAACAATTAGGAAAGAATTCTTGTCAAAAACCAAAACCAAATATGCCAAGGAAAAGTGTGTACGGACAGATTTTGGCCGCTGGCACGAGTCATGCTCAAGAGCACGAGTCGTGCCCAGTGGCAAAGTATGTCGCGTTACAGAATTAGCCAGTTAACCAATTTTGCAGATCAAAGGGCATGAGTCGTGATCACGACTCGTCCCGTAGGGCACGAGTCGTCCCTTAATGATTGCTCTCTGATATAGTCGTCCCTTCTCAAGGCACGACTTGGCCAAAGCGGGATGAGTCTTCCCCTGAGCCCAGATTTCACTCTTTTAGCCATTTTCAATCCGTTCTTTTGCGTGTGACCCTTTAGGAATTATATTTTATGTTGGCAGTGAGTTGAAACATCAACCTCGCAAGACATAAGTGACTTCTAGCAAAACATTATGTCCACCCAATTAAATATAACATCAAAGCTTGATTCCTTGATAATCAAATGTCACAATCCCTTTATCCATGATGTCCAATTGAACATGAGTCATGGTCTATGTCAACTCATTCCGTTCAATGCTTTCTCGATTTCGAATATGTTGATAATCTAAATGCCTTTGATCTCTATCAAATCACTTGAGTGTGGCCACACATTTCATCAACATCATTCATCGAGGGGCCCAAGCAAACATCTATCTCAACGATAGGGACAAATCCCATCTTGACTTATCATTCTTCCCTACAAGAATCCAATCATGCTAACATAGCCCTTATTGCTATCCGATTAAAGATAGTGTTAGACTATATCAAACACAATGTTCATCATGTGGAAGATGATGATAATCTCAGGTTCGAAGGATTCAATGACATGACTATCATGAGACTTAATCATGACAACAGACCATGTCATAAATCTCATAAGTAGGTCATGTCCAATACTTGTTCTCTAGCAAGTATCCGTAAGTGTAATGTGCATCACTATGCATATAATCATCTCCATGATTATCCATTACCAACTTATACTAGTTGTTCACAACAACTAGGGACGCAGTACAATATAATAAACATATAAACATATAATGAACTAAATAAACATTCTCTATAATAAATGATAAAGACAATTACATAATGGCATTGATGATTAGTCAAAATTATCAACGGCCTACGGCATAACACCAACAATCTCCCACTTGCACTAGGCCCAATTTCCTAGGTATCATATACCCATGGACCTAACATGACCATCATGCTTCTGATTGTGCGAGGGTCTTTGTAAGTGGATCCCCAATGTTATCATCGGTTGATACTTTGCATATCTTAACGTCTTCTCATTCTTATGAATTCTCAAAAAAATGTCTAAGTATGTGTTTAGATCGCTGATGTGACCTTGGTTCCATTGCTTGAACAAATTGCACCATAGTTGTCACAATAAAATTCCACAGATTAGTGATACTTGGAACATTTCCAAAATACTAAATGACCTTTTGATCCAAACTGCCTCTTTTAACTGCATCAGATGTCGCTAAAAATTCAGCCTTAGTTGTTGTAATCGGCTACAATTTTCTGCTTGGAACTCTTCCAACAAAACCGCACATCCAATAAGCATAAACACAAATCCTAATTGCGATTTTAAATTAACTTTGTCAGTTTGGAGGCTAGCATCTGTGTAACCCTTATAACAAGATTAACTTCCAACCTTTCAAATACCAAGAACGTATTCTTAGTTCTTCTTAAGTACTTAAGGATCGTCTCAACTGCCATCCAATAGTTCTCAACAGGATCAGATTGGTATTGACTCGTCATGCTTAGAGCATACGTGATATCGAGTCTAGTACAAATCATGGCATACATGACAGATCCAAATACCAGAGCATATGGAACTTCATTCATCCCCTTTTGCTCACCAGTTGTCATAAGACAATGAGTATTGCTAAGGGTAACACCATGACCCATTGACAAGTTATTTTTCTTAGAATCTTCTAAGAACCTTGTCAATGTGAGTACTTTGACTCAAACCAATTTATCTTTTTAGATCTATCTCTATAGATCTTGATGCCAAGGATGTAAGCGGCTTCACCTATATCTTTCATTGAGAAACCTTTTCTTGACCAATACTTGAAAGTCTTAAGTGTCGTAACTTCGTTTTCCAATGAGTAAGATATCAATGTCATAAAACAATTGAAATAATACTACGCTCCCACTGAATTTCATGTATACACAAGGTTCATCTTCGTACTTGATGAAGTCAAACTCTTTGACTGATTCATCAAAATAAAGGTTCCAACTCCTCGAAGCTTGCTTCAACCCAAAATTGGATCTTTGCAACTTGCATACTTTATTAGAATTCCTTGAATCGACAAAACTTCGGGTTGTGTACTATACACATCCTTAAGAATCTTTCCTTTTAGGAAATTCGTTTGACATCCATTTGTCATATCACATAGTCACAATATGTGGTCATGGCAATTGAAATTCTAATAGACTTCGGCATTGTAACTGGCAAAAAGGTTTCAACATAGTCAATACTATGAATTTGCCTAAATCCCTTTGCTACAAACCTTAGCCTTAAAATTATACACCTTCCATCCATGTCGGTCTTGAAGACCTACTTGCACCCTTTAGTTTTTACACCTTCAGGTAGCTCAATCAAGTTCCAAACTTGATTATCAAACATGGACTGTAATTCGGACTCCATGGTTCCTAATCATTTATCCGAATTAGGAGTGGACATCGCCTCAAGATAGGAAGTAGGTTCATCATTCTCAATGACTTCCACTTCATTACTTTCCGACACGAGAAACCCATCTCTTGGGTGCGGATCGTAACCTATCCGATCTACGATGGACTTGTGGATCTTGAACCGGTTCCACAACTTCTTGTGGACTTGGTTCAGTCTCTACTATCGGTTCCATGTTATTTTCGGGTTCTTGAACTTCTTCAAGATCGACTTTACTCCCACTAGTTCCTTTATTGAGAAACTGTTTCTCAAGAAAAGTACCATATTGAGCAACAAACACTTTGTTCTCAACGCGGTTGTAAAAGTAATACCCTTTGGTTTCCTTAGGGTAACCAACGAAAATAACCTTGTCAGATTTAGGTGCTAACTTATCAGAGACAAGTCTCTTCACATAAGCTTCGCAACCCCAAATCTTCATGAAAGACAAACTAGGTTTTCTTCCATGCCACATCTCATGTGGGGCTTAGGAACCGATTTAGTAGGGACTCTGTTCAGTGTAACCGCATCATTTCTAATGCATATCCTCAAAAAGAAATAGGATGGTCAACTTTGACTCATCATCAAATGAACCATGTCTAACAAGGTTCAATTCCTCCTTTCAGACACACCATACAATGTGGTGTTCCGGGTGGAGTCAACTCTGAAACGATTTCATAGTTTTGAAATGATAGTCAAACTCTTGGCTTAAATATTCTCCACTTCGATCGAATCGAAATACTCAATAGTTTTGCCAAGTTGATTTTGTAATTCATTTTGAAATATTCAAAATATCTCAAATAATTCACTTTTGGACTTCATCAGATAGACACAGTCATATCTAGATAAGTCATTAGTGAATGTAATGAAATACCAAAATCTTCCCCTAGCAATGCTACTTAATAGTCCACATACATCTCATGTATTAGGGCCAATAAGTCACTAGCCCTCCCACTACTGTTAGTGCAGGGTGGTTTGGTCAATAATCCCAATAAACAAGATCCACATTCCTCAAATGATTAATAATCATACGAGTCTAAAAGTCCATGTTAATGGAGTTTAGATATATGTTTCTTATTGATCTGACCAAGCTGGCAATGCCATATGAACGTGTTGTTCATATCATTCGGTTTAGATTTCTTATTTATATTATAGATATCTTTAATATTATTTTCGTTTCTAAACATCAAGGATATAAAGGCCATTAAATGAATCTGCAATACCATAAAGAATATCATTTAAATATATAGAAACTTCTTATTCTCAATAAGAAAACTATATCCTTTATCATCCATATAAGAAACAGAAATAATACTCCTACTCAAATCCGGAACGTAGTAACATTTGTTCACAACAAGTACTAGTCCACTAGGTAAAGTAACTTCATAAGTTTCTACGGCAAATGTAGCAACTCTTGCTCCATTCCCCACACGTAGGTCCACTTTACCCTTTTGAGTATCTTTCTATTCTTCAAATCATGCACATTTAGACAAATGTGGGATCCAATCCGATATCCAATATCCATGAACAAGAAGTAGAAAGGAAAATATCTATCATATACATACCCGAAGTAGTAGCAATCACATTGCCCTCCTTCACCTTTTAGGCCTTCCTTATAAGCCTTGCAACTTTGCTTCCAATGATCAATCTCATTGCCATGGTATCAAAATGCATCCTTTTGAGACACTTTGGGTTTAGCCATTTCGACTTTGGTAACTTTTGCCCTAGGTTTAGCAACCTTTGCTTTACCTTCTGTGTGTTTCCTTTTAAACCCCTTTCTTGTGTTAACCATTAACAGAACATATCTCTCTTGCCTAGCTTGCTCTTGGAACATTTTCTTGTGCGTTGTGCTAGAACAAAAGCAGTTTCCATGTGTTCAAAGTTCTTCATAAGAGCCTTTAAACATGGTGGCAAGTATAAGGCAAGCAACATCGTTAGAATCATCATCATGTTTCTAATGTTGCTCTTTATTTGCCCTTTGCAACATTTTCAGCGGGTTTAACAGGAACGGGTTCGTCAAGAACGTACAATTTTGCCTAAGAACAATTCTTAAGCTTCTGATCCAATCATAATAGTCTGTACCGTTCTTTTCAAACTTGTCCTTCATAAGGACGAATCGCAATTTATTGTGTAATGTCATTTCTACAACAAAATATGCAAACCATATGAACACATATCAATATCAACACATTTACCATCTAAGACCAAATAATGTATTTCACAAATACTCCCACTAAATTATACACCTTCAAATACAAGCCTGTATCATATAATTATAGTGGGCTAAGATCCATATTTCACTTGATTTTGGTTTAACTGAGTCAATACCCAAAATCAAGTTATTTAGGTAGATAACATCAATCATATCACTATATGACTCTTAGATCTTTTACGAGATTTCCTTAGACATCATATGTCAAAAACATGTTTTAAATCTCATCTATGCCTTGGGTCAAATCTCATTTGAAAGCACCAATTAAGTCAAAACCTTTTTCAAACGTATGAGACATGGAACGATGCACCTAACTGAGTCAAAACTACATCAACCATTATCTCATCTTGCTCACAAATTAAGATATAATGATGCACCTAACTGAGTCAAAACTACATCAAAATATCCTAAAATTTCACAAGTGTTCTAATCAAGGAATGACATAAGACTTAAATATTTAGAAGGTTTTACGCATGACAAACATCACATGGTTGTATATGAAACTTATGTGTACATCACATGAACATGGGATTTTCACAAAAATCCTACTTTAGGATCATACCAATAATCATGTAATAAATAACGATTATTAACTACATAATTATTCCATTCTCAAAATATACGGATTCAAATAATCATGTTAATCATATTAAAATGAATATCAAACCCTAAACAAACAATTTGATTTCAATTTTGATAATTTACCAATCTACTTTAATCACATTAAATAGACCAATATTCCATGTAAAAGACTAATCATATTAATCAATTATTAATCATGATCATGGCATATCACATATACTTGTTTTCTCAAAACAACACACATAAAATCATAGATCTATTTCATATAGCATGGATAGAAAATAATCAAATTAAATCTAGCATGCCAATTTCAATCCTAATCATGGCAAGACAGGGCTCTGATACCACTATTGGATTTTGGGGTTACAAACACAGAAGAAGAACTTAGAAATAACAATCAAAACCCTAGCCCTTAGATCCGTCTAGCATGAAGAGATTAGAAAAATATATGAGATAGATTTTACATACCTTGAATGTGATTTGTTTGTTCGAAACGAATCTTCAAAAGCAAATCTCAAAACGAATCTCAAAACCGTTGATGAAGGTTTTGATCTTCTCCTTGTTCTAGGACTTGTGATGAATCAACGATTGAAGTCTTCAAGCTTTTGTTGATAACTTAATCACCCTCTATTGGTAATCCACACGTGAACGGACCAAGAACGCTTCTTGTTTGATTGCTAGATGATCTCCGATTGTTGAAATAATTTTCAATAATCAATGGCTAAAAGTGTTTTTGATCTTTGATTCTCAATCTAGATCTCAATTTTAGTGTTTCATTTTTTTAAAATTACATGTGTTTTTGGCTGACCAAAGGATTGTATTTATATCAAATATAAATCCCTAACAGTTAGGAAAGAATCCTTGTCAAAACCAAAACCAAATCTGCCAAGGAAAAGCGTGTACGGACAGATTTTGGCCGCTGGCACGAGTCGTGCTCAAGAGCACGAGTCGTGCCCAAAGGCAAAGTATGTCGCGCTACACACTTAGCCAGTTAACCAGTTTTGCAGATCAAAGGGCACGAGTCGTGCCTAAGGGCACGAGTCGTGAGCACGAGTCGTCCCGTAGGGCAGAGTCGTTCCTTAATGATAGCTCTATGATACAATTATCCCTTCTCAAGGCACGACTTGGGCCAAAGCGGGACGAGTCGTCCCCTGAGCCCAGATTTCACCCTTTTAGCCATTTTCAATCCGTTCTTTTGTGTGTGATCCTTTAGGAATTATATTTTATGTTGGTAGTGAGTTGAAACATCAACCTCACAAGACATAAGTGACTTCTAGCAAATCATTATGTCCACCCAATTAAATATAACATCAAAGCTTGATTCCTTGATAATCAAACGTCACAATCCCTTTGTCCACGATGTCCAATTGAACATGAGTCATGATGTCAACTCATTCCATTCAATGCTTTCTTGATTCCGAATATGTTGATAATCCAAATGCCTTTGATCTCTATCAAATCACTTGAGTGTGGCCACACATTTCATCAACATCATTCATCGAGGGGCCCAAGCAAACATCTCTCTCAACGAGAGGGACAAATCCCATCTTGAATTATCATTCTTCCCTATAAGAATTCAATCATGCTAACATAGCCCTTATTGCTATCCGATTAAAGATAGTATTAGACTATATCAAACACAATGTTCATCATGTGGAAGGTGATAATAATCTCAGGTTCGAAGGATTCAATGACATGACTATCATAAGATTTAATCATGACAACAGACCATGTCATAAATCTCATAAGTAGGTCATGTCCAATACTTGTTCTCTAGAAAGTATCCATAAGTGTAATGTGCATCTCTATGCATATAATCATCTCCATGATTATCCATTACCAACTTATACTAGTTGTTCACAACTACTAGGGACGCAATTCAATATAATAAACATGTAAACATATAATGAACTAAATAAACATTCTTTATAATAAATGATAAAGACGATTACATAACGGCATTGATGATTAGTCATAATTATCAACGACCTAGGGCATAACACCAACAATATGGAGATCTTATGGAAGGTCAGCAAAATGATACTGAAATGAAGAAAATTTTGGGGCAATTACAAGATGGAAAGACCGGGGAGTTTGTGTTGAATAAAGATGGGATTTTAACCTTCCAAGGCAGAATTTGCGTACCTTCTTCACCGGAGATCAAAAGACAAGTTTTAGAGGAAGGCCACAAATCTAGATTTGCTATTCATTCGGGAAGCACGAAGATGTATTAGGACTTGAAGAGAGGTTATTGGTGGAATGGAATGAAAAGGGAAATTGCGGAGTTTGTATCAAAGTGCTTGACTTGTCATCAGATTAAAGCCGAGCATCAGAGACCGACGGGACTACTTCAACCATTGGATATTCTGGAATGGAAGTGGGAATGAATTTTGATGGATTTCGTGACTGGATTACCTCCTACCTCGAAGAAGATGGATGCCATTTGGGTGATAGTGGATAGATTGACAAAGTAGGCTCATTTCTACCTGTTTCCACAAAGTATTCGATGGAGAGGTTAGCACAGTTGTATATTCGCGAGATTGTTAGACTTCATGGAGTACCGATCAACATTGTTTCAGATCAGGATCCGAGATTCACATCGCGTTTTTGGAAGGCTTTACACGAGGCTCTGGGTTCCAAGTTGTGTTTTAGCACGGCGTTTCATCCTCAGACGGGCAGACTGAGAGAACTATTCAGATTCTTGAGAACATGTTACAGGCGTGTGTGGTGGATTTCCACTCATCTTGGGAAGATCATTTGCCGTTGGTTGAGTTCGCGTATAATAACAGCTATCAGTCCAGCATTAGTCCAGAATTGAGATGGCACCGTATGAGGCGTTGTATGGGAGGAAATGTCGCTCTCCAATGTGTTGGGACGAGGTTGGTGAAGCGAGACTTTAGGGTCAGATTTGGTTAGAGATTCAACAAAAAAGATTAAAGTTATTCGAGATAGATTGAAGACGACTCAAAGTCGAAAGAAAAGCTACGCCGACAACAGAAGAAGGGAGTTGTCATTTCAAGGAGGAGACTTCATGTTTTTGAAGATTTCTCCTAGGACTGGGATTAAGAGATTTGGTAATAAAGGTAAGTTGGCGCCAAGGTTCATTGGTCCATTTGAAGTTTTAGAGAAGTTTGGTGAGTTAGCGTATAGATTGGCTTTGCCTCCATCTCTTTCATCTCTCCATGATGTATTCCATGTCTCTATGTTGCGAAAGTATTGCTACGATCCTTCTCACGTCTTGAGTTCTCCTCCCGAGGATGTTCAGGTGGATATGACTTACGTGGAGGAACCATTGAGAATTTTGGAGTGGCAAGTCCGGGAGCTTCGAACCAAGAGTATTTCGGTGGTAAAAATTTTATGAAAAAATCATACCATTGAGGAAGCTACTTGAGAGTTGGAATCAGAGATGCGAGAGAAGTATCCTTGGTTATTTGAGCATTCTAGTAAGTGAATTTAAAATTCGGGATGAATTTTTTTTAAAAGGGAGTGAGTGTCACGACCCTAAACCTAGGCACTATTTTGGTCACGTGTTGGGCACATGGGGGTGGGGTGCATTGCATCTCATTTTAAGCAATTAATAATATTTATGCTCTTTATGTGTTAGTTTTGATATTTTAGGTTGTGAATAAATTCATTTTAATTATTTAATGTCTAAATGGAATAAATAGAAATTTTGTAGTTGAAATATGAATTGTTGAAATTTAATAAATAAAGGTATAAAGTTCATTGAGGTGCTTTAGTGTAAATGTTGGAAGTAAGGTGGTTGGTTGTAGTGACTCAAGACTTGGAGGAGCTAGAGTGTAGCTGAGTTATTAAATATCCTAAAACAATGTAGAAGCTTCATGTTTCTTTCATCAGCTCATTTCTCTTCATCGTTTCCATGGAAAAGAGTTCAACCTAGGGTTACCTTCAATAAATCCCCATAAATCCAATTTTCACCCGTTCCTCGATCCGTCTTCATATAAACGTTCAGGAAGTCAAGTGGAACATTTCTAGCCGATTAAAGTTTTTCTTATTTTTGAATTATTTTGGTAAGTTATTATGGTTTCTTTCAATTATTGCTCATTCCATGTTAAATGTTGATATTATTATGATATAAATGGTTCTTGGTAACTTTGGCATTTTAATTCATTTTGGAAAGCATGGAAAATGGGCTTTAGAATGAGTATGGTGAAGTTGGTTGGTATAATGGTTAGGATTAAATGAAAAAGGTTGGTATAATTATGTTACATGGCTTGGAGGGAATATGTTGTGTGGTTTGGAAGGTGTGGAATTGATTTGGAAAAGGTTCATACTGAAGTTTAGATAGGTTACTGATTGTTGAGGTAGCTTAGTATGAGTAAAATGGCATTTTCTTTCCTTGGCTACTGATGTTTTGACCTCAGTATGGCATTCTGGTGAGGGGCACGAGTCGTGCCCTGTGGCACGAGACTTTCCCCCTTTGATCACTCGTAGAACTAGTCGTGCAATAAAGTGCACTCGTACTGGGAGTGGGCACGAGTCGTACCCTGCTCTGCTCACTTGGTATCAGTTTTCAAGCAAACTAAACCTAATCTACCTAGTATATATTTAACCCCTTTTTGACTATAATCCTATTGCAAAATATGTGCTATACAATGAAGTCTTACTTGTCCAAAATGATATAGGGAAGGTTTTTAAATATGGTCTTGAAATTGGTTGAAAGGCATTAGGGAAACTTAGCAAAAGTTGATAAAACTTGGTAAATCAATCTTGAACCTTAATAGAGGGTACTCAATGTTGTGTAATGAATATGTAGGGCTTGCTTGTGATACATTGTGCCCACATTTGGTTACATATTCATGGTTGTTGTTCAAATAGTGTATGAAATACTTGTTGCACTATTTTATTGGTTTGAACATGAGTATTAATACCATGTTGTTGCATTGATATCCCAAATGTGGATTTATTTTCAAGTATCTATTATGTGCTTGAATGTGTTTCAATCATCTGATGTTTAGGGGTATACTGGAATACGATCAATTATGGAAATTGTTTTATAAGGTGATCGGATTACATTATACCTGTGACTGTCCCCTTCTGTGGCCACAGATTGGGGTGATAGCTTCTGTATTTAGCCAAAAGTCTTAAAGATTGCTAGTACCTTATATGGTTCTCTGAAATATGAGTCTTATAAGATGTGAATATGCTTAAGCAGTTTACAAAATAGTGAAGTTTTACTCTCGATTGTACGACTTATTGTTCAGACAGGAAAGGTAAACTGAGGTAACATAATGTGTTTACCCGCTTTACCAATGTGTTGTGAGTAATATTGTTATGTGTTGAATCTTATATGGCATCTTGTTGCATCATAATAACTGTTGTGGGCATTTTTTGACATGACGACATCTTCAGTTGATCCTGCATAACGAGATGTCATTACACTGTAAGTATTGTTTTAAATATTTACTTGTCCAATATTTCCTAATATTATTATTCTTATTTTTCAGTAATTAAGAGAAGAATGCGGAAACAACCTTCAAGCACGTTCAACAGACCTTCAAACGGCTAGGGCGACTTGGTCTCACGGAGGTTGAAAAGATAAACCACAATGCCGAGATTGTAGGAACCATATTTGACTCTTTCTTAGTTACTTGTATTTAAGGGGAAATGGAGACGGAAAATGACACTCCTGCTCATACGCACACACTTTACACACAAACTCTTGTAATCCTCTCCATTATCTTCCGAAGTTGTAATTGTGATCATTATAGTGGAACCTTTAAGGTTGGAGACCTAACTCCCGGGGTTTTTTCCAAAGAGGTTATCACCTCCAAGGTTTTCCTCGTTAACAAATCGCGTTGTCATTGTCTCGTTTTTCATTTTCTTGTTCCATATAATCGAATTCCATAGTTCCCTCCTTATTATTCAATCCACACACTAAACATAGTTAAGATTCTACTCTATTGTTTTTTCTACCAAAACAATTTGGCGCCCACCGAGGGGCCTCGTGGTTTATCGGTTATTTGAAACATTTCCTAATCGAATTCACTATGTCTCCGCACCCACCAATGTGTCCACCGCCGGCAAAGGTCCCACCGTTGTTCCCACATCAGAGGTAGAACCAGCTTGTTACCACCGCCTCCTCGGACCGGATCTCGCCCAACTCAACCTACGAAGACTCCACAAAAGTGGGGCGACCTCTTCCAATGCAGATGCCGACATCCGAGTATCCTAACCAGGTTGAATCAAAGGTTGGACCAGCAAGATAACAATTCAAAGGTGCTGACCAATTCCATGATTAAGATGCAGAAAGACCAACAACTCATAGCATCTCGGCTTGAAAACATATCACCACTGCGCGCAAGGGTTCTCAACTTTGACAACTCCCGAGGATCTACATTTCGAATGAATTCATTCCAATGGGCAATCCTCCTCCGCCGACATCTTTCATGATGTCAACATCTTTGCCCGGACACCCCTTTGACACCATCTTCTGCAGGATTCACTCCATTCATCCCATTTATAGACAAAGACTGCTGTCACGACTACTACTGACAACTCTGGTTTGCTTAATAATCTTTTCAATAATAATAATTTCAATCGTATTCCTATGGCCGACCCTTTGGCAGAAAACCCACTAGCTAAACAGATGCAGATCTCGTAGAATTAGTAATGAACGTACTGTGTGTGACTCCTCCAATTCAACCAAGAACGCAAAACCGCTACAACCGCCTCTTGCTTGTCCCAGAATTGCAAATGTCGACATACCGAAGCGCTTCGTGTACCATCTATGAAGTTGTACGACGGCACCACGGACCCGCAGGAGCACGTGGCACACTATCAAGAAAAGATGGACATAATCCATATTCCACTTCAATTCCGGGAGGCTTGCTTATGCAGTGGATTTGGATCCACCTTATCGGGACCAGCTCTCAAATGGTTGATTAGGCAACCCTAGGTTCAATTGGTTCATACGCCCACCATCAACATGTTCTATAACCAATTCTCATGCAATCGACAATTTGAAAGGTTGACAAGTGACCTTTACAATGTAACTCACAGCCTCTAATGAAACCCTAAAGGATTACGTCCACCGGTTCAATAAAGAGGTGCCGGAAATTCCCAATCTTGACATGTCGACACTACGTAAGCATTCAAAATGGGGTTGAAGAAAGATTCGCAGATACCAAGATTTGGTAATGACTCCTTGTAAGCGGCCGGAGGAAGTCGAGCAGTGGCATTGAGATTCATAAGACTCGGAGGAAGATGAGCCGCGAAGATCAAAGTCATCATCCAAGACGTCGACATATGACCATCCCGATAGAAAGACCGAATCGTCCCATCGCAGAAACAACCGTCCCAATCCTTATCCGAGAATTGACACTAGCAAAATTAATTCAATAGACGGTGAGGATGAAGATAATGATAATGTGCCTAACATTTCGATTATTGTTTTTCTCGTTGATATTTCAGTGTACTTTGCGCAATGGGCAACCTCGGGAGACAAAGCCGATGGCCAAAGAAAACGGACAAAACCACAGGATGGCGTGACAAATCAAAATGGTGTGCTTACCATGAAGACTTTGGGCATGTTATCAAGACTGCATCGCATTAAGAAAGGAGATCAGCCTTACTTGCTCTCGAAAGGACATCTTAAGGAGCCGCTGGGATCCGTAAAGAAGAAAGCCGAAAGTACGTAAGCTCCTCATGAAGCCGAAAGACCAGCTTTCTCCCCCAAAGATCAACAAAGGTGATCAACTTCATTAGTGGAGGCTCGTAAATATGTGGAACATCCTATTCTCGCCGCAAAACGACATGCTAAGGAGTCAAAAGATGGAAAGCCGTAGAGACGGCCTCAGATGTCGATACCTTGCCTGCACTCCAATTGTCTTTGATGAAAGTGATCGTGATAACTTGCCGGAACCCCATCATGACGGTCTGGTCATTTCCTTGCACGCTAACCGTACCATACGACGTATTCTCGGTAGATGGGGCAGCTCCGTCAATCTTATTATGTTGGGTACCCTTAAAGAAATGAACATCCCGGAATCGGAGATTGTCAAAAATCTTCAATCTTGGTAGGTTTCGGTGGCGAAGTCAAAGAAACAAAGTGGGGAGATAAAGCTTCCAATATACTCAAAGTGGCCTCAACACCGTGGAACGGTTTTGTGTAATTGATTGCGCAACATCTTACAATGTAATTCTTGGAAGACCGTGGATTCATGGAATGAAGGCCGTACCCTCCACTTACCATCAATGTGTGAAGTTTCCAACACCTTGGGGTGTCGCTAAGATTTACAAGTGATCAACAGTGGCCAAGGAATGTTACAAAACTTCAATGAAGGCGTCTACATCTCCAAAACAAGCATAGCAATTACCGAAGAAAGTACGTGAAGTCCTGGAAGCTAGGGAGGATGATATGAAAGAAGTATTGTTAGATCCTTCCAACCCTGACATCAAAGTACTTATTGGCACCGACATATCGTCGATATAGAGGAGAAGCTTGTGAACCTATTAAGAAGCGAGAATAAAAGTTTCGCTTGGAAACATGATGACATGACCGGCATTAGCAAAGATGTCATCACTCACAAACTTAACATAGATCCCACTTCAAACCAAAGGCACCGTAAACGTAGAAAGTTTGCGAAACCGTAAATCGATCATCAAGGAGGAGGTAGAGCGCTTACTCAAAGCCAACATGATACGAGAGGTCGATTATCCAAGATGGTTGGCAAATGTGGTTGTGGTAGAGAAGAGAAACGGGAAATGGCGAGTTTGCGTCGACTTCACCGACTTAAATAAGGCCTCGCCCAAAAGATCCTTTCCCTTTGCCGCACATAGATTCATTAGTTGATGCCACCTCGTGTCACGAACTCCTCACATTCATGGACGCGTCCTCGTGGATTTCAACAAATTCGTATGGAACCATCTCGACCAAGAAGACACCGCCTTCATAACCCCTCAGGTATTTATTGTTATATTGCCATGCCTTTTGGACTAAAAATGCAGGTGCAACGTATCAAAGGCTCGTCAACAAGATGTTTAAGGATCAGATTGGGGACACAATGGAGGTATACATCGACGACATGGTTGTTAAGTCTAAGAAGGCCGAGGACCACATTAGCAATCTCTCTCAAGCCTTTGACATCTTGGATTGTTTCAATATGAAACTTAATCCAGCCTAAATGCAACTTCGGAATGAAAGCCGGCAAGTTTTTGGGCTATATGGTCACTAAAAGAGGCATTGAAGCCACCCCGTAACAAATACGCGCCATTCTCAACTCCGTCATCACCTCAATCTGTTAAGGACGTCCAAAGACTAACAGAAAAATTGCCGCACTCACTAGATTCATTTCAAAATCCTCGCACCGATGCAAACCTTTCTACGACATCTTAAGAAAGAACAAAAAGTTTCAATGGGAGGACCAACATGAAAAAGCTTTTCAGAACTCAAAACTTACTTGTCGACACCTCCCTTATTGGCCAAACCTCGATAGAAGAACATCTTTACATCTACCTAGCAAGATCCGAAGGCGCCTGTAAGTGCAGCCTTGATAACAGAGCGAGATGGCAATCGGCAACCCATCTACTATATAAGTAAGACACTCTTAGATGCCGAGACCAGGTATTCTCATTTACAAAAATTAATTTTAGCTTTGATAACCGCTTCGTTAAATTAAGGCACTATTTTGAAACACATACTATTATTGTACGCACTAACTATCCTATTAAGAATGTCATGAGAAAACCAGAGATGTCGTCGAATGGCGAAATGGTCTCTACGCTTAAGCACATACGACATCAAGTACGAGCCTAGAACCGCAATAAAATCTCAAGCCCCTGGCATTTTGTGGCCGATTTCACCCAACCCTACAACAAGAGGTGGAATTGGAAGTACAAAGAACTTCAAGATGATGACATTCTAAAAGTTTGGACTCTCTACACGGACGGTGCTTCCAACATGAGAGGTACAGGTCTTGGAGTTGTACTAAAATCGCCACAAGGGGACATAATACCACAATCTATCGGTTGCGGCTTCAAGGCTACCAACAATGAAGCGTAGTACGAGGCACTTATCGCAGTTTAACGGAGCCCAAGACTTAGATGTCAAGCATATCCGGTGTTCATGGATTCATTACTAATTGTTAATCAATACAATGGGTCCTACGTCGCGAAAAATGCTAAAATGACGACATATTTGGAAATTGTAAAAATTATTTCGGCCAAATTCAAAACATTTTCCTTGGAACAAATCCCGCGAGAAGAAAATTCTCAAGTCGATGCTTTGGCAAATTTGGGTTCGGCCTTCAAAAAGCTTCTCACAAACCAATATCCCAATCGTGCATGTTGACATCCCAAAGAATTGACAATCTCGAGATGTTCGTCCTAGATGTTGACATACCTTCCTCTCCCCGCATCAACCTCTTGGACACCCCTATTATCAAGTATCTCTTAGATGATACGATCCCAGTTGAGGAGAAGAATGCGAGAGCCTTCGTGGTAAGAGTATCTAAATATGTACTTATTGATAATCTCTTGTTTAGAAAATCTCGCCGCAGTCACTACTTAAGGTGTCTAGAAGCGAGATAGAGCCCATCAGTTCTCAAGGAGCCGCATGAAGGAGATTGTGGAAATCATACCGGCGTAAGTTTACATACTAAAGCTCTAAGGTTGGGCTATTTCTGGCCCACAATGAGAAAAGACGCCATTGACTACGCAAAGAAATGCGATTCCTGTCGCCGACATGGGGACATCCTGCACCGGCCAAATTTGAATTGCTACATCCTATCCCGTCACCTTGGCCGTTTATGGTTTGGGGAATGGACATTGTAGGAAAACTTCCCAGAGCACCGGGGACGAGTATTTCTTTTGGCCATGACAGACTACTTTTCTAAGTGGGTAGAGGCCGAGGCATATGTGCAAGTTTGTGATAAAGAAGTAATATCTTTTATCAAAAGGAACATATTTAGCCGATTTGGAATTCCATCGAAATAATTTGTGACAACGGCTCTCGGTTCATCGCAAGAGGACCCAAGATTTCTTGACAGGCTTGGGGTGTTAAGATGGTAACGTCTTCGCCTGTTCACCCTCAAGCCAATGGACAGCAGAGTCTAGCAACAAAATAATAATCGCAACTTAAAAAAGAGACTAAACCGTAAAAGGACGTTGGGCGTAAGAATTACCAATGGTCCTATGGGCCGACAGACGACATCTAAGAATGCTACCGGTCAAACCCCTATTCACTTGTATTTGGAACTGAATCTCGTTATTCCAGCCAGGTCCTTGTACCTACGGCAAGATACTTCTTGCCGACATCCGAAAATAATAAAGACATCTTGATACATTCCCTGGATACTGTGGACGAGCTAAAGGATATGGCCAAAGTTCGCATGGCAAGATATCGCAAAGGGTAGCCCGATCATACAATAAAAACGTCGTGGTCGAAGGTTTCAAGTAGGAGACTTAGTCCTACGAAAGGCATTCCAAAATACCAAGGAGTCCAATGCAGCAAGCTCGCCCCAAAATGGGAGGGACCCTACTTGATAGATGCACAAGCCGGAAAAGGAGCATATCGCCTTGCAACCTTGGATGGCCAAATGATACCCCGAAGTTGGAACGCCATTCATCTCAAAAGGTATTACATTTAAATATGACTTCCCATGAACTCATCTTTCCAGGTATGAATCGTATTTTAATTCTTTTCTCCTATGTATCTTTTTAATTATTTACATGATAAGATGTCTCTAACATGCTTTGTGAGAGACGTCAACCTTAGTTGGCGTCCGTTTTTAACGTGTTTCTATCTTATGAGGTATTGACACATTTACATGGGGACATATCGAAAGCATGCAAAGAACAACGATTCCTCCTCCGTTAGAGACAGGCCATCTCTTCTCAAGTAAAGGTACACAATCCCTTCTAAGGTTTAAAGAGTTAATTACCTCTTTCTTAAGAAGTTAGGTTACCACACCTTCGCCCTGGAGCGCAAGTTATCTCACTAATTGAGGTGTGGGGTGGGCCTATATGGGTAAACTCATATAGCTTACCCATTCCCACTCGCTTAGATGATTGATCTTAAGCATTATTCTTATGGTTATGGCATATTCGTGTCATCTAAGTATCTACGGTTTATGGCATATACGTGTCATCTAAGTATCTACGGTTTATGACATCTACATGTCATCCTAAATACCTATTATTCTCCCGACATACTATCATGTCACCATATGTGAAAAACATACGAAAAATTATCCAAAAAGAAACAAGCCTTGACGTGCTTGAAAACCATTAAACCATAACTAAACTAAAATAACCATAATGTATCCAAAACACCAAAGTAAAAGTGCAAAAGTGTTGAACCAACCCAACACTTAAAAAAGATTGTCTTTGGCCCTTAAGGACCTATTACAAACCAAACCAAAATAAAAATTGTCTTAAGGGATTCCACCCCAAAGAACATCAAGAGCAAGTTTATTTTACCTTTTTCAGTGGCATTTGTCGGAGGTATTGCTCGGGAATAACTTCTCCTAGAAATCACCCCGTGTCGGTGTCCTCACCACCTCGCTCTAGATCCTTGAAATCATCGATTGCTTTTTCCTCGTGAATCCGCCGCAAAGCCATCTTCTCTTCACTCAGTTCCAATTCACATGCTCTCCTCGCTGATATTCCTCAATCATTTGGATTCTAGTTTCAAAGACTGCTTTTGCGGTCTCATGCACCAAGTCATCCCGAAATGCTTCCATCTCCCTTTCATGACCGATGTCGACGCTTGCAAGCCCGGGACCGCCATTTTAATATCTCTTCATTCTTGTCCCCGATCTCCAATCCCCTTTCCCTTATTATGCTTGCATACTCCCTCAAATCCTTCTCATATTCAAATTCTTACTCATGTCGTAGGTATCACACTTTTCCCTCAATGTCCCGATTTCTTTGGACATTAATTTGGCCATCGAGACAATCTATCATCAACAAGAGGAGGTATTTTACTAAAAATAAAAGAGGATCAAGGTGTCTACGATTCAAAAGCAAATCTTACCTGATTTTCCAACACTTCTTCACGCCAAATTTGTTTCTCTACGCCGGGGATTTGTTCCAACCTTTTTCTCTTCGGAGTAATCTTGTTTATCTCTCGGTATGTTCTCTTCCGCTTTCATTTTACCTTTATATTTGGCCACAATATCACTTGTCGTCAAGCCGGAGAAAGTCACCGCATATAAGAATATATGTTAGCAGGATTCAATAAAATAGCCAAGTGATACGTTGATCCCAACTTACTTGAGAGCGTCGTAATTATAGAAGCCGTATGCTTAAGAAAATTTCTCTCCTCGTAATATAGAAAGAGACGTATGATTTGGATAAAGAATTTGTAGAGGATTGGATAATCACAAATAATTATCCGTAAATTGCGGTTATCAAAACTCTTCCTTTTTACTCGCCTCGTATTCCTAACCGTCACATTTGAAGCCGTTAGAAGATGAACGGTTAATCAAGAGAAAAATAAAACAAATGAAGCAGTAAAAGACGGAGGAATTTTACCTTGGGATCACCGGCGCCATGGGCCAAAGGAGGTGAAAAGAAGATTTGAGAAGATAAGTTTTCTCAAGCGGTTAATAAAAAGGAAAAAGAATCCCTTTTCAAAATTAACTCTCTCCCCAACCGCTCATCGCCACGTCTCCCAAGAACGTCCCATCGTGCAAGAGTAACATTGGGTCATTAATTCGTAAGGAAAAACATTTTGCCTCTTCGCCTGCCTACATAGTCAAATGTTTTTGGGGACAAATTGTTGTGGGCATTTTTTGACATGACGACATCTTCGCTGATCCCGCATAACGAGATGTCATTACACCGTAAGTATTGTTTTAAATATTTACTTGTCCAATATTTCCTAATATTATTATTCTTATTTTTCAGTAATTAAGAGAAGAATGCGGAAACAACCTTCAAGCACGTTCAATGTACCTTCAAACGGCTAGTGGCGACTTGGTCTCACGGAGGTTGAAAAGATAAACCACAATGCCGAGATTGTAGGAACCATATTTGACTCTTTCTTAGTTACTTGTATTTAAGGGGAAATGGAGACGGAAAATGACACTCCTGCTCATACGCACACACTTTACACACAAACTCTTGTAATCCTCTCCATTATCTT
Source organism: Adenophora triphylla var. japonica (assembly GCA_022495995.1). Lineage (NCBI taxonomy): Eukaryota > Viridiplantae > Streptophyta > Magnoliopsida > Asterales > Campanulaceae > Adenophora > Adenophora triphylla. The sequence goes on from JAFEMH010002187.1 coordinate 252,917, forward strand.
CCGAAGTTGTAATTGTGATCATTATAGTGGAACCTTTAAGGTTGGAGACCTAACTCCCGGGGTTTTTTCCAAAGAGGTTATCACCTCCAAGGTTTTCCTCGTTAACAAATCGCGTTGTCATTGTCTCGTTTTTCATTTTCTTGTTCCATATAATCGAATTCCATAGTTCCCTCCTTATTATTCAATCCACACACTAAACATAGTTAAGATTCTACTCTATTGTTTTTTCTACCAAAACAATAACTTATTGAGATTTATTCTCACCCATTCTCCCTTTACTGTTTTAGATCGAGCCGAGACAGGTGGACCAACCTAGTAAGGCCGAAAAGGAGTTTGGACAGCGTTCTTTTTGGGTTGTCAGGGTATGTATATGATTTGAGGTTGGGAGTAGTAGTGGATGTTATTCTTTTGGGGAGATTGTATATAGAACTTTTATAAAACATTTTCAGTTGTGTTTATGTTGTAACTAAATATGGAGTTGGTTTTCTTTCAAAGTTGGCTTTTGTAAACCTTTACATTTGTAGTTGTTTGTAACTAAAACAGGTTGTGTCTTTTTAAAGTTGGTTTATATCTTGCCTCCAAGTGGAGATGTTTTGAGTTGGTTTATGATTGAAATGTAAAAGTTGTTTTATCTTTCAAAGTTAAACAAAAGTTTTTAAAATTTAGGTGGGTTATTTTAGTAAGGGGACTCTCCCGCTCGAGGCACGAGCTAAGGTTCTGTGTCGGGATCCCCACATGAACTGCCCATAGAGCAAGTGGGATTTCATCCAACCATCTTCCTGCTCGTCCATCAAAATTCTTCGGTAGAGCTTTCAAAACCAACTTGTTGGCCGCCTCTTCTTGTCCGTTTCCTTGGGGATAGGCGATTGAAGATTTCCAATTCTTGACTCCCAACTTATGCATCTTTGTTTTGAAGGTCGTTGAAAACTGAAGTCTGTTGTCAGGTACGATTGAATGTGGCACCCCAAAATGACACCAAATGTAATCATGGATGAAGTTGATGGCGTTTTCCTTAGTTATCATTACCAAAGGCTTTGCTTCGATCCATTTAGTGAAGTAGTCTATTTCCATGACCACATACTTGCAGTTTCCACGGGATAGTGGGAAGAGTCTATTCAAATCTACTCCTCACATGTTGAATGGCAAAGTGGCGATCACAGGAGTTTGCTCGGTGGTTGGTAGCTTGGGCAGACCGGCATATCTTTAACATTTGTCATACTTTTGCACAAACTCACGAGCATCCTCCCTTAAGTGTGGCCAATAGTACCCCAAAGTAATTATCTTGTCCGCCAAAGTTCTGGCTCTCGGGTGTCCACCACATACTCCACTGTGTACTTCGAACAAAAGACATGGGACCTCTTGAGGATAGACACACCTTAAGAGGGGTTTAACAAAGGATCTTCTGAACAAAGCCTCCCATAAATAGTGAATTTGGGGGATTTCTTCTTGATCACCTTGGCCTTTTTCTCGTCTGCTAGCATATTGCCATTCTCAATGTAACCCTTAATCTTGTCAATCCAGCACTTATCACTATTCTCCAAGCATAGAACCTGAACTATTTCGTATGCTGATCGCTCTAAGTAAGAGATGGGTTAGCCATGCTCTTCCTCTGATGTAGCTAGCTTTAATAGTAAGTCGGCCGGCTCATTGTCTTCACGACCTACCCTCCGAATCTCCCAAAATTCCAAGTCTTGAATCAATTTCTTGACTAGATCGCAATACTTGACCAGGATCGGGTAGAGTACCTCGTACTCACCTCTGACTTGATGAACAATCAATTGAGAATCCCAATAGGCCACCATCTTGGTCGCCCCAAAGCATTTAGCATACTCAATGGATGCAATAAGGGCTTTGTACTCGGCTTGGTTGTTAGATGCATAGAATTTGAACCTCAGAGCTTCCTCGAACACTTTCTCACTTTCAGGCTCGACCAAGACAATCCAAGCCCCACTATTTTTTCTTGTTGCAGATCCATCTGAATACATTCTCCGACAGTCAACGGGCAAACTCACCTCTTAATGGCTCGATGGCTCTTTCCCCTTAGAAGCCTTATGTCTAGGTGCCTCTGGGTCGTCTTCTTTGGTGAAAGTTACTTCGACAAAAAAATCTACCAAGGGTTGTGACTGGAGTGTCTTTCGAGGACGATACTCAATATCAAACTCTGTTAACTCTACTGCCCAATTAAGCAGTCGACCTAAAATTTCCGACTTGTATAGTATCTTCTTAAGAGGTGCATTAGTGAGCACGACTATAGGATGGGCGAAGAAGTAAGCCCTTAGCTTTGTTGCAGCGATCATCAAAGCATAGGCCACCTTTTCAGCATTGAAGTATCGCCCTTCCACATCAGACAAGGCCTTACTCACCTAGTAAACTGGCTTTCGGGTAACATTTTCCTCTCGAATCAACACTGTTGCAACTACATGAACTCCAACTGACAGGTATACATACAAATTTTCTCCTTGGATCGGGCTACTAAGAAGTGGGGGAGAGGCAAAATAATCCATGAGTTGTTGAAAAGACGACGAGCATTCATCTGTCCATTCAAAGGCCTTCGTCCCCCTTAGATTTTTTAAGAAAGGGATAAATCTCTCAGCCGACCTAACTATAAAGCGACTCAAGGCTGCTACTCTACCGTTCAAACGTTGTACCTCCTTGATGCAAGTAGGTTCTTGAATTTTGACCAATGCCTTGATCTTTTCAGGATTTGCTTCGATGCCCCTTTGTGACACCATGAAACCCAAAAATTTTCCTACTGCCACAAAATGCACTTTCTTGGATTCAGTTTCATGTCATTTGCTCGTAAATTGGCGAACGTTTCCCTTATGTCGACTACATGAATCTTGGACTTGGTTTTAATGACCATGTCGTTGATGTAAGCCTCCATGTTTTGGCCAATTTGACTAGAAAATACTTTGTTTACCATTCTTTGGTAGGTAGCCCCATCATTTTTCATTCTGAATGGCATCTTCGTATAGCAGTATACTCCACCCGCTGCCTGGAACACTGTTTTCTTAATATCTTCCTCATACATTTTGATTTAGTGGTAGCTTGAATAGGCATCCAAAAAACTTAACATGGCATGACCAGCAATGGAGTCAACCATTTTTTCTATGTGGGGTAGGGGGTAGCTATCTTTTGGGCAAGCTATGTTCAATTTTGTGAAGTCGACACACATCCTCCACTTTCCATTGGCTTTATTAACCATCACTACGTTTGCCAACCATGTAGTGTAAGATGCTTCTTTGATTATGCCCGCAATGTGTAACTTGTCGACCTCTTTATCGCGGGTAAAAATTCTCAGCCTCTGGCTTTTGACTTTTATGGTGGGGTTAACCAAAAACTTATGCACAATGATCTCTTCATTGATTCCCTTCATGTCTTCGACTCTCCAAGCGAAAACATCCACACATTCTTTTAACAAGATGACTACTTCAGCCTACTTTTCAGGTGACAACTGTCCACCTATCTTGATTCTTTCCTCGGGGTAGGCCGTATTGGTTTCCACCTCTTCTAGCTCGTCCACTTGCTCTAATTCTGGGCCGTCCCTGAACCAGAGGATCTTGATTATGATTTCCCTAACTCTTCTTCTTTCTTCTGCTCCTACGTGTGGAGCCTATACCTCAATCATTCCATCTAACTCTTTGGCTATCTCGTTAGCGTCAGTGGTGGCCCCCGAGCTTGGGTTGACCAAGAGACATATGTTTCCAATGATGACTTGGTCGACCAATGCTGTATTAGTTGCTTTCTGGCTGTTAAAGGGACGTGTCACCTCAACCATGACTTGGTCATGTGAGGGATAGGTCGCCTCATGCTGCACCATTTCCATCTCTTTGTCCACACATCTGATAGTGGTCAATCTTGAGGTCGTAGTAACTGACTTGGAAAATTTCCAGCTTGCCTAAGGAGTCTCGAGCTCCCTCTTCTTCTTAGCCCTTAGAACATGATCAAGAAACTCTCTGGCTATCCCCAATTTACATCCAACCCCAGGGGGTGGGGAACTTAACCCTTTGATGAGGGATTGAAGGGATCATTCCCAAAGTGACATGTCCAGGAATTCCCATGATAGCATGGTAAACACTTAATACGTCAATAACTACAAACGTTACCTTGGTTGTAGTCCTCATAGGGTGCTACCCAACATCTACCTCGAGCTCGATCTGTCTCTTAGTATCGACCCTGTGGTTTGTGAATCCCTCTAATCGACCCGAGTAAGGTGACAATCTAGTGTCTGGGAAGCCCATTTCCTGGAACGTCTTGTAGTAAAGGATATCCTTGCACGCTCATGTGTCAACCAAGATCCTACTAGATGTGCAGTTGTTAATAAGCCTCGAGAGGATCAAACTCTATTCTCTTACTGCCATGCTGGTGGCCAGCTCGTATGGATAGAAACTGATAACCTCCCCATGCACACAACTCCTTGGTGGCTCATATGGAGCCTTGTTCATCTGAAAAAAAAATCTTGTGTTTAAGGAAAGTGTTGCTTGTCTCCTCAGCAATTGCTCACAGTGTTAGCCTAAGTTGCCTTGGCTCAGGTAGCCCCGTAGCAGGTTGATCCCCAGCTAGGGGACAATCTCCTTTTACAAACCTATCCAGCCTTCCCTCATCAACCCATTTCTGGATAATTCTCTTCAAACTCATACAATCTTCCGTATTATGGCATGTATCTCTGTGGTATTCATAGTACTTGCTATTGTTTCAACGAAACTTGTTTTGGGGGTTCATAGGGATGGGGGGGAGCCAAATCCTTAGAGTTCATGATCTCCGTTCGGCTAACAATGAGGGGAGTGAAGCTTTCGGGGACTTTCTCAGTCGTCCTAGTTCGGTTCTTCCCCTTGCTATTTCTTGGGTCGACTCTGGCAGTAACCCGTTTGGATGACTCTCCCGTGTCGGCGTTCTTGGCACTCCTCTTTCTTTCTTTACATTCTTTAGCCACATCAATTTCATACGCCCTTTCAAACAAGTCCTTCCTCGTGGTCGCTCTCCTGACTTGTAGCTCGTAATCTAAGTTAGGTGAGGACACTCCATTTCTGAAGCAATTAATGACTTCTCTATCGGTCAGGTCCTCCTCAATTTGGTTGACCAACTCCTTGAATCTTGTAAAGTAGCTCATAATCTCTGTCTTCCTTTGAGCTATGTTGTTCAAGTCAGTGACCGTCTTCTTTCGTGCTCCAGCAGTTGAGAGCCTCTCCATAAACTTACACCGCATATACCTCCAAGTATTAATGTAGCCCATAGATAACCTGCGGAACCAAGTTAGGGCGGCCCCAGTGAACGTGCTTGGCAACGCCTTGCAGAGCACGACATTCTTTGAGGAGACCAAACATATAGACGCCTCAAAATGTTGCATATGATTCAAGGCGTTGGTCGTCCCGGCATACTTATCTAGGACGGGCAATTTAAAACCAGTTTCAGAAGGACCCTCATCCAACATCCATTGGGCAAGCGGTCGAAGAGTACTGTCATTTCATTCGACCCTTCCATTGGTTGCATGGTGATCTGCCTTCATATCGTCCAACCTCCTCTTGAGGTTCATTAGCTCCCTAGCATCTAAGCTAGCACTTCATCCCCGTGGTGGGAAATGGAGTTTGACTTCTGTATCTCTTCCATTTAATGCATTCTCCTAGCGTGTGTTCACTTCCTTTCAACCCTGGGAGGGGTCCTTTGTCTCCTATCTCCTCTGGGAGGAGAGCGACCTCCTATTGAGGGAGCACCTTAGCTCTGGGAGGCGACCTGCCTCTGGCTCTATCGGCCTATAGCTGCTTCCTTTGTGCTGAGTCAGCTTCCTGTTCCCGATTATTGTAGAGTCTATCCCTTAGGTCACCCGTACGAGCGATCGAATTAACCGCTGGGCTAGGTCTTTCATTCCTCCCCTCAAGCTCAGATGGCGTAGGAGCCCCATTCCTAGGTTGGTGAGAAGTTTGTGATGGAGCTACCAGGTGTGACATATGGTCGTCCCTCTTAGAAGATTTAGGCAGCTCAAGCAGCTCGTCATGGACCTCCAACAAACTTTGTAGCACCTTGGCCCTTTCCAAGAGGATATCTCTCCCACTAAGGTGAGGAGCTGAGGGACATGCTAGGTCGCCTGTAGTTGTTATACCCGTTTGGTGCTTTTTACTCTGTTGACCACCCCAGGCGGAGGTGGAGGAAGATTTGTCGTACGGTTCCCAACGCCAACATCTATACAGGTTGTTTCCACCGACATTCTCATGGATTGGATCGCTTGAGGTAGTAGCAATGTAACTGTTAGATACCATGTTGGCAAATTGGTAGGATTTCAAGGTTTAGTGCTCTTCGTTTTCTTGCAATGAAACCAAACTGATGATATATGAATTGTATAGATCAGCCTTAGTCCATAAATAGGTTGTAATTCAGCTACTAGGACCTGAAACCATGAACAAATTATTTGCCGGGATGGTATCCGGGTAAGACCCTTCGGCGTGATGACGAGATATGGTGTTATAAGTTTGTATAAAAATGTATTGAAATAACGTAATCTCAAAATATGCAAGATAACATTACCTTTTTCCGTTGTGTATGGACTAGTATTTATAATGTTGTTATGTGATGTTCACAAATTCTGTAAATCATTCAGATAACGTTGGCGTAACTGTTTTCGAGAATGTAGGAGGTGGTTACTAATAATGACGTGGGTTTACGAATGTGTTGTTTGTTTGAGTTCGCCTGGTTTACCGAGGTCGACCTGAATTCATTTATTGGCTAGACAGAGATTGTAGAAGTAGATCTTAGGTCGGGATCAAGTAAGGTCGGACAATAATCTTGGTCGACCGATCTAGCTTAATGAACCCGTGCAGTTACGACAACTTGGTGGGTCCTCTACACTTGGTGGGCCTTTAGGCTCACTTGAACATAGGTTCAGTCCGTTGGATTTGACTAATCACTTTCGTAAAATCTAGGGAGAAACGCGTTTCTCCATAAGTTATGGAGAAACGGGTTACGGGTATCCAGAACCTTTTGAAAGGATATCCAGAAACTTTTTGTATTGGCCATGACCTTGTCCCATGGTTACTTCCACGGATATCGGTCTCAAAGGTTCGGATATCCGTAACCCTTTGAAAGGATATCCAGAAGCTTATGAAAGTGATATCCGAAACCTTCAATGATATCCAGAAACTTTCAAAATGTTTCTGGATATTCATTTGTTGGTTTCTGGATATACATTTGAAGGTTTCTGGATATCCAGAAACCTTCAATAAGCAATTTCTGGTCTTGGCCTTGAATTTGGCTTCAAATCTATTTTTTTTGGATATCCACCCAAAGGCTTCTGGATATCCGTTCCAAAGCTTCTGGATATCCAGAACCCTTTGAGACTGATATCCAGAAATTTTCTTCTGGTTATCAAACGTATAGCTTCTGGCTATTAAAAACGCGTTTCTCCATAGTTATGGAGAAACGCGTTTCTCAGCAGACCTACTCAATCACTTTTATTCCGTTCAGAATGTATTACCCTAAAATCTATGTTTAGTATTTGAATTTTGCAAGGAGAAAATTTATATGCAAAATAGTCATTTTATTTATAAAAAGTGGACATAAAGGCAGTGAAATAAAACAAAACCTTACGGAGAGTAGTGATATTTGTTTAAATTTTAGGGTGCTCAATTTAACTAACCCAATCTAAAGCAAACTTTAAATAAATAAAATTTCGTGAATGGAAATTCTTTAACTCTTTTCTCCCTCCCCAAATCCCACTTGGAATTGAATATAGCCTAACTAAAGCAACATATGTCTCAAAAAAAAAAAAAAAAAACACTAGAAAGGGGGAAATTAAGAAAATAATGAAACATAGAAGAAGCATTGTGAAAGAGGAATAGCTAGGCTCAATGAAGATGGTGGTGGCTGGAAGGAGGCCGTGAATGCATTAATCTAATAATTAGCACTCAAGCACAGCTGTTTTCTACTTAATAAAGCCCTAAAAACTTTCTAATTAAACTCAAAATACATCCCACTTAAACAAAGCATGCGCGCCTGATATTTTTTTATAGTATTCTTCTCCCGTTTCACTGCACTTGATATTAAATTTTTTGATACAAGAATTAAAAAAAAAAAAAAATAGGAGAGAAAATTAGTGAAAGTATGTGATGTGAGTAGAAAAAGTAAAGCGAAAAAGAAAATGAGTGGGAAAATAATAATTTTATTAGTGTTATGGTTATTAAAACCTTTTATTTAAGTAGTAGCAAGTAAAGTAAGACGAATAAAAATAAAAATCAGTACAAGTGAAGTGAAAAAGAGACTAAGTACACAATAATAATAACTTTGGTTATTTCCTTATTATTTGTTGGTTCTTTATGAGATCTTTTAAAAGATTGTAATCTTACCCTTTTAGTATTCAAAACCCTAACATAAACACTTTTAGAAGACGGCTCTAAAGCATTAAACCATTGAATCGCTACATGTTTTTCCGATGCTAAATTTTCCAATAGGGAAACATTGTAAATTTATACGCGTGCGGAGGAAAAGCTAAAGTTGGTGATTCATTTCGTTGTCCTTCCATAATTTATTTAAATTTCAATGAATTATAAGAATTAAAGTTTATAATATTACAAGCACATAATTAAACTTCATTTGTTTAAAATGATTATAGGAAATATTGGCCATTAGGCATGGCTAAACAACTAAACCTAGAGTGATCGCGCGCCAGTGCTCTTATAAATCGAGTAGTTGATAAAGATAGAAAGAAAATAATACTGGTGCTTGATTTTTTTGGTAATTAAAAGAGCTTTAGAGCAAGAGTAAGTTTTGGGAGAAATCAGTTTCTCCATAAATTATAAAAAGTCCAATTTTTTTCAACTTGCAAATATTTCGCGAATATAAGAACAGTTTAAAAAAACAGGACTTTTTATAACTTAGGAAGAAACTAGTTTCCCCAAAAATATTGTGTTAGAGCAATTGGAAGGCCTTCTTAATGTGGTGGCTTTCTATCATAGTGTAACATTTATTGGCTAAAGAAGGGAGTTAAATTTGATTTTCGGCTTGATTCCAAATAATAAAAATATTCCGCTTAAAAAATTTAAAAATATATTCCATTGCATATTTGTTAGAGTATTAACATAAATGTAGGAAGAATAGAGAAAGTGCCCAACAAAGGTTAAACATAAATATACCCTCTCACACCCAAAATAAATGACTAATTGTATTTATTTTTTACAAAAAAAAAATAACTTTTAGTAGAAAAATAAATATATGTTCTTATTATTCACTTTCAAAATTTTATTTTGCAAATATATAATAAACAATTAAAATAATTGATATTAAAAAGCATTTGAAGACAAAAAGATAATAATTCAAAAGGTGGCATTTAGTGAACAAAAATGAATAATCATTTTAGGAAGAGTACCTGGTATTAATGTACAATTCATTTCAATGGTAAAATTGATGACAGGGCCAATTAGCTGCGGACACGTGTAGATGGTCAAATACCAAAGTGCCCCCTAAGGCTGATCTCATTGCTTACATCAACAAGCACCTCTCCATTGCCTATAAATAGAAGACCTTTGTTCTCTTGGGCAAGGTAAGTTCCATATATATTGAGTAAGCCCTATTACTCTAAACCCTAAACACATACACACACTCCAAGACATTCAAACGTCTTATTTATCTCAGTATTCTTACTCTCACACCTGAGGGCCTGAGTTGGAGTAACATCCAACTTTGACGTTAACGGTGCTTGTTTGTGTTGTGTTATAGGTACATCAAACCACCAAACATATCAAGCCAGATATCCTTGAACTGCTCCTGACCCTGAAAAGCTTGGCGTCATCAAATACGAAGTATATATATTGTAGGTATAGGTTCAGAATATATGCCTAAAAATTTCCGATTATGACAAGTTTGATATGTATCTCTTCTAAGAAAGCGAAACAATTAATAAAATAAAGAATGATAGACGAAGTCAATTCATACATGGAGAGAGAGATAGAATTGATATGAATGACTCAATTTTATTATAACTAGAGATACATATTTATAGGGTTACAATGAGAGGAGGTAATCTCGTAGAAGGTTTCTAGATCTATATAAAGATTGAGTTTGAGTTTCCTAATTTATATATTACAATATATACTTGAATATAATATTATGATATTATATTTCTAATATGCTCTCGTAAGATGGACGATCCTTGAATAAGTCAAATCTTAAATAATGCTGAGATGAACCGGGCTTGATGTAGCAGGTGGAGACGGATGCGTTCCCGGACGTCTATATGGTTTCTGGTGAGATGTAGTTGTTCCTCGCAGCCGAGGCGGTGATATGATGGTGGTATTTGAGGGTGGGGCGGCAGTAGGGTTGTGACAGTAAACAAGGGGGCGACCGCGCACACCAAGGAGGGCGATTGCACACGAAGCTACTGCCAAAAGGGGGGCGATCGAACCCAAGAAAAGTGGTTCGTACGTCCGTGGTTGGAGGCCAGTTTTGAACATGGCAACTCGGGTTGGTTGTGGGACGGTTTGGGGTTTGTCATCGCTCCCAAGGAAAGTGGTCCGTACGTCCGTGGTTGGAGGTCAATTTTGAACATGGCAACTCGGGTTGGTTGTGAGGCAGTTTGGGTTTTGCCGTCGCTCCCAAGGAAAGTGGTTCGTACGTCCGTGGTTGGAGGCCAGTTTTGAACATGGCAACTCGGGTTGGTTGTGGGGCGGTTTGGGTTTTGTCGTCGCTCCCAAGAAAAGTGATCCGTACGTCCGAGGGTGTTTGAAAAAGGGGGAGGGGGGAGTGTCGGCTTTGTCGAGGGTTGTCCGAAGCTCTTCACCATTGATAAAGATAGGGAACTTTTTATTATGGTGCTGCTAATGCTTGGGTTTTGCGGTCCACATCCGAACAAGGTTGTTGTAGGAAGTATCGCGGTTGACATGATTTCACTAAGGGAGAAATGTGATCCGACTTTGGGTGATGAGTTTGGGAGGATTTGAATAACCAACGCAGATTTCGAGGAGGAGAAAAATCGAAGGAAGAAGGAAGGTTGTGACAAAAAAAAGGCTGTGGAATTGACTAAAGGTGCATTGAACTTGGTTACTTGTAAAGTGGACAAGTGCAAAAGTATTTGTGGTAGGGATAATACTATGAGTAAGGTTGTGAATCGATGCAGATTTGGGTTGTAGGGTTTATTAATGGATTGCGGAAGCAATGTAGTATTTGAGTTTCATTTTACGTCTCAACGACAAATTGGGTTTGAGGTTTATTTTACGTCTCAACGACCAATTGGTTTAGTGTTTTATTTTACGTTTCAACGACGAATTGGATTTAGTTTTCAAAGGGAGATTGAGCGAAGAGCTCGATTGTGGTGTTAGGGTGGGGCGGCCATTGAGGAAGCAATTTAGGGTTATGATTTAGGAGGTGTTGAAGAATGGGTATTTGTGTGGGTATTTGTATATGGCTGAAGACGAGACTAAGTGAAAAATTTAAGAAAAGAGAAAATTTAGGAATGTGAGAAATAATACTCAACGTGACATTGAGATAAGTGAAAAAGAAGAAGAAGAATAAAGGCCTAGGGGTTTAGTTGTTCGACTATGGGAGAAAAACTGTCGAAAGTTTAAGAAAAAAAACATAGAGGGAGGGGGGGAGAAAGGATTGGTAGAGTGGCGGAAGCGAATGGTGGTGGGTTTGGCGAAGAAGTCTCATTATGGATCTATGCTCTGATACCATAATAGAATAAAGAATGATAGACGAAGTTAATTCATATAGAGAGAGAGAATTGATATAAATGACTCAATTTTATTATGATGCTAGAGATACATATTTATATGATTACAATGGGAGGAAGCAATCTCCTAAAAAGCTTCTAGATCTATATAAAGATTGAGTTTGAATTTCCTAATCTAATACAAAAATTGAATTTTTTTGATTTATATATAACAATATATACTGAAATATAATATTATTATATTATATTCCTAATAACTAATAACAATGCCACACTGTAAACTCAATTTTTTTTTGCTTAACTTGACTTAACGGCGCAACAGCTCCGTTGATTTATTGTTTTGACGCTTCAGTTCGTTGTAGAATTTCATTATAAACTTCTCAGCATCCTCGTCAACGTGGCTATTCTCATCCACCGCCGGCAACGGGAACGGTGAGTCCGTTACCCTCAGTTGTCTCACCGTCGGTGTTTTCCCGAATCCCGGGAGAGCCGGTGACGTGGCCTCACTTTGGCTGTGCAGCATCTCCAACGCCTTCATAACGGCGGCAGCATTACCGGAAACCGTTTCCTCTTCTTCGTCAGTCAGAGGTGCGTGTGCGCACGAAAAGAAATGCGAGTGGTTGTTATTGTTGCTGTTGTGCTTTTTGTGGGAGGAAAAGAAGGAGAGTGGGTGAGAAGCGGGGCTGTTACTGCAGCTGAACTCGTACTCCCCTGGCGGCGGGGAGGGGAAGTCGGGGAGATTTTTGTTGTGGTGGGAGCGGCGGTGGTTGAGGGTGGAGATAAAAGCGGCGATCTTGCGGCGTTTTAGCATAATGTTCAGATCGGCCATGAGTTTGCCCTTTTCGATTCCTTTCCTCAACATGTAGACAACTACACGTACTAAACGCCATGCTTTTTTGGCTATGACCGGCATATTTTGGACCATTATTTTTAAGATTAAATTTCGATCGTTTTTCAGTTCAGTAGAGAGAGAGAGAGAGAGTACTGGCGTATAGAGAGAGAGATGTTTAGAGAGATAGGAGATGTTGAGATGGAACGGAGGGAAGAGGGGTTGAGGAGTATTTAAAGGGGAGGAGGAGGAGGAGGAGGCCGGGAGGTGTAGGGAAAGATCAGGACATACAAGGTACGTAATACTTTAACGTTAACTTAAAGTGGCATGAGGGTCCATATGGATATTTTTGTATTATTAATTTTATATTGCCTGTTTTATTTTCCTTTATTAGTTGCCTTATTAGGGCAACATTATTGCCCAAATTACAGGTTTATATCACCGCTCTATTCCAAGACTACTTACAATTGCCATTTCATACTCCTAAGACTACTTACAATGGGAGGTTGAAATGGGGGATGAAACCCATTTCAACCGGTTGAAAGCTTACAATGGTGAAATGAAAGTAGGTTGGATGAAATCTTGGGATGAAAACTTTCATCCCGTATGAAATGTTTTTTTTTTTTTTTAAAAAAAAAAAATTGGACACGTGTCGGCATGAAATGAGACGGAGTAAATATGGATCAGACTCTATTTTTCTTTTCTTTTTTGATTTTCCTTGAATTTGCCACGTGTAAAATTTTGATAGGTCCGTACTTTATTATTTTTTCACCCAATTATTTAAACTCAATTATCTCATAATAAATGATTTAAAAATAAAAAGAAAAATTCACCAAAATTCATCATTTTTTTTCCTACAAATCGATATAAGTTTCATTTGATTTGGACAAAAAAAAAAAACACTTAGTTTTCAATTTGGGCTGAATTATTACCTAGTAAATTAATTTTTTTTTTAATTTTTTTTTTCACCAAAATTCATCATTTTTTTTCCCTACAAATCGATATAAGTTTCATTTGATTTGGACACAAAAAAAAAACACTTAGTTTTCAATTTGGGCTGAATTATTACCTAGTAAATTATTATTTTTTTTAATTTTTTTTTCACCAAAATTCATCATTTTTTTTCCCTACAAATTGATATAAGTTTCATTTGATTTGGACACAAAAAAAAAACACTCACTTTTCAAAAACAGAGAATATAAATAAAATAAAAGTGGTGGGGTATAGAATGATGAGTTGGAAGGAGTTGAAATTTAATTTAAGTTAACCATTGGAGTGGGGTAGATGAAATGGGTAGATGAAATATTAGGTGGATAAGAAAAAGTGTAAAAAGTGTTAGATGAAATGTGGGAGTGGGATGAAACCACTGTGGGTAGTCTAATGCACTAATGCACTGCATGCAATTGGGGAATGAAAGGTAGTTGAATGGATTAATGGGATGAAATGTTTTATCCTGGTTGAAACACTCCTTTTCCTTTTTTTTTTTTTAAGTTGCCACATGTCAAAACCTTATTAGTCTTGAATTTATCACTTTTTTCACCCAATTATTTAAACTCAATTATCTCATAATAAATGATTTAAAAATAAAAAGAAAAATTCATCAAAATTCATCATTTTTTTCCTACAAATTGATATAAGTTTTATTTAATTTGGACACAAAAAAAAAAAACACTTAGTTTTCAATTTGAGCTGAATTATTACCTAGTAAATTAATTTTTTAAAAAAATTTTTTTTTCACCAAAATTCATCATTTTTTCCCTACAAATTGATATAAGTTTCATTAGATTTGGACAAAAAAAAAAAAAAAAAAACACTTAGTTTTCAATTTGGGCTGAATTATTACCTAGTAAATTAATTTTTTTTTAATTTTTTTTTCACCAAAATTCATCATTTTTTCCCTACAAATTGATATAAGTTTCATTTGATTTGGACACAAAAAAAAACACTTAATTTTCAATTTGGGCTGAATTATTACCTAGTAAATTAATTTTTTTAAAAAAAAAAAATTCACCAAAATTCATCATTTTTTTCCCTACAAATTGATATAAGTTTCATTTGATTTGAACACAAAAAAAAAAAAAAAACACTCACTTTTCAAAAACAGAGAATATAAATAAAATAAAAGTGGTGGGGTATAAAATGATGAGTTGAAAGGAGTTGAAATTTAATTTAAGTTAGTTATTGTATGGGGTTAAATGAAATGGGTAGATGAATTATTAGGTGGAGCCAAAAACTTGTAAAAAACGCGTTTTTTTGAAGCTTAACAAAAAACGTGTTTTTAGACTACGTCATCGACTCTTCCACTTTCTTCATACCGTCTCTCCCGCCCCGTCACTGTCAACAATCGCCATTGAAGAAATCGCAATTGTGAATTCAGATCATAAATTCGATCTCAATTAGTGTTATCTCAAGGTTCGAATTTGCTTATGGGGAGTTAATTAGGGTTTTTGTTTGTTGATTTTTACGAATTTATGAACGTTGGGAAGGATTTGCTGTTGGCTTTGATTGGATGGATTCATTGTGAATTAATGGTAATCGATTGATTGATTGATTTTGTTGGAGAGGGAGAGAGTGAAGAAGGGGTGTATTGTTGCTTGCTGTTGTGAATTTATGAATGTTGGGAAGAATTTGCTGTTTGCTATTGGTGGGGATTTGATGTGCCAGTGTTAGGGATTTGATGTGCCAGTGCTAGGGATTTGATGTGCCAGTGTATGTGTTTTTGAGTGCCAGCGCATGTGTTTTGAGTGTCAGTGCATGTGGAAATTTGAGTGCCAGTGTATGTGTTTTTGAGTGCCAGTGTATGTGTTTTCAAATGCCAGTCCATGTGTTTTTGAATGCCAGTGCTTGTATTTTTGAGAGCCAACAAAAATTATTACCAGTGTTTTTGAGTGCCAGTGTATGTGTTTTTGAGTGCTAGTGCATGTGTTTTTGAATGCCAGTGCATGTGTTTTTGAATGCCAGTGCTTGTGTTTTTGAGAGCCAGCAAAAATGTTAGTGTAACAAAGTGCCCGTTGTAGTATCAATAAGTGCCAGTGTAAAAAAGTGCTAGTGCATGTATATTAAGTGACTTTATAAACTAACACTGGCACTTGGTTACACTAACACTGGCACTTTATTACACTAACACTAGCACTTTGTTAAACTAACACTGGCACTTGTTTTACACTAACACCAGCACTTTGATACACTTACACTGGCACTTTATTACACTAACACTGACATTTTTTTACACTGGCACTTTGTTACACATGCACTGGCACTAAGTTTCTGGACAAAGAAAGCTTTTAACTGGCACTTTTTTAGACGTGCACTGGTACATTTTTACCATAACCCTGACAATTATTTATACAACTACTGGCAATTATTTAGAACAAATTCACATAATTCCCAATTGAATTGACCCAAACTTCAGCAAATTAAACCCTTTATCCACACCATTGAAGGACATTCTGTTTATCCAACGAAAAAACAAAGAGCTATGGAATCAAATCACACAGTTATCTCAAATTAATTATGTACCAATCAATAAAGTACCAATTAATTATGTAACGAAGCATAGTTGACAATGGACATTAATGGCAGAACTAGGGCACGAATTGTAGGTTACAAAATACTCAAACTGAGTGAACGCCGGAGAACGATCGGAGCTTGGGATGGCCAGAGAAGATGATCGGAGCTTAGGATGACACGAATTTGTAATATTAACACTGGCATTTATCATGGTTGCCAGTAATTACAAAAATGCCACCGTTTGTTTTGAAAACACATTTTTCCTTATCTTAAGAAAAAACTAGTTTTTTATAAGACCAACTCTTAGGTGGATGAGAAAAAGTGTAAAAAGTGTTGAATGAAATGGGGGAAGGGAATGAAACTATTGTGGGTAGTCTAAACCGTTCCAAGCCTATGGACTGGTTTATCCATACGATAGATTTGTCCTTCTTTTTTTTTTTCTTTTTCTTTTTTTTTTAATCAAAATGAACATTTTGCTTTAAAAAAATAGTACATCATTTATACCAAAATAATTTTTTTTCTATTTTTTTCCTCAAAATTATATGTCAATTTTTTAAAAAGTATTTCTAAAAAGCTTTTGAAAAGGTTACGAGTGTGGGGTGGGAGGGGAGGGGAGGGGGGGGGGGGAAGTTGTTATAGGTTTATAAAAATGAGAAGGTAAAAAGTGATTATGTGGCGTAGCTATAAACCCTTTAAAGGGGATGCCCTTATTGATTTTACGTAACTGGTCTGGTCTGGTCTGATCGGGTGGAAGTGTTACAATGTGACGGATTCATAAACCCTTTGAAGTAGGGGTGGCAAGTTGTACTCGTCCGTACTAACCAACTCCTATACCAATCCGTACCAATTATAATTGGTATAAAAATTCAGTATACCGAACTCTTAGTACGGTAGTACCGTACTAATTATGTCTAATTGGTTGGTACATGATACGCAAAAGTGACTTTGGTTGGTATATTGGTGTACCGAGTTTATTTATTAAAAATTATTATATATAATTATATATTATTGAATTGTTATGTGCTAATTTTTAACAAGTGTTTGAAATAAGTATTAAAAATGTAGTTATACATATTTAAGCTGGCACCTCTAAACAAATGAATAGACTTGTGAAAACAAGAACTGATGCAAAGCGTATACTGCCTCCTCCGAGAATAAATGTCAATTTTTGACTAAAATGGATAACCCGATTGAACTTTAAGAGTAATACTCTATCCTAAATAAACTTTCAAATTTAATTTTTAGGAAACAGTCTGAAAATGTATATTTTTTGTACAATTAAATGGTAAAGATGAAAATGCATAGATATTATTATTTTTCACTTTTTAAATATTTAATTTTTCAAGTATAAAATGATTAGTGACTTTTTTTTAGTAAAAATAAATCAAGGGAGAGAAAGCAATTTTCCGTTTCTCAGTTCTTCAGTCTCAACTTTTCTGTAAACATAAATATATATTATTGAATTGTTATGTGTCAATTTTTATTAGTTATGGTTGAAACTTGAAACAGGATGAAATCTTTCAATTCAAATACCACTACATTTTCTTTTTCTCAATCGATTCCTCTATTTATAAATGCATTTTTTTTTTGTCTATGTTTACATTTGGTATATTCGAATACCAACCGTACCAACCAAGTACCAACCGTATCAATAAACTTGGTATACCGACTTTTGTGGTTGGTACTGGTACATATTTTTGTATACCAATTCATATTTGGTTGGTACATGATATACGTAAAATACAGTCGGTATACCAACCGAACCACCCCTACTTTGAAGTTTGAAGGGGATGCCCTTATTGATTGTAGGGAACTCGTCCAGTGGGAGTGTTACAATTTGGGTCACTCATTGCAACGGAATAATACTTCTTTCATCGCACAATAATATGCAATAATGTTTATAGCTTGATTTTATATACCGATTAAGATTAAGAAAAAATAAATATTGTGAATATGAAAAATAAAGTTGAAGAGAGATGGGGCAATTACTGATTGATTCCTTATCCTAATGAATTCAACCAGTTAGGACATGAAATTTGACCATCAGGTCCTTGACTTAAAGATGGACACGCGTGTCCTTGATAAATTGATGAAAATTACACTTGTGCCACTTAATTAAATGACATGGACGGACGTGTGTGAAGAATTTCAGCTCTATGTCATTTTCTCTCTCCTCTTTCTCTCTTTCTTTTTTTTTTCCCTCAA
This sequence comes from Adenophora triphylla var. japonica, assembly GCA_022495995.1. Taxonomy (NCBI): domain Eukaryota; kingdom Viridiplantae; phylum Streptophyta; class Magnoliopsida; order Asterales; family Campanulaceae; genus Adenophora; species Adenophora triphylla. The sequence goes on from JAFEMH010002187.1 coordinate 271,114, forward strand.
AACTTTAAAATGAAATATCTTAAGATCTAGAAATCAAAAAAAAAAAAAAAAAAAAGCTGAAACCACTGTTGTGTTCGCATCGTCAATACGAATCAAACTAGTAGCATCAACATATAATCTGGAGCAAATTTGAGAAGTTCACAGTTTTTACAAGTTCACAGTTGTTTTTGATAAGTTCACAGTTGTTTTTTTACATTTGTTCTAATAACAATTAAGAGAAGTTCACAGTTGTTTTAGCTAAATTCATAATTTCTGCATAAAAATGACTATTTTATTTACTTAATTCACAAATTTTTTTAGTTAAGTTCACAGTTGCTTTAGTTAAGTTCACAGTTATTTTTAGTATTTTATAGCCTTTATTTTTTTCAATTTTATGAGATTATTTGACATATTTGTTAAGTTCACTGTTGTTTTTTGTTAAGTTCACAATTGTTTTAGCTTTTATGGCCTCTATTTTTGCAATTTTATGAGATTATTTGACATATTTGTTAAGTTCACAATTATTTTTAATTAAGTTCACAGTTGTTTTAGTTAAGTTATCAATTGTTTTTAGAATTTTATAGCATTTATTTTTGCAATTTTATGAGATTATTTGACCTATTTGTTATGTTCACATTTATTTTAGTCCTTTATGTCCTCTATTTTTGCAATTTTATGAGATTATTTGACATATTTGTTATGTTTACAGTTGTTTTTAGTTAAGTTCACTATTGTTTTTTGTTAAGTTCACAGTTGTCTTAGTCCTTTATGGCCTCTATTTTTACAATTTTATGAAATTATTTGACATATTTGTTATGTTCACAGTTGGTTTTATTTAAGTTCACTGTTGTTTTTGTTAAGTTCACAGTTGTTTTAGTCCTTTGTGGCCTCTATTTTTGCAATTTTATGATATTATTTGACATATTTGTTATGTTCACAGTTGTTTTTACTTAAGTTCACTGTTGTTTTTAGTCTTTTATGGCCTCTATTTTTGTTTTTTTATGAAAACCTCGAATGATGAATCAAAATTGAAATATTTCAATTTTGATTCAAAACAACTTTATTGATGTGGCTCATTCAGATCCGCCCAACAACGAAGTCCTTCTGCAAAACTCGTTCTCCGCGAATCTCATTCTTCGTGTGGCTCCACCGTTCTCCCTCATTCACGCATCACAATGATTACATATTGTAATGAAGATCTCCGTCAAGTTCGGTTAATCATCTTTGACCTTCTCTCTGCAATTTTAGATTTGAAAAAAAAAACACAAATTTGTGAGGAATCAAGGTTGTCCATGCTATAATTGGCCTTTTTATCCTCTTACAATCATTTTTTGTTTCAAGTTGATAAACTTGAGCTAGCCAGTGAAGCCTGTGAAGGATTGAGTTCTCTTTTATGAAGTTCTTATGGACTTCATCACAATAGATTGCTGATTTTTTTAGACAACATCAATTTAATCCTATTTTTCGGCAAACTCTCTCTCTTTCTCTCCGACGACCCTCTCCTCTCCGGCGAACCCCGTTTAGAAAGAGAATTAATCCTATTTTCGTCTGTTCTGTTCTGACCATCATATCTCTTTCTCCGGGTATTATTTTCTGATCTCCACCGTTCAGATTTTGCGTTTAGGTGTCTATAACAATCCCCCTAAATTTGAGCTCAATCCAACTGTTAACGAATCGAAAAATTGAAATTTTTCTGGACCTAATCAGGAAATCAAATCAGCGAGGAAAGACTGTCTGGAGGAGGGGTAGGGGATCGCCGGAGGAGGTAGGGGAAGGGGGTCGTCGGTGGTAGGTCGCCGGAGGAGAGGAAGATGGTCGCCGGATAGGAGAGAGTCGCCGGTGACAGGGGGAGTAGTCGGCCGGAGATAGGTGAGTTTATTTGTTTTATGGGTGTCATTAATAAGGAATGGACTAGGTGAAATATTTATTAGGATAGTGGACTAGTTGGTTAAATTTCAAAATCCTTGTCTTAATTGATCTTTTGACTTGGAATGAAGGATCCACCGATAATTTTTTCAAGAGAGAAAGTGGTTAGACAATTTTTTTTGTGATAATGACAAGTGAATCTCATTGTCCATTAAATTATAAAATAACTAAAAACCTTACTCTAGAACAAATAAAAAAAATAAGAACCTTATTCTGGCTGGGACGGATAGAATAAAACTTATTAATACAACTTTTTCAAATTTTATAATTGATGAACTCACTTTCATGTTGAACAATTTCTTTTACTTGAATATGTAAACAAACACATGATCCATTTCAAAATATTCAAATTATTATCTTTAGTAAGTCAATTTTGTAAATACTGTAGCTAGTTTTTACCTTTATGTGATTGCATTAAAAAAATAAAAAATTACTATTAGAATTGTGAATGTCTATTAGAAATGTATTAATAAGTGTGATAAGGGAGGGATTATAAAATTTGAGTAACATAGAATGATTTAATATCTTGTATCATAACCTAACCTGAATTTTCATTTGAAAGATCAATCAAAATAATTGACTACTTTTGTTTGTTTGGTCCGGAGTGTGGTACTTTTTATTTAAATTAGTTTTCATGGACATGTAAAACTCGTTGTTAATGAGCAAATTGAGAATATTATGTATACCGAGGTAATAGTACTAGCAATAAAAACAAAAAGATAAATAAATAAAGTAAAATGAGGATATGTTTGACAACTTCAATTTCAAGACTTAGATTTGGAATTGAAAAAACAAAATGAATTTTGTGAAACTAATTTAACACTTTTAATTTCAATTCAATTGATTGGAATCGAGTTGCCAAACATACTAAGAGTCAACATTACATGCACCACTTTTGTTTACCACGTTGTGTATTGCATGTGATTCAGTTGTTTGTTTTGGGACTGACATCATCATTGCATCATAGGTGTTATGCATAACATTTGTATAATAGTAATATATAATGTGGTATAAAAAAACAGAAAATTTTGGGGAAAACTAGTTTTTCCAAATATTATAAAAAGTCTTGTTTTTTATTTAAAAAAAAATTGTACGTGCTTTTATTTCGATTTTTAAAACAAGACTTTTTATAATGTTAGGGAGAAACTAGTTTCCCCCAAAACCTACTAAAAAAAAAAATGATACACCTTCTCATTAGATTCAAAATATAGAGGAGAGATTCCAAATTTAGATGAAAGATGATAAATGTGAACTAATTGGTAAGCTTATTATGGTAGACGCGTGTGTTATACAACGTTTACTTTACTTTTTGAAAAGAAAGGGTCAAAAGGTTAACTTCTTCAACAATTCCAAAAGCTTTCCTTAGTCAGGGAGGTTTCTAGTTTTTAGGGTTCGGGTCGGGGGAGCCGCAATCTCCTCGAATCAGGATTCGGAGCCCTAATTTTCGCTAGTGATCTTGCCATTTTACTTGCTGACTTCCCCCATTTCAGATCGAACTGAATATCAAAAGTTTATTTTAATAGATCTATATAAATGTATATAAATGAGTACTATCATATATAATATAAACAACAAAACTATTTAGAGCCTCCAGAAAAGTCCACGTCAAAGGCCACGTCATCAGCCCCATTTCCAACTCATTTTTATTCTAGATTTTAATTAAAAAAATATAGGATAAGTGTTTTTTTTTTCATAAATCCGAAATTAGGATAAGTGTTTTTTTTTTAATTAAATCCGAAAAAATCAAAACTAGGATAAGTGGTGAAAATAGGCTTTCTACAGATTAAAATATGGATAAATCTTTTTCAATTATATATATTTCGGATATTTCGGATATTTCTAGATTTTAATTAAAAAATATAGGATAAGTGTTTTTTTTTTTCATAAATCCGAAATTAGGATAAGTGTATTTTAATTCATAATTTCGAAAAAATAAAAAATAGGATAAGTGGTGAAAATAGGCTTTCTACAGATTAAAATTTGGATAAATCTTTTTCAATTATAATTATTTCGGATATTTCTAGATTTTAATTAAAAAAATATAGGATAAGTGTTTTTTTTTCATATACTAACAGAGGTTTTTTATAACTTGGTGTCTTTTTCAATTATAATTATTTCGGATATTTCCGAAATTAGGATAAGTGTATTAACTAACCTCATTTTTATTTCAATTGGTCATCCATTTTTTTATGCTATTACCGAAAAATAAAAAAAAAATAAAATAAAAGCCTAAAATTCTGATAATGAAATTGAAATTTAGATAAAATTTAAAATTTTGATAAGATATATCTAACTTTATATTTCTAGATTATATTTAGCTGTAACAATTTTTCAAATGTGGATAATATATTCCGATAAATCTAAACTTTTTGAAATTTAACTAAGATGTCATCTGAGATATATATAAATAATTTGTGTAGTTGGATTCAAAAGAACAGAAGAACAAAAATCCTTCTCTTCTTCTCCGCCTCCTTCCCCACTCCCACCTCCCGGCCACCCTTCCTCAACCCCACCTTCACCACCACCCCTTTCTCCCCTCCTGGATCTATGCATTCTCTACCATATCTTCTTCCATGTCGCCTCCTTCGTTTAGGTCAGCCATTCCGACGCCGCCACTTTCTCCAATCCACAATTTCGCCGCCTCCATCTCTTCTCCAGATCCACACCCTCTTCTGCTAATGGTAGTTTCATCGTTCGATGCCCGGGTCCGCCTTCCGACAGATCAACAATAACTTTTATCTAAAATCTAGATCTGAAGATCAGAAGGTTTGTTGGAATTGATCCAAGAGTTTTCGATTTTTGGATCAATTTTCAGTTCTGAAGATTGAAAATTCGACCCCCCAGATCCGTCTCCTTTATATGTTTCAGAATTTGTAATTTTTTCTTTTCTAATTTGAATTTGATTCAAGCCTTTAATTTTGGAGTTTTGGGTTGATTTTGTTCTTTAAATCTGAACTGTGATAATGGATGGTTGAACCGATTATATTTCGTGTTGGTATTAAAGTGGTGATGGTGGGCTGTGGGCCTGTGGCAGCAGCGTTTATGAATTAAATCAATTGAAATTGATGATGGTGGTGATGCAGTTGGTGTCGCGGATCGGTGGTTGTGGTGGCCAGATGTTGTTAACAAATTATAAAAAAAAAAAAAGTAAAAATAACTGTTACAAAATATTATAAAGAAATACTCCCTCCGTTCCGCTTGAAATCACACGCTAGTTGAATTCTTGTTTGCGTGGGTTTTAAGGAAAAAAATAATGATATAAATGTTGTGAGTGTAAAAGTAAAATAGGAGATAGAATGAGTGAAGGGAATAGTAAATTATAATGGTGTTGTGAGTATTAAAATAATGTAGGAGAGAGAATGAGTGGAGGGAATAGTAAAGATTCTTTGCCATTTTAGGAAGTGTGCAATTTGCAATGGGACGCCCAATGAAAAAAAGTGTGTAATTTGTAGGGGGACACAGGAAGTATTATGTAAACAGAAAATGTAAAAAAAATCTATTCTACATAATTTCAGTTTAGCTTTTAGTTTAGCATTTTACATCCGGACCCTTAAGAGTTTATTTCATTGATCTACCTATTTTACTCTTAAAAAGTTATGGCACATCACATGCCTTTCACATAATCATTTAACACGAAAAATGGATGTCATTAGCGGGAGGTATCTTAAATTATTAACATTATCTAAATATATGTTAATTAATATTTGAGTTTTTTTAGATTATACAAATGTATAGATCATCTATGAAAAAAAAAACGCATCTTACTGATGTGGACAACGATTCCATTAATTTATCGCAACGATCTTCTCAACGATTACCATTGGCGGATATTTCAAATGGTAATTTTATTATTTACTTTATTATTATTTTAGCATATCCATTAATATCATGTGTAAAAAATTAAATTATAAGAATGCATGATTTTATATTTATTTTTTTACTATCATTTTAAATAAATTTATTTTTATTTTTAGTGGACTTATCATCGGGTAGTCATTTGATTTCACCGAATAATCATCAAAGTTGTATTACGGCTCAAGGTAATATGTTATTGAATTTTGTCAATTTTAAAGTATTTTCATTATAAAGACAAATTCTAAAAAAAAAATTGTTTATATATATATATATATATATATATATATATATATATATATATATATATATATATATATATATATATATATATATAATGTGATTTTTTTATATAAATTTGTCAATTAATTTAGATATAAGATAATAATAATTGATATACAGGTATTGGCGTGAACCATACAAATGAAAATCTTACTTCTAATTCAAGTCACGACCGTGGATCTATATGTATGATTTTTTTTGTTAATTTACAATATTTTCCTATTTTATTTTTATTTTTAATTTTTTAATAATCTTTTATTAAAAAATAATTATTTTTCTTATTCAGCTAAATTTACGAGCATAGCATCAATTGTACATAACACTTTCCACGGCACGCTCCTTGAGCCAAAAAAAAATTGGACGACCGAGAAAAACTATTTCTTCTTCTTTGGATTCTATTACGACAAATTTGTTAAAAGATGATGAGAAAAGAAAAATCAGGAGACCAAGAAAGGTAGCTGCTTCTTGATTTTAATTAAAAAAATATAGGATAAGTGTTTTTTTTTTCATAAATCCGAAATTAGGATAAGTGTTTTTTTTTAATTAAATCCGAAAAAATCAAAACTAGGATAAGTGGTGAAAATAGGCTTTCTACAGATTAAAATATGGATAAATCTTTTTCAATTATATATATTTCGGATATTTCGGATATTTCTAGATTTTAATTAAAAAATATAGGATAAGTGTTTTTTTTTTTCATAAATCCGAAATTAGGATAAGTGTATTTTAATTCATAATTTCGAAAAAATAAAAAATAGGATAAGTGGTGAAAATAGGCTTTCTACAGATTAAAATTTGGATAAATCTTTTTCTATTATAATTATTTCGGATATTTCGGATATTTCTAGATTTTAATTAAAAAAATATAGGATAAGTGTTTTTTTTTCATATACTAACAGAGGTTTTTTATAACTTGGTGTCTTTTTCAATTATAATTATTTCGGATATTTCCGAAATTAGGATAAGTGTATTAACTAACCTCATTTTTATTTCAATTGGTCATCCATTTTTTTATGCTATTACCGAAAAATAAAAAAATAAAATAAAAGCCTAAAATTCTGATAATGAAATTGAAATTTAGATAAAATTTAAAATTTTGATAAGATATATCTAACTTTATATTTCTAGATTATATTTTTGCTGTAACAATTTTTCAAATGTGGATAATATATTTCGATAAATCTAAACTTTTTGAAATTTAACTAAGATGTCATCTGAGATATATATAAATAATTTGTGTAGTTGGATTCAAAAGAACAGTAGAACAAAAATCCTTCTCTTCTTCTCCGCCTCCTTCCCCACTCCCACCTCCCGGCCACCCTTCCTCAACCCCACCTTCACCACCACCCCTTTCTCCCCTCCTGGATCTATGCATTCTCTACCATATCTTCTTCCATGTCGCCTCCTTCGTTTAGGTCAGCCATTCCGACGCCGCCACTTTCTCCAATCCACAATTTCGCCGCCTCCATCTCTTCTCCAGATCCACACCCTCTTCTGCTAATGGTAGTTTCATCGTTCGATGCCCGGGTCCGCCTTCCGACAGATCAACAATAACTTTTATCTAAAATCTAGATCTGAAGATCAGAAGGTTTGTTGGAATTGATCCAAGAGTTTTCGATTTTTGGATCAATTTTCAGTTCTGAAGATTGAAAATTCGACCCCCCAGATCCGTCTCCTTTATATGTTTCAGAATTTGTAATTTTTTCTTTTCTAATTTGAATTTGATTCAAGCCTTTAATTTTGGAGTTTTGGGTTGATTTTGTTCTTTAAATCTGAACTGTGATAATGGATGGTTGAACCGACTATATTTCGTGTTGGTAGTTAAAGTGGTGACAGTGGGCTGTGGCAGCAGCATTGGTAAATTGAATCAATTGAAGTTGATGACGGTGGTGATGCAGTTGGTGTCGTGGATCGGTGGTTGTGGTGGCCAGATGTTGTTAACAAATTATAAAAAAAAGTAAAAATAAGCATTACAAAATATTATAAAGAAATACTCCTCCGTTCCGCTTGAAATCACACAGTTAGTTACTGTTTGCGTGGGTTTTAAGGAAAAAAATAATGATATAAATGTTGTGAGTGTAAAAGTAAAATAGGAGATAGAATGAGTGAAGGGAATAGTAAATTATAATGGTGTTGTGAGTATTAAAATAATGTAGGAGAGAGAATGAGTGGAGGGAATAGTAAAGATTCTTTGCCATTTTAGGAAGTGTGCAATTTGCAATGGGACGCCCAATGAAAAAAAGTGTGTAATTTGTAGGGGGACACAGGAAGTATTATGTAAACAGAAAATGTAAAAAAAATCTATTCTACATAATTTCAGTTTAGCTTTTAGTTTAGCATTTTACATCCGGACCCTTAAGAGTTTATTTCATTGATCTACCTATTTTACTCTTAAAAAGTTATGGCACATCACATGCCTTTCACATAATCATTTAACACGAAAAATGGATGTCATTAGCGGGAGGTATCTTAAATTATTAACATTATCTAAATATATGTTAATTAATATTTGAGTTTTTTTAGATTATACAAATGTATAGATCATCTATGAAAAAAAAAACGCATCTTACTGATGTGGACAACGATTCCATTAATTTATCGCAACGATCTTCTCAACGATTACCATTGGCGGATATTTCAAATGGTAATTTTATTATTTACTTTATTATTATTTTAGCATATCCATTAATATCATGTGTAAAAAATTAAATTATAAGAATGCATGATTTTATATTTATTTTTTTACTATCATTTTAAATAAATTTATTTTTATTTTTAGTGGACTTATCATCGGGTAGTCATTTGATTTCACCGAATAATCATCAAAGTTGTATTACGGCTCAAGGTAATATGTTATTGAATTTTGTCAATTTTAAAGTATTTTCATTATAAAGACAAATTCTAAAAAAAAAAATTGTTTATATATATATATATATATATATATATATATATATATATATATATATATATATATATATATATATATATATATATATATAATGTGATTTTTTTATATAAATTTGTCAATTAATTTAGATATAAGATAATAATAATTGATATACGGTGTATTGGCGTGAACCATACAAATGAAAATCTTACTTCTAATTCAAGTCACGACCGTGGATCTATATGTATGATTTTCTTTGTTAATTTACAATATTTTTCCTATTTTATTTTTATTTTTAATTTTTTAATAATCTTTTATTAAAAAATAATTATTTTTCTTATTCAGCTAAATTTACGAGCATAGCATCAATTGTACATAACACTTTCCACGGCACGCTCCTTGAGCCAAAAAAAAATTGGACGACCGAGAAAAACTATTTCTTCTTCTTTGGATTCTATTACGACAAATTTGTTAAAAGACGATGAGAAAAGAAAAATCAGGAGACCAAGAAAGGTAGCTGCTTCTATTTTGGAATCTGCAAAGATAAATTTGGATGTTGATGGATTCGGTTACGCAATTGAAGTTGAATTAATGAAAAACAAGTCCTATATCTGGTAAGTTATATGTTTGATTTATTAGTCAACTATATATTTTAAAGAGCTAAAATAAATATATTAATCGTTCTCAACATTCTTTTGACATTGTAGGAACAGATAATGTAACAGTAGCAAATAATACAACATTATTATCTCCTACTGTGAATTTAGGTAATGATTTTTTTTAATTGTTCAACATTCGATATTTTTAAATAAAACTATTTATTATTACAAATTATTATTCAAAAGTTTATGATAAAATATTTCATTAATACTAAGTCATATATTTCATTTGTATACAGAATCCGCGTTAATAAATAATTCTCGCATGCATGCGACAACAAGTGAGTCGTTAATAAATCAGAAGGAAAAATCCAAGAAAGCGCGCGTCGGTAGAAAGCAAAAAGATTCGGACGAACAATATAATACAAGTGTTTATTATTTTTTTTCTCAAGTATATATTATATTATTATTTTCTCTGTATAGCCAATGAATTACTAACATAATTTAAATATTTATCAATATATTATAGTTTATGGGGATATAGGCGATCCGGAGTACGAATGTGCGAAATGTGGTGCGATGTTCTGGTATGATGAAAGGTTAAAAAGTCCGCAAGCATCAACACACCCTAAATTTTCATTATGCCGCATGAATGAAAAAGTTCAGTATTGACCAATTAGTACACCACCTCGGTTATTGAGTGATCTCTTAGAGAACAAGCATGAAAAGAGTAAAAATTATAAAGACAATATTTGAGCGTACAATTCTATGTTCGCATTCACTTCAATGACCGGTGCAGTTGACCATGGCATAAACAATGGTCGTGGTCTTTATTCGTTTAAATTGAAAGAAAAGAATGATCATATGATAGGTTCTTTATTGCCTAATGACGGACATCCCCCCCCCATTTTTCTCAGCTTTATATCTATGATACGGATAATGAAGTTAAAAATAGAATTAATGCTTTCAGGTACGTTTTTATTTAATTATTCGAGAATTATAATGTATATTACATATATTGTATGACTATCTTCTATTTATATGTCCGATTCTTTCACACAAGCGTTAAAAGATAAAGATAAGCCTTCTCCATTCGATGAGTCAATTGTTGCTGATTTGAAAAATATGATAGATGTGCATAACCCTTATGCACAGACGTACAGAATGGCCAGAGCACATATTGAAATGAAGAAAGATATTAAATTGAGGCTTATAGGAAAGCGGGGTAGAGATGGTAAACCGTTTAATATGCCGACAGCCTCAGAGGTCGCTGCTATAATTGAAGGTGATATTGATGATTCGGGTGATGTCAGGGACATTGTTATTGAAAAGCGTAATGGGGATCTCAAACATATTCATGAATTTGATAAATCTTCCCCCCTCTACATTATCCTCTGTTATTTGTATACGGTGAAGATGGATATTTCACAGACATTCCGAGAAATAAACCTCCCGGGGCAAAGAGATCAAGTTTGTCAATAAAAGACTTTTTATCTTTTCGACTTCAGGAGAGGATAAGAGAAGGATCACAGCTTATGAGAAGCGGTCGATTGCTGCAGCAATTTATGGTTGATGCATATGTTATGATGGATACACAGAGGCTTCAATGGATACGTCATAATCAGCCTACTCTTCGGATGGAAACTTATAAAAATCTGTCGGATGCATCGGTAAGGGGAGGTATCGGCGAAGCATCTGGGAGACGAGTTATATTGCCATCCACTTATACCGGCGGGCAGCGGTGGATGACTCAAAATTACCAGGATTCTCTCGCTATATGTAAATGGACCGGGTATCCGTCTCTTTTCATAGCATTTACGTGTAATCCTAAATGGCCGGAGATTACGAGATTACGTAAAAATATGGCAATAGGCCTGAGGATAGGCCTGATGTATTAAACAGGGTATTTAGAATGAAGCTTAATCAGATGATTGCAGATTTCAAGGAAGGCCAAGTATTTGGCACCCCAAAAGCAAGTAAGTAAATCTTTAAATATTATTTGTTTTCCTCTTATTATTTTGTCATTTATATATTTTTTATTAGCATGTTCCTCTTATTTTGTTAATTGATTCATGCAGTTATATACACTGTGGAGTTTCAGAAGAGGGGCCTTCCGCATGCTCATATTCTTCTCTTTCTTAACCGCCAGGATCAGGGTCATAATCCTGAAGATATTGACAAGTGGATTATTGCTGAGATTTCTGACAAGGAGAAATATCCTAGATTATACGAGGCAGTTGCTGAATATATGTTGCATGGACCATGTGGTGCTGCTAATCCTAAATCTCCGTGTATGGATCACAACAGGTGCTCAAAAAAATTCCCTAAATCATTCAATGATCGCACTCGTGTAGACGAGAATGGGTATCATGTATATAGGCGAAGAGACACGGGTTTCATAATTGATAAGGGTGGAGTTGCTCTCGACAATCGTTCAGTTGTCCCATTCAATCCATATCTTTTGCTAAAGTACGAAGCTCACATAAATGTCGAGTACCGCAATCGTAGCAAGGCAATCAAGTATTTGTTCAAGTATATAAACAAGGGAACCGACAGATATGCCTTGCAATCGAAAACGATGAGGTGAAAAGGCAAATTGATTGTCGATATGTCTCTGCGTGTGAAGCTATGTGGAGGATTTTCGGATTCGACATACATTATCGGACCCCTCCTGTTGAGCGCTTGGCTTTTCACTTGGAGGGTGATCATAGTATCCCCTTCAAGGACGGAGACTTTCTTCCTGATGTTTTGGATAAAGCGACGCTAAAGAATCTCAATTTATGAAGTGGATGGAGTATAACGGTATTCATTCGTATGCTCGGAAATATAAATACTGTGAATTTCCTCATCATTTCGTATGGGATAGACCTAAACGTGAATGGCGTCCGAGGAAAGATAAACGTTTTGCAGTGGGGCGTATTTATCATGTTCCAATGAATTGCGGAGAATTGTATTACCTCAGGATAATGTTGAATCATGTAGCGGGTCCCATGGAATTCAAGGATTTGAGAACTGTAAATCGCGTTGTTCATCCCAATTTCAAATCTGCATGTTACGCTCTGAGATTATTAGATGATGATAAGTTTGTTGATGGAATTATAGAAGCGAGTCATTGGAGGTTGCTCGATAGTCTGAGAAGACTATTTTCTATGTTGCTACTATCTAATAGTATGTCGAATCCGGGAGAGGTATGGGAGAAGACTTGGCACTTATTATCTGATGATATAGAGTACAAGTATCGGAGGATGCACGATAATCCGGATATTCCGTTCCATGTTTACATATTTGTTTTACAATAAACATCAATTATGATTTTATTTCTACTTTACAGTTCTACAATATGATTCTATATATTTATCTATATTAATATATTTATTTTGTTTTTTATAATTTAAGGTTTGAAATTAATTAATGAACAGGTCCAGAATCTTGCTTTGGCGGAAATTGAGAAGTTACTGATCGAGAATTGCAGCAGTCTCCATAAATTTAAAGACATGCCTAAACCGGTGGGCAATGTGATTGGTGATGCGATAAATAAGCTCATTCTAGATGAGACATCTTATGACATTGATGAGATGAAAGCTGAGCACTTCGATTACATCCTCGGCCAATGCTCGAGCAAAAGAGTGTTTATGATAAGATTATGTCGGCTGTTGATCGAGAAAACGGTGGTGTGTTTTTCCTCTATGGTTATGGTGGTACGGGAAAGACCTTCATATGGAAAACACTGTGTTCTACATTAAGGAGCAGGAGAAATATTGTTCTTCCTGTTGCTTCCAGTGGCATAGCTTCATTGCTCCTTCCGAAAGGTAGGACCGCGCATTCTAGGTTCGGTATCCCGATACAGGTAAACGAGAGCTCGGCTTGCAAGAACTAAAGTCGGGTGCGGATGAGGCAAAGACTTCTACGTAAAACCAAACTAATTATATGGGACGAAGCTCCAATGGCTCATAAACATTGTTTTGAGGCTCTCGATCGTAGCCTCCGAGATATTATTCGTACACCCGAGGGGAGATATTCCAATAAACCATTTGGTGGTTTAGTTATTGTATTCGGTGGTGACTTCAGACAGATTTTACCTGTTGTTCCTAAAGGGAGTAGGCATGATATTGTGCATGCTGCACTCTGTTCATCCAAAATATAGAATGAATGTGAGGTTCTCAGATTGACGCATAATATGAGATTGCAGGTAATTCGTAAATAGCATTTATTCATCTACTTAAATATTTTTATTTCAATTTAAGTAATTTGTATATATTTAACTTAATGTAGGGTGATTCTACTTCTCATAATTCCGAAGAGATAAGAGATTTCGCTCAGTGGCTCTTGAGTGTCGGAGATGGGATTGCCGGTGGAGATAATGATGGAGAAATTGACATTAACCTTCCTGATGATATACTAATTCGAGAGGCTTCAGATCCTATTGCAAAAATAGTCGAATCTATATATCCTGACTTATTGCAAAATAAGGATGTCGAAGGATTCTTCCAGACTAGAGCTGTGCTTGCTCCAACAAATGAGATTGTCGATAACATAAATGATTATGTCATGTCACTCTTTCCAGGAGACGAAGTTGAATATATGAGTTCTGATGCCATTTGTAAGGATGAGGATGATGAAAATGGTGCTGAAGATATATTCTCACCTGAATTTCTAAACACTATCAAGTGTTCTGGATTGGCAAATCACATTATTAAGTTGAAGGTTGGGTGCATAGTAATGCTTTTGAGAAATCTTGATCAAAGGCTTTTGAATTGTGTAACGGCACCAGAATGATTGTCACTCAATTAGGTAAATACAGTAATTTTTTATTTTTCATATACATATAATTTAATACTTAATTTTGTTACATATATATAGGTAAGCACGTAGTCGAAGCCAAGATGCTTTCGGGAAAGAATGCTGGCATGAAGGTGCTTATTCCTAGAATGATAATGTCTCCGTCAGATGTGACAAAATTTCCGGTAAGATTCCAAAGAAGGCAATTTCCACTTGCCGTTTCTTTTGCTATGACAATCAACAAGAGTCAGGGACAATCTCTTTCCTATGTAGGACTATATCTTTCACAGCCTGTTTTCAATCACGGACAACTTTATGTAGCATTTTCCAGAGTAACCAGCAAGAGAGGACTTAAAGTTATTATTTGTGATTCAGATGCTCAAACATATGACAAGACGCTGAATGTAGTCTACAAGGAAGTTTTCGACAAACTCTGAGAATTTATGTCGCACAATTTGTGGTTAAACAAAAGTATTGAAATTTCTTATTATTTTCTTTATTTTTTTTTTTGTTTTTCTTTAAATATATAGGAGATGGAAGAGATTATGTTGACACTTAGACTCACACTATTAAACTCACGCTATTGTAACCATATCTCTTCATCTTCCAAAGTTGTAACACTAAAATTTTAATAATTTTTTTTGGTTAGGCAGGGACCTAACCTCCCGTGATTTTGTGCCGGCGAGATAGTTGTCTCAAGGGCTTTCCACGTTACATCATGTGTCAACATCTTTTTTCTGTATTAATTATACTCCTAATATCCGCTACATTGATTATCAATTTCGATTTATATTGTTACTTAAAAATCAATTAAAACACATAAATAATTATTCACTTAATCAAAAAAAAAAATTATTCACCGTCGGGTACCGACGGGTTACTGACTAGTATATATTTAATGACAAAAATGTATACTCCCTCCGTCCCATGATAATATGTAAAATTATTTCTTTTGGATGTCCCACAATAATCTACACTTTTCTAAAATAAAAATGGGACTCACTTCTCTCTACTCACAACCATTACCCACTTACTCCACTTTCTCTCTCCTACCCAACCATCTACACTCACAACAGATAACATTTATCACCTTTTACCTTAATTCTCGCATCGACATAAAAAGTGCATACATTTGTGGGACGGAGGAAGTAAATATTACTGTTACTCACTTTCTAAACATTTAATTTTACGATAATAAAATGAATAACAAAATAAAAAAAAAAACTTGGTAACATTTTTGGGACAAAATTTTCTTGAGTTTAAACATTCATTTAATAAGTAGAGAGTAAATTTTTGGGCCACGTACTCTAGTACCCCTGAGGGACATAATAAACTCATAAAAGTCCAGTCGAGATTTAAAATTACAAAGATTCCCACTCTTACACCTCATCCCTGCCCGTCGCTCTTATACACAAATGTATAAATTAAAATTACTTTTATACATAGGTATAAAGTGTCTTTTTTACAAAAAAAATCACCTTCTCTTAAAAATAATAAAAAAAATCTCATATTTTATTCAGCAATACGCTCCAATACCCAAAGATATAAGACTAAAATAACTTTTATACCTAGGTTTTGGGATTTAATGGAATTTTGATCTGTACCACTATTTGATTGTTGACTTTTGAATCTCGTCTGGGCTTTTATGAAAGTGCTTGGGGGGGGGGTGAGGGGCCTAATGAAATTATTCCTAAATTTTTATCAATAAACTGTTACATAATTGATCAACTACAAGAAAAATAGTTTTTTGCGACGGTCAAAAGCCGTCACGTAAAGCCTCAAAGTCGTGGCGAAATGTTAACGCGACTGGAAAAACAGTCGCTAAGGCAGTCGCGTAAAGCCTTGTCGCGGAAAGCTAAGGCAACGGAAAAAAGTCGCCGCTTTAGGTATTTGTTTTTCGCGACTGCTTTTTCCATCGCATAAAAGTTTTATTAATTTTATTTACTTAATTATTTAAATAACATTTGCAATCGCCTAAGCTTAGAAAAGGAGACGGCAAATGCAATCGCCTTAGGTTAACAAAAGGAGATGGCAAATGCAATCGCCTTAGGTACTTTAAATTTATATTTTTTTTCCATTTCACTGGCCCTATTTATAATTAATAATTGAATAAAAATTAAAGAAAGGTTGATTAGCACAACAAGAAAATTAATAAATTAATTGCATTTAACACTATATTATGGACCATAATCATCGTTACAAAATCCAAAAAAAAATCAACCTACTAGGTTTGTCAAGAAAATGTACCATCCTACTAGGTCAATATAAATACAAGGATAAGAATTGACATGTATAAAACTAAACTCTAATGACTGTAGTCATCTGATGTTACATGACAGAAGAAAAGAAAAGAAAAAAGTAACTCCCAACAATTTTAATGTCCTTCCCAGCGGGATCCACTTTCGGTAGTCTGCAAAAGAAAGGAGATAATATTAGTTATCAGGAGTTGGTTTTATGTAGAAGATTATGAACCAAGTTCAAAAAATAAAAGCCAAGAAAGGGTAGTAGAAACTCACAAGTTCATTAACCAGAGAAGGTGTGATATTTTTTCCCATATTCGCAGCTGATAGCCTCCAACACAACAACCAATATTGAAAGAATTAGGAATGCTAGCTTCTAATCGTCATTGAAGTTTACCATGGCGGGTTTTCGCCTTAAAACGGTCCCACCCCCAAGCTGACATCCTCCCCCATCAAATCAATCATTTTGTGAAGGTTTCAGGCCTTTGAATTTTATTGTTTTAGCTTGAATTTGAAATTGAGAACTTGAACTTGAAGCCAAAAAATGGAGGTCTACTACTTACAGAAACGCCACAAGATGATTGAAGACTATGTTGATTGTATTTTTTCTCTGATTGGAGTCGATTAACTAGAAGAAAACAACTCCTGGTTTGGTGGAAGGTGTGAGAAAATGGTTTGATGGGGCTGTGAAGACGGTGGACGGTGGAACTTGCTGATGAAGGAGAGATGGTTGAAATTGGGGTTAGGGTTAGGGTGCCCAGAAATTATGAGGATAGGTGTGTTAGTGTTGATGGGGATGGTGTGTGTGTTGTAATGATTATTTGAGTAATGTATTTCTTTATATTTTTAACATATGGACACATCTGAATATTTCTTTTGCAAACATTGTTAGTTTCGCTAAATTTTCTGCTGAAATGACAAGTTTGCCCCTTAAAAACTCACTTGTTTAGCACATGCCAGCCCCTTCATTAGTTTTTTAACTGACCGTCCATTTTTCATCACATTGCTCCGGTTCACTAGACTAAGGAGTCAGAATGCAACTTTAACAAATTTGATAACCAATTGCAAATTCTAGGAAAACTTAGGTTACAAAAATGCAATTGGCCCAACGTTAAACCTATGCAACAACTTACCATCTAATAGGGAGATAATCCTAACCATAATACATCTCTCACAACAACTTCAAAATTTTGGGCATGCAAGGAAGAATATAGATTAATAGCAATCTTACAACATTTTTTTAGAATTTGTTATCAGAAAAATGCTCAGATAAGACAGTGACTCAGGCACAGATGCATTGGACTTGGAGTTATAAAAATGAGAAAATTATACAGTAAAAGATATGCTGCATTCATAAAATACCTTTTGTAAAGCCTTCTGCACACCAAACTTTTGTGTGGAAATGAAAGATTCAAGCAGTACACGAATAGCCATGTCCACATCTTCTTGAGTGACGTGTTGTCTTAGGTGCATTCTAGCATGGGCTTCAGACATCTGAATCATCGATTCTATATGCCTGACTGCTATCGGAACTCCTTTTCCATGCTATACAAACAAATGAAACAAATTGGGCACATACCAGAAATACAATCAGTTAGGCGGCAAACACATCACTAAAAATCGCTATCAATAACTCACAGAAATCCTACCGAAGATTCTCTCCGCAATTCAGCATAAACTTGTGTGAGCTTATCTAAGTCAGCATCATGCAACCTTGGGAAAACATTTAGCTTGGCATAAGTTAAGTACTTCTTTAGGACATCTTGAGGAAGAATCTGAGGAGACGGGATAAAAACTCATATTAATCAAGAAGCATGTTCATGTTTATGCTTTAAACAGGTTTGTAGGAGCTCAACAACAGTACCTCGGGATCAACTGGAATGGCAGAGGCATGAAGATCCTCCTGGGAATTACTTATGGACTTGTCATCTAAGTTAGCACCTTTAGGTTGCGACTTGAAATGACTATCCACTACAAACTTTGCAAGCATCTCATTAGTGACAGGATCCACCACATCCTTCATTGAAAACCTTTCTTCTCTTTTAATCACACCTCAATAAAGTAATAAGGAGTAAGGTTTGAGAAAGTGAATATAAACTTTACAACACAGAGAATGTCAAAACGAGACACGATCGGATCTGTTAATTCAACATTTTGTGAAAAGTTCTTTGAGGAATCATATCAGCAACGAAAACAAAAATTAACATATCAGGTTCTTACTCAAAGAGAGCACATGATTGAATTATCAGGACTCGAGTCAAATTATCCAACTCTAAAAATAAGAAACCAGGCAATATCCATTCCCACAACTATTTTGAATATCCTTCACCATAAGATGACTTCACATAAATCAATCATGCAAAAGCAAGGAAAATATTAGCCCTGCCCAACAACTAGTACATGCAAGCCAGCAGGCATTAAAACCTGCACATGATCAAATATCATGAGTGGTACAATTTTAGCTCTTTACACACCTTCCTCCAAAGGATTTGCTGCAGCAATAACAGAGCAGCGAGCTTGGAGGGAAGTGACTATCCCAGCTTTTGATATGCTAATGCTTTAGTGCTCCATTGCTTCATGGATACTTACCCTGAACATAGAAAAGCTTAAGATTGAATTCTAGCCAGAAATGGACAACAACAATCTAAACAAACATAGCACATTAACTAACCTATCCTAATCATTCATTTTATCAAACTCATCAATAAGACATATCCCCTTATCTGTAAGAACAAGGGCCCCTCCTTCAAGAGTCCACTCCTGTGTAACTGGATCTTTGTGCACAGCTGCCATAACCCAACAGCAGAAGCTCCTTTCCCCGTTGTGTATACAGCCCTTTGCCCAGTTTTCTCGACAAACCTTAAACAGAAGCCCTTGGGATTTCAAACTACTGTTGATGTTATAAGATAAATCCATTTGGAAGTAAATGAGGAGCTCTTACTTGAGGAATTGTGATTTAGCGGTTCCTGGATCACCTAGCAGGAGCACATTAATGTCTCCTCGCAAACGGTGTTTCCCCTCAACATTCTTCTCTTGGCCTCCGAACATTACGAGAGCAATTGCTATCTTTATGTCATCATGCCCATAGATTGATGGTGCAATAGACTTTATAATCTGAAAAGTTGGCCAGAAGTGCCATGTCAGGATAACGAGAATCAAAGCAATTTAGCAAAAACTGGGTTTAAAGAGTATCCCAATGACAGTCTATGATAGCAAAAATGGAGATTTAGTAGATAATGAAGAACATAACAGACCCTTTCTCCAATCCTAGGATCTTTAGACAACTTCTCAATTTCTTCTTTGTCCTCCTGAGTAAGTTTGTAAGCTGAAAATTGAAGCTTCACATAAACCAATCCATAATAACACCTCAAAACAGCTCAAAAAAACCTCACAATTTCATCAAAATACAGACAACCAACATACAAATACACACAGAAATACAAATTCAGAATAGAAATCCAGAAATGGAATAGAATTCATGAATAAAGTTGAAGAAACTTACTGAGAATAGTTTGAATTGGGATGAGTCACATAATCCCCAGTTAAATCTCAACATCCCCGTTTCTCTCTCCTCCCCCAATCAATTGCAAACACCCCGAGTATACATGGAGAGCGAGAGAGAGAGAGCGAGAGAGAGAGAGAGAGCGAGAGCGAGAGCGAGAGAGAGAGATATTCACCTTGTACCTTGGAATCGGAAGAATAGGCGCCGGAGGAAGAATCGCAGCTGGAAGAACGGCGCTGGAGGTTGAGGAAGAAGAAGAGGAATGAGAGGGGCAGAGAAAAGAAAAGGGTTTTCTAAACATTAGAATGCTATCAGAAAAAAAGAAATGGGTTTTTTAATTGTTTAATTGAATCATTTTAATTTTTTTCTTTATATTAGGCGATTACAAAAGCAGTCACTTTTAAAAACAAAATTAAAAATCCAATTTTAAAATTATTTAATTTAATATTTTTATAAAACGCGATTGCTAAAGCCATCGCCTTTGATAAAAATTAGAATTTCGCATTCCCGCCCGAACGACATTGTTGGCGCTAGAGGGAAAAACATATATGTGATGGCATCCGTGACTGCTTAGCCATCACGCTAGCCTACTGTGACTGCACTAAATGCAGTCACAAAGGCCGTCTCCTTATATACTCAAACGCGACTGCTTTTTTTTGCCATCGCCAAAAGCAATCGCGAAAGACCAGTTTTCTTGTAGTGATCATTTTATAAAATTTCTAAAATATATGATCATATTTGTTAGGACCTAACTATGTCCCAACATAGTTAAGTGGGGTTTTGACAAAGGAACATATCTAAATATGGTTTTTATCAAAGACCTCTTGATTTGACAGTAATTATCAATCAGCTGACAGTAATGATCAAACAGCATTAGAGAACAATCAAATAATCATGTGTTATTCCATTACATTCATCCTCAATGAGATCATTCACAACATAACACTAGACACAAACAATGTCCTCTATTCAAATCTAGATCTAATAGTGAAGACTGCTTGATCCAACAGCTAAGACTCAACAGCAGAGATTCATCATCCTGACAGCGAAGATCTTCAGTGCCAACAGCAGTGTACAAATCCATTGCTGACAAGGATGTGCTATCTTTAATCCTCTAAAAAACATTGCCATGTCATCTCTTCTAGAAGATCGTTTGAACTTGAGTTGCAAAATCCAACTGTTATATATCCAGTCAAAGCTGCACTAAATACAGCATTGTTCCAACCACACCATTTACTGTCTTGTCTGCTCCAACGGCTCTTTCTCAAGTCTATAAAAGGAAGACTCACTGACTGGATTTCTTACCCCTTTACGTACAACGTTTTACAACCCTTCTTAAACCCTTGCATACCTGCAAACTTGTGAATCAACACCAAACATTCTTAGTCACAAACTGCAGACACTTGAGACCATACTTCAAGTGTATAATTCAGAACTTGTATACACTTAAGACTGTACTTTAAGTGTATAATCTGTAATTTGCTTAGTAAGAAGCAAATCCCTAATTGACCGTACTAATTAGGAAGAGGAAGTTCAACAAACTTACCTTCTCAATCATTTTAACTCTTAAAGCGACCTAGATTATAGTTGATTGAGCTCACTTGTCAAGATTGACAGTGGGGGTGGACGTAGGAGGAGTGAACTCTGAACCACCTCAAAATCCTTGTGTCTTTTGGTATCTATCACACACAAACACACACATACACATTCACACTTACACCAAACACCTTGTCTTTACATTATTTCACTTTATTTATTCCGCTGCACATTATACTCTTGTTATTTAATCAGTTAATATCTGACAGCTAAGAATCAATCTTAGCTGCCAAATCTTAACTGCCTGATCTTCTTTTAGTTAATCAAGTAAACAGGGTCTTTCAATTGGAATCAGAGCTTGTCTTCACCATCAAAAGTCTAACAACTTGTGAAGGATCCTCTTTCAAACCACCATGCCTCAACCAAGAAGAAATAATAAGAAATACATTCCACACATTGATGACTGTGGTTCTTTTGAAATATATGCATCAAAAATCAAACCTACCCTGATGCAAACAACATTTGGAACTGGTATACACTAGAAAATGAGGCCACCTATCTTTTTTAACCGTATACAAATGGTGGCAACAAGAAATGAAATCCCCAGAGAATTGGACCGAATATGAAAGAAAATTAATCGGTGCTAATCTAAAAGTCAAAAATATACTTCAAAAAGAGTGTGAATGACTCTTTAGCTCAAGAAATTGCTAAAGAACCAATAGCAAAATCTGCATGGGAACTTATTCATACCAAATTCACTAAACACACCAGTGTAAGAACTCAAAATTTGTATAACTTGCTTAGGCAACTAGACAACTTTAAATTTTATCCTGGTGAAAAAGTTAGTGCTGCTAAACCAAGGTTTGAGGACCTTGTCAGATCCATTGCTGACCACGGAAAAATATTTGAAAATCAAGACCTATGCCTTAAAATATATTATAATCTTCCACAAGAATATGAGAAGGTAGCATTATCCATTAGAGAAGGAGAAGAATGGAGTACCATGATAGTTGAACAATATTTTGGAAAGCTCGAGGCTTATGAACTAGAAGGAATGATAAAGATTCAACCTATTCCCTCTATTTCACAAACTCTAGCCTTAGCTGCTCAGGAAACTACACACAAACCTATCACTCAACAGGACATTGAAACCATTGTCATAAATGCCCTTCAAAAAATAAGCCTCACTTCAACACCTATTAACAAACCTATTTCACAAGGAGATATACCAAGTCTCATATCCATGGCTGACAAAAATGCCATGAAAACCTAAAGGAAAGCATTTGATAGAAAATACAGCCCATCTACATCGATCAAAACAATCTTAAGAAGAAAATTGAATGTTACAACTATGGAAAGATTGGTCACTACTCATCCGAATGTCCCGAACCTAAGAAACCAAAGGATAATCGCACATCAAAGAAATTGACCTATTCAAAGGAAATCATTCACAGCTCAAGATGCAATTGCCACAATTGTTCTAAAAACAAAAATGATAGGAATAAAGAACAAGTAATGATTGCTGACTCATCAAAATTTAGTGATGAGGAATACGACTCAAGTGACTCTGAAAGTGAAGGAGAAGAGGCTATGCTGTGCTTAATAGCATAAGAAGATGAAGAATCAGACAATAAGGAAGATCTTGAAGCACCGGCGATTGCGGAAGAACTAAAAGAGGTACACAATTTCAACTCTTTAAATATTGATGGTTTTAAACAATTAGTTTGCACCCTTTTAATTAAATCCAAGAGACAATAAACTAGCTTTGCTTCATTGATCAATGACAACCTATCCCAAACCAAAACCATTGAAAATCTTGAGAAAGCCAATCAAGGTCTAAAAGAATAATGTCTTATGCTTGAAAAGAAAAACTGTGATCTGACAGCTGAGAATTCAAGCTCCCAGAAAAACTATAAAAGAGTCATCAATCTTGAAAAAGAGAATGAATCTCTAAGAAAGAAAATTGATTCGTGGAATAAATCAGGAGATACTGTATCACTCTTTCATTACAACCAAAGACATCCTAGTGATAAGTTAGTAATTGGAGCAGAGAATCCCACTCTAAAAATATATACCCCTCCCACTGGTGAAAAAGCCATTGAGAAGATGGTTCTTAAAAGTATAAATTATGTCAAAGCTCCAAAACCTTTCTATCCATTAAAAACAAAATAAGATTCAAAGAAATAAAAAGAAGACAATGAGAATGTAACCACAAAAGCCAATTCAAGCCAGCCAAAAGGTGGAACCAAACCAAGCATACGAAGTAGATACATCTCGCAACAAAAGGGAATCAAAGAGCGTAAAGAAAATAGACAAAGCAAAGATCTTACGGACAAAGAAAGATCACCTAGACAGCAAAGATTCTACAATCAACATAGATACTCCAGACAGAAAAGACCCAAATGGCAATACTCAAATGGAAAGGTTCATGCTAGTCAAAATAACTCACCAAGACCATCATATTCAAACACCTTCCATAGCCAAGTATCACCAGAATCACAACCAAACATTTTCTCCAAATTATTCCTTCAACACACCCCAACCACCTGTTCTTACACCCTATATAATGCAAATCATGTCATACTATAATACCCTGAACCAATTTTTCAGAAAAAGGTCAATGAACAAAGCTAGGATACCAAAGAATGTCTAATCCTTTGGACTCAAAAGAATAAAAGGGTACCATACATTTTATTTCTGTTTTGTAGGTATCTAGGAAAGGAGTATGGTACTTGGACAATGGATGCAGCAGGCACATGACTTACAACAAAGAATGGCAACAAAAATATATCCCTAAAAATGGTTCAAATGTAACTTTTTGTAATAATTCTCAAGCCAAAGTCAAAGAATCAGGAAATCTTATTACTAAAGATATCATTTTCACAAATGTGTCTTATGTAGAAGGTCTCAAACACAATTTGATTAGCATTAGTCAAATTTGTGACAAGGGATATTATGTTGTGTGTTCAAAGAATCATTGCATTGTCAAAGATAACAACCACAAGGTCATTCTCACTAGAACAAGAAAAGGAAATCTCTACTGTCTACACTTAGAGATTGTGGAATCCTTCAATGTTCACTGCCTGGTGTCCTATAGTCAATCTCATCTGTCATGGTTATGACACAAAAGATTGGTTTACCTTAACCTCAAAAGTATCTTCAAATTGGCAAACTCAAACCTGGTCAAAGGTCTTCCCAAAATTTCTTTCAAGAAAGACAAGCTGTGCAAAGCATGTCAATGTGGAAAACAAAAGAAAACTTCATTTCTAGCCAAAACAAGACTGGACACTACAAAACCATTGCAACTACTACACATGGATCTATTTGGACCCATTAGAACTAGATCACTTGGTGGTAAAAGATACTCACTAGTGGTAGTTGATGACTTCACTAGATTTACATGGATCATTCTTCTAGAATCCAAAAGTGAAACCTTGGATCATTTGGTCAAGTTGTTCAACAAAATTCAAAATTAAAAGGGTCTATTTATCATTAAAATTAGATCTAACCATGGTAAAGAATTTGAGAACACTGGTGTTGAAGAATATTGTGACCAAAAAGGAATTGAGCATAACTTTTCTGCTCCAAGAACAACACAGCAAAATGGTGTTGCAGAAAGAAAGAATAGAACTATTTGTGAAGCAGCTAGAATAATCTTTGTCAGAAAACAACATGCCTAAGTATTTTTGGGGAGAAGCTGTCACCACTGCTGTCTATGGCCAAAACAAGACCCTTATCAACAAATTTCACACCAAAACTCCCTATGAGTTATGGAATGGTAGAACACCAACCATTTCATACTTCCATGGATTTGGAAGTAGATGCTTCATTCACAATAATGGCAAGAACAATCTTGACAAGTTTGATTCTAAGAGTGATGAAGGCATCTTCTTAGGATACTCCAATACAAGCAAGGCCTACAGAGTATACAATAAAAGAAGACTTGTGGTAGAAGAATCCATTCATGTTGACTTTGGTGAAAATAATGATCAAAGTTGCACTGAATTGTGTGATTTTGATGAAGTTGTTGGAAATTCAGACAACATTCCAGAAGTATCTCATGTGCATGACTCCTCAAATATCATTCCTGAAGAAGAGTCACCTATCCTTCCTTATATTGTGCCCAAAGACAACATTACTAATCTTAATATGTCTAACAATAAAGGAACTCTACCTAACAGCAAAGGTACAACTTACAGCTATGATGCTCTTAATAGCTTACCTTCATCAAGCAACCAAAATAACCCTGACAGTAGACCTATTCAATCCTGCTGCAACAAAATTCATGCACTTCCTCAACCTGAACCTACCATTCATTTCATTCCTTCCAACAATGACATTTTCATTGACCTCCCCATTCACAAAATGACCATTCCTCCAGACATGCCTGTCTATGACTCATTAATGAGTGTATTCATCTCTCAAATGGAACCAAAGAAAATAAATGAAGCCCTTCAAGATCCTGACTAGATTAAAGCAATGGAGGAAGAACTTGAGCAATTTGAAAGAAACAAAGTATGGCAACTTGTCCACTAAACCCAAAATCGGAATTGTAATTGGAACAAGGTGGGTATTTAGGAACAAAATGAATGAAGATGGCATTGTTGTGAGAAACAAAGCTAGGCTTGTAGCTCAAGAATACAGACAAGAAGAAAAAATTGACTATGATGAAACATTTGCTCCTGTACCAAGACTAGAAGTCATCAAACTATTTCTTGCTTTTGCCTCATTCAAGGAAATGAAAGTGTTTCAAATGGATGTAAAAAGTGCTTTTCTGAATGGTGTTCTAAATGAGAAGGTATTTGTGTCACAACCCCCTGGCTTTGAACATCCAAAATTTCCAGATCATGTGTACAAACTGGATAAAGCCTTATATGGACTCAAACAAGCCCCTAGAGCTTGGCATGACACATTGTCAAAATATCTCCTTGGCAAAGGATTTACAAAAGGACATATTGATACCACACTGTTTATCAAAAAATATGGATAAGATCTACTACTCATTCAAGTATATGTGGATGATATCATTTTTGGATCATCAAATGAAGCTCTATGCACTGAATATGGGGCAATCATGAAGAACAACTTTGAAATGAATATGATTGGTGAACTAACTTTCTTCTTAGGCCTTCAAGTCAAACAAATGAAGGAAGGGATCTTTATTAATCAAGCCAAGTACACCAGGGATATGATCAAAAAGTTTGATATGCAAACCGCTTCTCTGCTAGAACTCCTCTATCAACAACAACCAAGCTCCATGCGATCCCGATGGTCAAAGTGTTAATCAAACATTTTATAGGAGTTACATTGGCTCTCTCTTATATGTTACTGCGTCTAGACACGACATTATGTTTAGTGTATGTCTATGTGCAAGGTTTCAAGCCGATCCTAAAGAATCACACCTCTCACTGTCAAAAGGATATTAAGATACCTTAAAGGAACACACGATTATGGTCTATGGTATCCCACTGATTCTCCATTCTCACTAATAGGATTCACAGATTCTGACTATGCAGGATGTAATCTTGATAGGAAATCCACCAGTGGAGGATGTCAGTTCATTGGATCAAGAATAATATCTTGGTCAAGCAAAAAGCAAACTTCAGTTGCTACTTCAACAGCAGAGGTCAATATATTCTTTGCCGAGCCTTTCTTTGTTCTCAAATTCTCTGTCTCAAAAGTCAACTTCAAGACTTTGGGATGGACATGACCAATATACCAATTTTTTGTGAAAATTCTAGCACAATTGTCATGACAGAAAATCTTGTCCAACACTCCAAAACCAAGCATATTGAAGTAAGGAATCACTTCATTAGAGACCATGTGGAGAAGGGAAATATCAATCTGTCTAAAGTTTACACAGAAGACAATGTTGCAGACATTTTAACAAAAGCTATGGATGAAAAAAGATTTGAGCTCCTGAGAGCAATGCTTGGTATGATAAATTTGCCGAAATAAAACCCTTATTCATTACTGAAAAGAAAATACATAGGATTGCTGTCAACAATCTTGCTCTGACAGCTAACCCCCATTCCCATGAAGAGTACAAAACCAAAAACCAAAATTACTCTACCATTCTTACCAGTACACCTTAAACATATCAAACCAGCAATCAAAACACCTAAAGCTTCACATCTTCACCTCCATCTCCTTCAAAGCTGTCCTGTAAATAGCAGCGACGGCTAAGGACCTTCACACCAATTTTTTCCCTAAAAATATAAGGGAACTTTCTGGAGAAGTATCATGCTCATTGTAACCACCATAGGGAGCTTCATAAACTCTCTATCCAGTCTCTCCTTACCTCTCCAACCAAACGGGATGCCTCTCCAAGAAAGGATCAATAGCTATCACTGAGAATTGAAGGGATGGACATACTCTTCTTGGCCACCATTCTTCCACTTCATCATAAGCTGGGAACTCACCCAAGGGAGAGAAGAAACTGAAGGTTCCTGAAGTATTGGCACTTTCCTGAGCAATGAAGGACAGGTCAGAGTGAGGACCAACATTCTCCTCTTCATCTACTGCAACCGGATCGCAACACTTCAAAACCGAGAAAACAACTTAATATAAGTCCTAGAAGGAGAACTTTGCACCCCTACAAAATTATTTCTTGCTCCCTCCAAAAGCTGTATAGCTTAAAGAGAGAATCCCTCTTCACTGCAGTTTATTCTCTGACAGCTAAGGAGTCAGAATGAACAACTGAAGGTTCAACCTTAATCTCTCCTTAATTCTTGATATTCACTAGCTCCCCCAAAGTATTAACTCTCTCTACCTCAGGCCTAATGCATCTACTACTCTCTCCTTCCATCTCTGTCCAAACAGCTTAATCTTAGTCAAGCTGTTTGACTCCCATCAATATCATCATCTTCCTTCTTAGCCTTCCCTCTTTCATTTGCTAACTCTCTCAGTCTCTCCTGCTCTCTTTCTATCATCCCTAGCCTCTCATTTTCCCAATATCTTTTTCGTGTCTCTCTCTCTCTCTCAATTCAACCTCCTTGTTTGGACCATCATTTAAGATCTGATCCACTTCCTGAACCAACTCATTATCAGCTTATATCTTATATGACAAAAACTCTCTTTCAAACTTCTCCTCTCTTGTCTCTCTGAGTTTAGGACTCTTGAAAACTAGCCTCTTAGCTGTTTTAGACATCTTACTAGGGATAAACTTAGAAACTAACCTACCCATTTAACCAAAGAAAGATTGAGTATGATAAAACCTCAAATGATTCATTCCTTTTATAGGCAATTTGGTTCTCAGTCATTCTAGCTGTTATGATTATTCAAACTAGACTTGGCTGCCAAAAGAGTCTGACAGATATGAATTATGAATCGTTCAATTCAAGATTTTTGGAACTTGACACTTACATACTTCATTTATTTTGGCCATCTATATTCTCTGAAAATTCGCTTGGTGTACAGAATTAATTTCCCTGTTTTGGGGAAGCTATGTTGAAAACGATAGTGGGGGACAAAAATAACTATTCATGAATAGTTACCCTCTTAAATGCATTTTCCAACCGTTATCTTTCCCACGTATTAGCAGAGATTCATCATCCTGACAGCGAAGATCTTCAGTGCCAACAGCAGTGTACAAATCCATTGCTGACAAGGATGTGCTATCTTTAATCCTCTAAAAAACATTGCCATGTCATCTCTACTAGAAGATCGTTTGAACTTGAGTTGCAAAATCCAACTGTTATATATCCAGTTAAAGCTGCACTAAATACAGCATTGTTCCAACCACACCATTTACTGTCTTGTCTGCTCCAACGGCTCTTTCTCAAGTCTATAAAAGGAAGACTCACTGACTGGATTTCTTACCCCTTTACGTACAACGTTTTACAACCCTTCTTAAACCCTTGCATACCTGCAAACTTGTGAATCAACACCAAACATTCTTAGTCACAAACTGCAGACACTTGAGACCATACTTCAAGTGTATAATTCAGAACTTGTATACACTTAAGACTGTACTTTAAGTGTATAATCTGTAATTTGCTTAGTAAGAAGCAAATCCCTAATTGACCGTACTAATTAGGAAGAGGAAGTTCAACAAACTTACCTTCTCAATCATTTTAACTCTTAAAGTGACCTAGATTATAGTTGATTGAGCTCACTTGTCAAGATTGACAGTGGGGGTGGACGTAGGAGGAGTGAACTCTGAACCACCTCAAAATCCTTGTGTCTTTTGGTATCTATCACACACAAACACACACACACACACACATTCACACTTACACCAAACACCTTGTCTTTACATTATTTCACTTTATTTATTCCGCTGCACATTATACTCTTGTTATTTAATCAGTTAATATCTGACAGCTAAGAATCAATCTTAGCTGCCAAATCTTAACTGCCTGATCTTCTTTTAGTTAATCAAGTAAACAGGGTCTTTCAATTGGAATCAGAGCTTGTCTTCACCATCAAAAGTCTAACAACTTGTGAAGGATCCTCTTTCAAACCACCATGCCTCAACCAAGAAGAAATAATAAGAAATACATTCCACACATTGATGACTGTGGTTCTTTTGAAATATATGCATCAAAAATCAAACCTACCCTGATGCAAACAACATTTGGAACTGGTATACACTAGAAAATGAGGCCACCTATCTTTTTTAACCAGATACAAATGGTGGCAACAGTAAAATGAAATCCCCAGAGAATTGGACTGAATATGAAAGAAAATTAATCAGTGCTAATCTAAAAGTCAAAAATATACTTCAAAAGAGTGTGAATGACTCTTTAGCTCAAGAAATTGCTAAAGAACCAATAGCAAAATCTGCATGGGAACTTATTCATACCAAATTCACTAAACACACCAGTGTAAGAACTCAAAATTTGTATAACTTGCTTAGGCAACTAGACAACTTTAAATTTTATCCTGGTGAAAAAGTTAGTGCTGCTAAACCAAGGTTTGAGGACCTTGTCAGATCCATTGCTGACCACGGAAAAATATTTGAAAATCAAGACCTATGCCTTAAAATATATTATAATCTTCCACAAGAATATGAGAAGGTAGCATTATCCATTAGAGAAGGAGAAGAATGGAGTACCATGATAGTTGAACAATATTTTGGAAAGCTCGAGGCTTATGAACTAGAAGGAATGATAAAGATTCAACCTATTCCCTCTATTTCACAAACTCTAGCCTTAGC
This sequence comes from Adenophora triphylla var. japonica, assembly GCA_022495995.1. NCBI lineage: Eukaryota > Viridiplantae > Streptophyta > Magnoliopsida > Asterales > Campanulaceae > Adenophora > Adenophora triphylla. The sequence continues at coordinate 301,856 of JAFEMH010002187.1, forward strand.
TGCTCAGGAAACTACACACAAACCTATCACTCAACAGGACATTGAAACCATTGTCATAAATGCCCTTCAAAAAATAAGCCTCACTTCAACACCTATTAACAAACCTATTTCACAAGGAGATATACCAAGTCTCATATCCATGGCTGACAAAAATGCCATGAAAACCTAAAGGAAAGCATTTGATAGAAAATACAGCCCATCTACATCAGATCAAAACAATCTTAAGAAGAAAATTGAATGTTACAACTATGGAAAGATTGGTCACTACTCATCTGAATGTCCTGAACCTAAGAAACCAAAGGATAATCAGACATCAAAGAAATTGACCTATTCAAAGGAAATCATTCACAGTTCAAGATGCAATTGCCACAATTGTTCTAAAAACAAAAATGATAGGAATAAAGAACAAGTAATGATTGCTGACTCATCAAAATTTAGTGATGAGGAATACGACTCAAGTGACTCTGAAAGTGAAGGAGAAGAGGCTATGCTGTGCTTAATAGCATAAGAAGATGAAGAATCAGACAATAAGGAAGATCTTGAAGCACTGGCAGTTGCAGAAGAACTAAAAGAGGTACACAATTTCAACTCTTTAAATATTGATGGTTTTAAACAATTAGTTTGCACCCTTTTAATTAAATCCAAGAGACAATAAACTAGCTTTGCTTCATTGATCAATGACAACCTATCCCAAACCAAAACCATTGAAAATCTTGAGAAAGCCAATCAAGGTCTAAAAGAATAATGTCTTATGCTTGAAAAGAAAAACTGTGATCTGACAGCTGAGAATTCAAGCTCCCAGAAAAACTATAAAAGAGTCATCAATCTTGAAAAAGAGAATGAATCTCTAAGAAAGAAAATTGATTCGTGGAATAAATCAGGAGATACTGTATCACTCTTTCATTACAACCAAAGACATCCTAGTGATAAGTTAGTAATTGGAGCAGAGAATCCCACTCTAAAAATATATACCCCTCCCACTGGTGAAAAAGCCATTGAGAAGATGGTTCTTAAAAGTATAAATTATGTCAAAGCTCCAAAACCTTTCTATCCATTAAAAACAAAATAAGATTCAAAGAAATAAAAAGAAGACAATGAGAATGTAACCACAAAAGCCAATTCAAGCCAGCCAAAAGGTGGAACCAAACCAGTACACAGAAGTAGATACATCTGGCAACAAAAGGGAATCAAAGAGCAGAAAGAAAATAGACAGCAAAGATCTTCTGGACAGCAAAGATCACCTAGACAGCAAAGATTCTACAATCAACATAGATACTCCAGACAGAAAAGACCCAAATGGCAATACTCAAATGGAAAGGTTCATGCTAGTCAAAATAACTCACCAAGACCATCATATTCAAACACCTTCCATAGCCAAGTATCACCAGAATCACAACCAAACATTTTCTCCAAATTATTCCTTCAACACACCCCAACCACCTGTTCTTACACCCTATATAATGCAAATCATGTCATACTATAATACCCTGAACCAATTTTTCAGAAAAAGGTCAATGAACAAAGCTAGGATACCAAAGAATGTCTAATCCTTTGGACTCAAAAGAATAAAAGGGTACCATACATTTTATTTCTGTTTTGTAGGTATCTAGGAAAGGAGTATGGTACTTGGACAATGGATGCAGCAGGCACATGACTTACAACAAAGAATGGCAACAAAAATATATCCCTAAAAATGGTTCAAATGTAACTTTTTGTAATAATTCTCAAGCCAAAGTCAAAGAATCAGGAAATCTTATTACTAAAGATATCATTTTCACAAATGTGTCTTATGTAGAAGGTCTCAAACACAATTTGATTAGCATTAGTCAAATTTGTGACAAGGGATATTATGTTGTGTGTTCAAAGAATCATTGCATTGTCAAAGATAACAACCACAAGGTCATTCTCACTAGAACAAGAAAAGGAAATCTCTACTGTCTACACTTAGAGATTGTGGAATCCTTCAATGTTCACTGCCTGGTGTCCTATAGTCAATCTCATCTGTCATGGTTATGACACAAAAGATTGGTTTACCTTAACCTCAAAAGTATCTTCAAATTGGCAAACTCAAACCTGGTCAAAGGTCTTCCCAAAATTTCTTTCAAGAAAGACAAGCTGTGCAAAGCATGTCAATGTGGAAAACAAAAGAAAACTTCATTTCTAGCCAAAACAAGACTGGACACTACAAAACCATTGCAACTACTACACATGGATCTATTTGGACCCATTAGAACTAGATCACTTGGTGGTAAAAGATACTCACTAGTGGTAGTTGATGACTTCACTAGATTTACATGGATCATTCTTCTAGAATCCAAAAGTGAAACCTTGGATCATTTGGTCAAGTTGTTCAACAAAATTCAAAATAAAAAAGGTCTATCTATCATTAAAATTAGATCTGACCATGGTAAAGAATTTGAGAACACTGGTGTTGAAGAATACTGTGACAAAAAAGGAATTGAGCATAACTTCTCTGCTCCAAGAACTCCACAGCAAAATGGTGTTGCAGAAAGAAAGAATAGAACTATTTGTGAAGCAGCTAGAATAATGCTGTCAGAAAACAACCTGCCTAAGTATTTTTGGGGAGAAGCTGTCACCACTGCTGTCTATGGCCAAAACAAGACCCTTATCAACAAATTTCACACCAAAACTCCCTATGAGTTATGGAATGGTAGAACACCAACCATTTCATACTTCCATGGATTTGGAAGTAGATGCTTCATTCACAATAATGGCAAGAACAACCTTGACAAGTTTGATTCTAAGAGTGATGAAGGCATCTTCTTAGGATACTCCAATACAAGCAAGGCCTACATAGTATACAATAAAATAAGACTTGTGGTAGAAGAATCCATTCATGTTGACTTTGATGAAAACAATGATCAAAGATGCACTGAATTGTGTGATTTTGATGAAGCTGTTGGAAATTCAGACAACATTCCAAAAGTATCTCATGTGCATGACTCCTCAAATATCATTCCTGAAGAAGAGTCACCTATCCTTCCTTATATTGTGCCCAAAGACAACATTACTAATCTTAATATGTCTAACAATAAAGGAACTCTACCTAACAGCAAAGGTACAACTTACAGCTATGATGCTCTTAATAGCTTACCTTCATCAAGCAACCAAAATAACCCTGACAGTAGACCTATTCAATCCTGCTGCAACAAAATTCATGCACTTCCTCAACCTGAACCTACCATTCATTTCATTCCTTCCAACAATGACATTTTCATTGACCTCCCCATTCACAAAATGACCATTCCTCCAGACATGCCTGTCTATGACTCATTAATGAGTGTATTCATCTCTCAAATGGAACCAAAGAAAATAAATGAAGCCCTTCAAGATCCTGACTAGATTAAAGCAATGGAGGAAGAACTTGAGCAATTTGAAAGAAACAAAGTATGGCAACTTGTCCCTAAACCCAAAAATCAGACTGTAATTGGAACAAGGTGGGTATTTAGGAACAAAATGAATGAAGATGGCATTGTTGTGAGAAACAAAGCTAGGCTTGTAGCTCAAGAATACAGACAAGAAGAAAAAATTGACTATGATGAAACATTTGCTCCTGTACCAAGACTAGAAGTCATCAAACTATTTCTTGCTTTTGCCTCATTCAAGGAAATGAAAGTGTTTCAAATGGATGTAAAAAGTGCTTTTCTGAATGGTGTTCTAAATGAGAAGGTATTTGTGTCACAACCCCCTGGCTTTGAACATCCAAAATTTCCAGATCATGTGTACAAACTGGATAAAGCCTTATATGGACTCAAACAAGCCCCTAGAGCTTGGCATGACACATTGTCAAAATATCTCCTTGGCAAAGGATTTACAAAAGGACATATTGATAACACACTGTTTATCAAAAAATATGGATAAGATCTACTACTCATTCAAGTATATGTGGATGATATCATTTTTGGATCATCAAATGAAGCTCTATGCACTGAATATGGGGCAATCATGAAGAACAACTTTGAAATGAATATGATTGGTGAACTAACTTTCTTCTTAGGCCTTCAAGTCAAACAAATGAAGGAAGGGATCTTTATTAATCAAGCCAAGTACACCAGGGATATGATCAAAAAGTTTGATATGCAAACTGCTTCTCCTGCTAGAACTCCTCTATCAACAACAACCAAGCTCCATGCTGATCCTGATGGTCAAAGTGTTAATCAAACATTTTATAGGAGTTACATTGGCTCTCTCTTATATGTTACTGCGTCTAGACCTGACATTATGTTTAGTGTATGTCTATGTGCAAGGTTTCAAGCTGATCCTAAAGAATCACACCTCTCAGCTGTCAAAAGGATATTAAGATACCTTAAAGGAACACCTGATTATGGTCTATGGTATCCCACTGATTCTCCATTCTCACTAATAGGATTCACAGATTCTGACTATGCAGGATGTAATCTTGATAGGAAATCCACCAGTGGAGGATGTCAGTTCATTGGATCAAGAATAATATCTTGGTCAAGCAAAAAGCAAACTTCAGTTGCTACTTCAACAGCAGAGGCTGAATATATTGCTGCAGGCCTTTGCTGTTCTCAAATTCTCTGTCTCAAAAGTCAACTTCAAGACTTTGGGATGGACATGACCAATATACCAATTTTTTGTGAAAATTCTAGCACAATTGTCATGACAGAAAATCTTGTCCAACACTCCAAAACCAAGCATATTGAAGTAAGGAATCACTTCATTAGAGACCATGTGGAGAAGGGAAATATCAATCTGTCTAAAGTTTACACAGAAGACAATGTTGCAGACATTTTAACAAAAGCTATGGATGAAAAAAGATTTGAGCTCCTGAGAGCAATGCTTGGTATGATAAATTTGCCGAAATAAAACCCTTATTCATTACTGAAAAGAAAATACATAGGATTGCTGTCAACAATCTTGCTCTGACAGCTAACCCCCATTCCCATGAAGAGTACAAAACCAAAAACCAAAATTACTCTACCATTCTTACCAGTACACCTTAAACATATCAAACCAGCAATCAAAACACCTAAAGCTTCACATCTTCACCTCCATCTCCTTCAAAGCTGTCCTGTAAATAGCACTGACAGCTAAGGACCTTCACACCAATTTTTTCCCTAAAAATATAAGGGAACTTTCTGGAGAAGTATCATGCTCATTGTAACCACCATAGGGAGCTTCATAAACTCTCTATCCAGTCTCTCCTTACCTCTCCAACCAAACGGGATGCCTCTCCAAGAAAGGATCAATAGCTATCACTGAGAATTGAAGGGATGGACATACTCTTCTTGGCCACCATTCTTCCACTTCATCATAAGCTGGGAACTCACCCAAGGGAGAGAAGAAACTGAAGGTTCCTGAAGTATTGGCACTTTCCTGAGCAATGAAGGACAGGTCAGAGTGAGGACCAACATTCTCCTCTTCATCTACTGCAACTGGACTGCAACACTTCAAAAACTGAGAAAACAACTTAATATAAGTCCTAGAAGGAGAACTTTGCACCCCTACAAAATTATTTCTTGCTCCCTCCAAAACTGTATAGCTTAAAGAGAGAGAATCCCTCTTCACTGCAGTTTATTCTCTGACAGCTAAGGAGTCAGAATGAACAACTGAAGGTTCAACCTTAATCTCTCCTTAATTCTTGATATTCACTAGCTCCCCCAAAGTATTAACTCTCTCTACCTCAGGCCTAATGCATCTACTACTCTCTCCTTCCATCTCCTGTCCAAACAGCTTAATCTTAGCTGTTTGACTCCCATCAATATCATCATCTTCCTTCTTAGCCTTCCCTCTTTCATTTGCTAACTCTCTCAGTCTCTCCTGCTCTCTTTCTATCATCCCTAGCCTCTCATTTTCCCAATATCTTTTTCGTGTCTCTCTCTCTCTCTCAATTCAACCTCCTTGTTTGGACCATCATTTAAGATCTGATCCACTTCCTGAACCAACTCATTATCAGCTTATATCTTATATGACAAAAACTCTCTTTCAAACTTCTCCTCTCTTGTCTCTCTGAGTTTAGGACTCTTGAAAACTAGCCTCTTAGCTGTTTTAGACATCTTACTAGGGATAAACTTAGAAACTAACCTACCCATTTAACCAAAGAAAGATTGAGTATGATAAAACCTCAAATGATTCATTCCTTTTATAGGCAATTTGGTTCTCAGTCATTCTAGCTGTTATGATTATTCAAACTAGACTTGGCTGCCAAAAGAGTCTGACAGATATGAATTATGAATCGTTCAATTCAAGATTTTTGGAACTTGACACTTACATACTTCATTTATTTTGGCCGTCTATATTCTCTGAAAATTCACTTGGTGTACAGAATTAATTTCCCTGTTTTGGGGAAGCTATGTTGAAAACGATAGTGGGGGACAAAAATAACTATTCATGAATAGTTACCCTCTTAAATGCATTTTCCAACCGTTATCTTTCCCACGTATTAGCCGTTTTAATCTAAACCAGTTTCCATTCCCTCTATCCTTAATCATTCGAATCCTGGTTAAATTACTGAAATCTAGTTTCTCCCTCTCAAAAATCCTTTCGCAAACACTCTATTTTCTCTTGATCCTCAAAACCCTAACTCCCCTCTAACAGTAATGGCTTACAGAGATGCTCATGGCTACTTTATCAAACCTGAGTTCTATGAACACGAAGTTGGAGCTCTAATCCAAACCCTTCTTGAATCCAATAACCTTTACAAAATGATGGAAGCCTAACCCCCCATTTATGAAAATCTCTGCAGAGAGATATACTTGAAAGGTGAAAGATTGGCAAATGGATCTATTAGGGTCAACATTGAGGGAACTGAAATCCTTGTGTCCCCTGAAATTGTCTCTAACGTCTATGACATCCCAATAAAATCTGGAAGCTTCAGCAACCTTTGGGATAGGAAAAGCAATAGACTGGAGCCATTTTACAAAAAGATCTTCAACAAACCCAAATGTGACTACAGCCTTGTGCAAGACAAACCCATTTATAAAGGTACTCTTGACCTATTTAAATCTACATTGAAGGATGTTGTTATCAAAGGTTTTGATGGGAAGCAATCATCTTTTGATCAAATTAGTCCCAATGAATGGAAACAAGCCCTAAGTCTGACAGCTAAGGATGTAAACTGGAGTGTAGCTCTTCTTCATAATTTCCAACTCGCCTCCTCCATCTTACCCTGGAAATTCAAGAAACAAACTCCAAAGATGAATAATTTCAGATTCATGAGTGGTATTCTTCACCACTTAATCCCTCAGCTTAACCCTCCCCTTGATGATAAGTGGCTTGACACCACCAACCTGATGAAAACAAGGAGCTTCAGACTAAGCACTTTCAGGTTAAAGGGAAAGAAAGGAATGGTTTTTGAAGTTGAACCTACTGGGACACTAGAAGAGACTACAAGAAAGTTGAAGGAAAAGAAAGAAAAAGAAATGAAGATGTGGGAAAAGCTAGTAAACATGGTCAATGACAAGAGGTCCACGAGAAAACATGACAAAGGCATTGTCATAAAGGAATCTGTCCAAGGAAACAAGGCCATCAAAACAGGAAAGAGGATTGCCAAAGCTGAAAAGAAGAAGACTGGCAAAGGGAAGAAAATCTCTGAGGAAGAAAAAGGTCAAGAAGAAATTGACATTGTGGCAGACAAAGGAAAGGGGATTGATATGGAAGAAGTAGCTGACAGTGAAGAAACCAACTCTGACCATGTCTTCAGAGAAATTGATGCTTTTGATGGAGAAGAAGAAGAAGAGGAAGCAAGCCATGAGGAATTGAGGGATGTTGATGAGGAAGAAGAACAGGTTAAAAGAGTCATAGCTGAATCCTTGGCTAATGCTGCAGAGAGAAAGACTAGAAGTTCATCTCTGACAGCAAAGAAAGGGCAAGCATCTGTGATTGCTGAGATTCATCAAGACCTGACAGCTAAGCATTTACAGCCTGTTGAATCATCAACTAAGGTACACTCTGATCCCACACTCTTAGTAAACACTTTTACTAGGAAAAGAAAGATAGATAAAAATGCTCCCCTCTCCAAAAAGCAAAAGCTAAAAATACCTCACCCTTCACCACCCAAAGAATAATCAAGTTCTCCACCAATTTCCATAGCTGAAGAAATATTAAACCTAAACCCTTTTAAACCAAGTTCAAATGAGCCTAGTGTGGAAAAAGAAAGGGGGAACACTTCAGAGTCTGAAGGAGATGACCCACAGTTAAGGGGGAATAGTACAGACCTATCCCCTTATCCTACAGCTAAGATTACCCTTTCCAAATCCTCAGCTATCCCAAGTTCCTCTCAATCACCACCTATCCCTTCACACATCCTCAAAGCCGCTGAAGGATTGACTTTAGAAGGATCTAGTGTTCTACTTCCTGCTGCCCTTCTGTATCTTAGGCAAGTTCTATCAGAAGAAGATGCTCTCCAAGCCTTAGATGTGATTAAGACCAAAGATGATGCTAGGAAATTAAGTAAGTCTGCCAATGAAGCACCATATCCTGCATCAATGGACATTGATGATGTGTTCCAGAAATCCAACCTTCCTCCTTCTATTCCAAAAAATATTGATATGGATGAACCTCAATTGGACACCGATTCTATTCCTGACAATGATCCTCTCCTAGCCTTGGAGCTATGGATTCTTGACTGTGATATTGATTACTCTTTTCAATCATTCATAAATGCCCACTTAAGATTCAAAGGGATCTCTCATTTCCCTGAAATTGCAAATCCTCACCTCATAGAAAAATCTTGGCTGTTGACAAAGAATGCAATGATCATTCATGCAAGAAATTTGGCTGGCCTCATTATGTTTGGATATGAAGAATGGAAGAAGTACAGAGCATCTCTCCCTTCATTCTTCTTCCATACTGCTCCCAGACTGCCTGGTTTCATGGATTTATCCACCATCATTGATTGGGAAGTTCTGTTTTCACAATTCCTATCGAGCAACATTAATGAGTGTATCTTCATACCTTCAAAACTTGTGTATGCTCTATGCATAGACCTATCAAAAGAGATGTACTGGAGAATGTGCAGTAACAAGGCAAAAATCATGGCTGTAATTGCCAAGACTCACCTGACAGTGATGTTTCCCATAACAAATCCTGGACCACCTCCCATTATTCCTACCAACTCAAGATCTCAACAACTCAACTTTCCATCCAACTTCAACCCTTCAGAATATGTCCCTCCCTACTATGTAACCATCACTGATATGCAAAAATTTACCCGAACAATGATTACTAAAATGAGGCACATGATGGAAGTTTCAGTCCTTGCAAAGTCAAATGAGAAAAATGCCAAGGGAAAGTCCACAGAGTCTGATGAGGAGGAAATAAAATCTGGGAAAAGAGCCTCTAAACCTGCTGCAAATGTTATTGTTTCAAGTGATGAAGAAGATGATCAAACTGAAAAGCAAGTGCTCCAATCCACCACCTCAACTGTCCACAATGTCACAACAGTGATTCCCCACCATCCATCTCAACCATCCTCAACTATCCAATCAAACCCCTTCTTTTCTAACCTTTTTACAGGGACAAAAGGCGGGAATTTAAGGCTTCTTAATGACTAGGAACCTCTAACCAAGGCTGAGCTCAAAGCAAGGGAGGATGATACCTTCAGTTATGATGATAAAATGAACTGGAATTTGAAAGAAAGCAACTCCTAGAAGCAAGAAAGGAAAGAGAGGAATACTCTGACTAATTTTTGTGGTTAAGTCCTTTGTTTAACTTTCCTGAAATCCTTCTGTTTAAACATTTTTTTATGTCTCGATAATATTTTTGTTTAAGTACTTTTGATTGAATCAAGAAGATGTAACTTCTCTTCATTGGTGCATTCAAATCATAAGTATTCTTGTAGGTCTTATCTTCATAGATATATTCCTTTACCAAAAAGGGGGAAATTGTTAGGACCTAAATATGTCCCAACATAGTTAAGTGGGGTTTTGACAAAGGAACATATCTAAAATATGGTTTATATCAAAGACCTCTTGATCTGACAGTAATGATCAATCAGCTGACAGTAATGATCAAACAGCATTAGAGAACAATCAAATAATCATGTGTTATTCCATTACATTCATCCTCAATGAGATCATTCATAACATAACACTAGTTAAAAACCATGTCCTCTACTCAAATCTAGATCTAATAGTGAAGACTACTTGATCCAACAGCTAAGACTCAACAACAGAGATTCATCATCCTGAAAGCGAAGATCTTCAGTGCCAACAGCAGTGTACAAATCCATTGACAACAAGGATGTGCTATCTTTAATCCTCTCAACAACATTGCCATGTCATCTCTTCTAGAAGATCATTTGAACTTGGGTTGCAAAATCCAACCGTTATATATCCAGTCAAAGCTGCACTAAATACAACACTGTTCCAACCACACCATTTACTGCCTTGTCTCCTCCAACGTCTCTTTCTCAAGTCTATAAAAGGAAGACTCACTGACTGGATTTCTCCCCCCTTTACATACAACGTTTTACAACCCTTCTTAAACCCTTGCATACCTGCAAACCTGTGAATCAACACCAAACATTCTTAGTCACAAACTGCAGACACTTGAGACCATACTTCAAGTGTATAATACAGAACTTGTAAACACTCAAGACTGTACTTTAAGTGTATAATCTGTAATTTGCTTAGTAAGAAGCAAATCCCTAATTGACCGTACTAATTAGGAAGAGGAAGTTCAAGAAACTTGCCTTCTCAATCATTGTAACTCTTAAAGCGACCTAGATTATAGTTGATTGAGCTCACTTATCAAGATTGACAGTATGGGTGGACGTAGGAGGAGTGAACTCTGAACCACCTTAAAATCCTTGTGTCTTCTGGTATCTATCACACACAAACACACACACACACCTTCACACTTACACCAAACACCTTGTCTTTACATTATTTCACTTTATTTATTTCGCTGCACATTATACTCTTATTATTTAATCAGTTAATATCTGACAGCTAAGAATCAATCTTAGCTGCCAAAGCTTAACTGCCTGATCTTCTTTTAGTTAAAAAAGTAAACAGGGCCTTTCAATATTTATGAGTAAAAATCTAAGAATTTTTCATGTTTTTTCTTAAAGGTTAGGAAACATTTTATTTTCAAAATTTTCAAAATGCATGATGACATTTTGTAAATAGCAAAACTGTTTTAAAACATGCGGTGAGAGTTTTGAAAAAAAATTAAATTTGTTTAAAATACGTGGTGATATATTTGTAAATAACTGAAACTTGTTATAACACATTGAGGCTCTTTAACATTACCACCGACACTTTTTACCACTATCACTCACACTCTTTAATATACAAACTAACAATACTTTACACCAACACTTGCACTTTTTTTTTACACTAACACTATCATTCTTTAATAAATGAATTAATACACTGACACTCTTTAGCATATACAATAATACTCTTTAACATAAATAAGTGACACTCATTAATACATGCATTGAATTTCATTAAAATATGAAATCAGCATTCCTTAAAACTATGAGTGGAAATTTCTTACGCACACATTGACACTTATTAACAAGCGTTAACTGTGCATATTTAAAAGTTTATAAGTGTTAATATGAAATATTGTCACTTTATAATACTGATATTTATGAGAGACGCTCGATTTATTTTTTAATCCGTTTTTTCTAAGCAGCTAGAAAAACACATTTTATTTATGCAAGACCAACTCTATTTATGATGATGTATAAATAATAAATTCAAAAATTTATGAGAATAATTATTTGTTCTTAAGAGATTGGTTAAAAGTCAATTAAAAAAAATCATCACTTCAAGTTGGCCAAAGGTAGATAACTAAGTCATGATAGTATTGCATTATTGATTTATTTATTTTACCATTAAATATATTATTAATAACATTTAAGACTTTTTTCAATAACCCATTGTGAATGTGGCCCTGAAATTTCTTTTTTTTCGTTTTTACGAAAAAGGGTCGCCGTTCACCTCAGTTTGAAGACCGGTTTTATGAAAAATGGAGTCGCCACGCCATTTTGATTTCCTCAAAACTTTGAAAAAAAGGATAAGGGTTTGGAGGTTAAGTTACTCCTTGGGAAGAACGTTTGGCGTTCACCCAAGGAGCCTTGCAAAAGCAAGTCTTCCTAGGTCCAAAATTTGTGCTTGTTTGTGTGCTTGTGTGCATGTGTGATTTGAAAAGAGAAAGAGATGTGCCAAGTTTATCTTTCGGACATAAAAACCATTTTAAGAAGGTTTTAGCTCGGGATACCTTGGATTTGGTGTTTTCGGGACTTTGATCCCGTGCTCACTTTGGACTTGTGATCATCATTACGGGACTTATCTACCCTCCTGTTAGATTAATCAACCATCATAGGTGTAGGAGCCTTGGTATATCTTAACCTAACATTCCTTGGAGATTTTAGTCATATGTGATCAAAAGGGGCTCGTCTTTAAGTCCAAGAATGAGACTCTTTAGAAAAGAATGAATCTTTGTGCATCGATCCTACATCTTGAGACGATGATGATTTGAAGGGAAATTTTTATGTTCGTCTCAAGTGATTGTCGAAGATTTCGGGACTAATACTCATTAAGTTCTAAAGGGACAATGATTATGGCATTTTTATAGTGGGATTAATGTAAATATAGAGTCTTTACACCTATCCTCACCATGGAATGCATCAAGAACCACGGGACTAAGGAAATGGGATGTAAAGATTGGATCATTTAGCTCATCCTATGTCTTTTGGTGCCTTAGAAGGCTTTTAGACAATCCTTGGAGAAAAAGATCAATCTTTAGGGACAAAGGGAAATAACATTAATGTAAAGATTGCATTTTTAACATCTTTAGGGACAAAGGGAAATAACATTAATGTAAAGATTACATTTTTAACATGAACAATACAATTAGTATTATTAAACTAAAGACATAATGTAAAAGGAATGATCTTTATGGCTTTTCCTATGTCCTTAATACCTTATAAGGTGGACAATCCTTGGAAAGCTAGATCTATGGGAAAGGGGATGACATAAAATAAATAAAGATTGTATTTTTATACATAAATGTAAAGGGAAATCACATCATCATATGGTAGATCTTCCCTAGAACAAGCCACTTGTGGAACCTTGTTCATCCTAGGAAGAGGATCTCCAATGAATCCTTTGTGTAGGGGAATAGGAAATATGAAGATTACATTGCAAAGATTAAAGCTTTAAGACAATAATAAATGTAAATAGCAAGTAATAATAGAACAAGAGTATATAAAAGTGTATCAAAGGTAAAGGAAGGAGAGATTACCAATATTGGTTTTTCTCTATCTCCCGGGGAATTTTTCCTGGGAAAACTCTATTTAGGAATAGGTCAAGGTAGGATAAGTGTATGAGGGAGGAGGTTTTTTTTGTTTTTAAGGATTGGAATTCGAGGTGTTATTTTGACAAAGTAACAGTGCTCTCAAATTGTCTCTCAAAATGAATAGAGGAGGCCTCTATTTATAGGCGTCTGGTGTGCTTCTAATGAAGCCGCCCGGTGTGATCTCTTGGCCAATGAAGCCGTCTGGCGTCTTCTTCCATCACGTCAGCATGTTTCTAGATTCATGCAAGGTGGCAGCTTAGAAACTTCTTTCCAGCGAGGTCCTGTTTAGAATTCTAATTCTTAACAGGTCCTTCCTTGCTTGGAATGTTTGGAAAAGTTCCCGAATTGTCCCTAAACTTTATGAAAGTTTGGGGAATTGCTAGGAAACTTTAACTGGGAGGTATGAGCCAGATTTGGGTACTTACAGAAGCCCCTAGGCAATGGTACTTGCAAAGTAAGTGCGATAAAAGTGAGAATCCAATCTGGCGAACTGCCGAGATGGATTAGGATTGGGTGACCAAGGAGGTCGAGTGGATGAACCTTTGGAAGGCTATCTACGTATCCTGAAAAGGAATCAAGCCAAGTCGTAGTCGGAAACTGATGGGGAAAGGCGAGGAGAAACTGGTCCCTTGCTATGAAGATGGAAATGAGGAGACCTAAGAGGTCAAATGGCTGGTCCTGCTAGGGATATGGCAAATGAAGGAAGTGACCGATGTGGTCGGATGACTGGACCTTTGAAAAGGCTCATGCACCACTGAGGAGTGGTGAAGCAAGGGGGTAACCGATGTGGTCATATTGCTGAACCTTTTGAAAGGCTACCTACGTATCCCGAAGGAATCAAGCCACAATCGTAGTTTGGGATCATCGCTAGACAGTTAGGAACAGGTCTAGGATCCTCAAAATTTTTTACGATTAATGGAGGAGTCACCTTAAGAAACTAAATATTACTTCGCTATCGAGGAGATAGAGGTAACTAAAGTTGGAAAACTAAAGCTTACTTCGCTATGGAGGAGATAGAGGTAGCTAAAGATAGAAAACTAAAGCTTACTTCGCTATTGAGGAGACAAAGGTAGCTAAAGTTAGAAAACTAAAGCTTACTTTGCTATCGAGGAGATAGAGGTAGCTAAAGTTTAGAAAACTTAAGCTTACTTCGCTATCGAGGAGACAGAGGTAGCTAAAGTTAGAAAAATAAAGCTTACTTCGAGATAGAGGTAGCTAAAGTTGGAAAACTAAAGCTTACTTCGCTATCGAGGAGATAGAGGTAGCTAAAGTTTGAATTTTGACAATTCGGAGGCTGTCACCTTATTTGATTTGACAATTAATGGAGGTTGTCACCTTATTTGATTTGACAATTAATGGAGGCTGTCACCTTATTTGATTTGACAATTAATGGAGGTTGTCACCTGAATGTGCGCTCGCCGAAATTTGGAAGAAAAAATGATGTTTTTTGGAGTCTCCACGCCATGTTTTAAGGTACACTTTGAAAAACCTTTGAAAAGAGAATTAAGGTTCTGGGGTCAGATTACGTGTTGGGAAGAACCGAGAGTTTACCCAACACGCCTCGTCCGTGGACGAGTCTTTCTAATTAAACATCCAAACATATTCGAAGTGTGTGCAAACAACGATGACAAACAAGAGTGATAAATGAATTTTATTGATTGAAATGAGATTCTTACAACTTGTGAGCCATTTGATAAGGGAGGCCACATCCCAAATACAGAGATCAAAACAGATTACAACTGAAAAAGGATCTCTGCAAATAGACAAGATGTGTCGCGTGACACATAACCTGCCTGGCTAGATGTGTCGCGTGACACAGGATCCATCCCAGCACATTGTGTCGCGTGACACAGGATGTCCATCTGCAGAGATCTTACAGCTTGAACACAAAAGGAGCAGAAACCAACACAGATCCAATTATATTATCAATTCAGCTTTGGAAATACATAATTAAACAATTATTCAACCAAGGGGGTGTGGATATGGGAAGATCCACACTCCCTTGGGAATCAAATAACAATTCCAACAATGATCAACTCATGAACATGCAATTATACAAAACCAAACGATTAAACAGAGAGATTACGATTGGATCCCAGTAAGTAAGACAGATGGAGTCGAATTACTGAATCAAATGAGTATATGAGAATTGAATTATGAAAATGACAAATCTAAGAGAGAGGAGGGAATTGGTGAGTTACCCTTGTAATATCCACGAATCCTATACCATGTCTGGTATAGAACCCTTTAACAAGCAGCTTCTGGGACTGATTGAACGGAGGAGGAGTGGTGGAAGGAGGATCTAAATGGTAATGGGTGAATTGAAGTGAATTGGAAGGAGGATTGGATGAATTTGGGTATGAGAGAGAGAGAGGTGTGGGTGTTTGGCTCTGTATAGTACGTCTTTAATTTGGCAGAGTAACAGTAGGCCAAAAAGGGATCCAAAAATGAGAGGGGGAGGGTCTTATTTATAGACTGCTAGTGATGGGCATATTGTGTCGTACGACCTCCTGCAACCACTTTCTATGGCACGAGTTGTCGCGTGACACAACATGTCACTAACCGTTTCTGGTGCCAAAACCTGGTTCTAGAACATTCCAGGTTAATTTCCAAAAGGTCCAAACTGGTTTATTCCTTGTAAGTCCTTTTGCCTGATAAAAGTACTTAAAAGTACTTTCTTCGCAAGAAACTTATGAAATGTTTTCGGAAGTCTCGGAATGAATCGGGAATTTACCAAAATGCCCCTAGTGCAATTTTATCATAGTAAAATGCACCTAAAAAGGGTCGCGAATTGGATTTATCTTGGGGAGAGGCAGGACTTGCTGAGATATACCTGGCCTTGGATGATGTCAGTAGGGGGAGGCGAAGTCCTTCAACTGCTGTCACTTGGCTTTTGAGGTACTTCTCATTTTGACTACATCTCTTTGGATATTCTTTCTTTCTGTCATTTATTACTGTTATCTGACTTGCTTTGATCTTTCTCTTTCAGGCTTGGGCCTATGAGGTCTTCGGTTTCTATGCCTGGCGGGTCCAGGATGAGTACCCAGCTACTTTGTTTCCTGCCCTAAGACACTGGGTAAAGGATGTGCGGCAGAAGGTCCGGGCAGCTGATACTAGACGACGGGTGACAGCCTCTTACCCGGATACGATGATTTGCTTGCGAGGGACTCCCGGGAGCCTGAATTTGTTCCCCTGGGTCGGCCGATATGATGAGCTCGATCTAGGACATGCTGTACACTTTACCGAGTGTCGCAAACTTCTTGTAGGCCTGTCTGGTGATGCTTTGTACTTGGGAGAGAGAGTCTGCAGACAGCATAGTCCAGGCAGTGTTGCTCGGGTCCCAGTCGATCCTCTGGTGGATATGTGGTTTACTCGGAAGCTAGATGATCTGGTTATTCTGATTCAGGGAGATGGTGCGTACAACCATACTGCGGAGGGAGATTATGGAGCTTATGTGGCGGAGAGATTGAGGTCACCACAGGTGGGGCCGAGGCGTGGTGCTCAGGGTGCAGGCCCTTCTACTGGATTTGTGGCGAACGCGCCCTTACCTCCTGCGTTTGTTGATTTCCAGGATGGGGACTACCTGAGACGGGCTCCTCTTGATATTAATAGGATCCGTCCTCATTTCCGGCTTTCGGAGGGCACCCGATCTGTAAGTACTATCTTCCATTTCTTTACTGCTTGACCTACTTATATCTTTTGCCTTTTGTCATGATTAGCTCCCTGATTCTTCCTTTGTTTGGTTGTACCAGGTCTCGACTGATATTTATTGGAGCTTTGCTCGATATTACACTGGATCCCTGGACATGATCGAGCAGCTAAAGAGGAGCGCCCGTCACTGGAGGGAGCGGTGCCTGGCCCGGAGCTCAGATGACGATGGTGATTCTAATCCCAACTTGCCCGATAGGAAGAGGGCTCGGACTGATACGGCTACGGGTGATCAGCATAAACCCAGGACCAAGAATGCTTCTTATCGTTCCCCCAGTCCTCCTAGCTCAAGATATGATAGTGATGCTTCTGGAGATCCCCACGAGATTGAGACTGCTGTCATCCCCGTTGTTGATGATTTTTTCCGTGATGATCCCATTGTTTACCGAGGTCCTGTTATTGATCCGGCTCATGCACATGCTGAGGAGGATGATGCAGATGGGGAGGATAGCGAGGGTGCTGATGATGACGATGATGATTCTGATGATGGCGGTGATGACGCTTCAGAGGGTGATGGCTTGGAGTAGCCTCTTGGACCAAATTGCAGCCCTTTTTGATTATTGTACCCCTTGAAGGAATCAAACAAACAATCTTTTTGTATAAACCATTTGCTACACACTACTTTGACTTAGTACATTATTATTATTAGCTTTGTTATTTGCGCGAGCCCCATGTTTGGAAGAGTGAGAATGAATGGAGTAGGTTTTTATATTGATATGAATGGCTTGAATGATTTGACTTTGTGGAATGTGTATATGGAATGATGGTTTGTATGTGTATGGTGTTTATGGATGAATGAACCCTCTCCCGATTTGTTTGCAGGGTGGTGACTTGTTTATTTGCAGCTTTGGACAAGTCGGGGCGTGCCCTGGTGTAGAACTGGTTACAGCTTTCTGATGTCTGATGTGAGGCCTAAGGTGTCGCATGACCCAGGACTCCTGTGGCATATTGTGTCGCGTGACACAATAAGTCAAACTGACAGCCTTTCCCAATTAAGCTTCAACATTGCCTCAAGACCTCCTCCCTTTGCTTAAGGCAAGACAGTTAGCAGCCCCATCATGAAATAGGCCTCAAATACAGGTCCATCCCCAAGGATCGAGATTATAAAGCAAGCCTCGACATTTACACAAATGCACACATCAATCTTCTTTTTCTTGACCAAGCCCCAGTTTGACGTGCAGCCTCATTGTGGATAAAAACAACATGCAGCCAAGGGAGAGATTATCTTCAAACTTCAGTCAATCAATCGACGGACAAGACTCAGAAATGTTTACGTGTAGGGGCACATCTTTCGAAGGTGGAATGAATCCTGATTTTGACACACTCGCTTTTGGGTTTGACTCTTTTGGGAGATTATACGCGTTGCAAGGTGTGGAAAGTGTATGGAAGCCCCTGCTTGACAGAAGGACAGTGTTTAGTTCTATATTCCTAAGATGCAGAAAGGAAGACTTGTCGAGACACTTGAAAACTTGTCTTATTCGCGATGATCACAAAGCTGCTTAAAACCCTTTATCGAAGTTCAGGTTATTCAAACACTAATCCTGATATGAACAAATGTTTTGATTAATCATGAGGAGAAAGCCCACTGATATCGATAATCAAATTTCGAAAGATGGAAAGTGTATAGGAACGGTCTTTGAGGAGATTGAATTTTCTAAGCTCTGGAGAGTTAACTCACAAGTCTCTTTGGAGTATCAATGAGGGACACGGATGCGAAGCCCCAGTAGGATGTTCGCGGGAAGTGTTTTGCGGAGGAGAAATGAAATATGCTCACATGAAATATCAAATGAACGGATGGAATTTGCACAATCTTCGATTGATGATCTTTTGAGCCGGGATAGATTAGGTTCCAACTTAAGCAAGCAACGAAGCATTAATCTGATTTAGATCTTGATGATATCGGAATGAAACTGCTATCCGGCAGGAACTGCAACTGGGCTTCAGGGTTTCGATCGGTCTTCGGGTGATTCGTAATATCATGACCTCTTAAGATGAGGGGTCGGCTAGGCTTTTTTACTAACTGAACCTCTAAAGATGAGAGGTTGGCTTTTGGGGGATGTGTTTGGGATTTCTATGGTTAGGGTATTGATTGCCTCTTTGAATGAGAGGTCCAAACTTGTTTTGGTCAAGGTAAAGGGTGATGGGAATATCCCCTGAAAATGAGGGGATGGCTTCGGATTAGTTAGAGGTAATGGTGAGGGGACATCCGCGCTGTCTCTTTATTCATTTTGAGTCTCCCTTTGAATAACGACTGGATCTTTTGATTTTTGCTTTTGAGAGGATCGCTAGGGACTAGGCTCTCTTTTCCTTTTCTTCTTTCTTTTTTTTTTCTTCTTTTTTTTTTCAATTCTGTTTTCGAGAGAGAATTTCAGCTAGTCCCCAGGATGAATCATTGTATTCTGCCGTTCTTTGAACTTGGAGATGGTCAATCTTTCTTTTGAATCATAGGAGCCTCAAGGATAGTCCCTCTTCTTTTGGAGATGGTTAGACGGGTTTCAAAGCACGCCGATCTTGAAATGAAAGGATATTATTTAGTGAGGGTGAGGTAATGGCTTCCCTAGGGTGAAAGGTTTCAGCCGCAGTCCATATCGGATGGTCTAAACGAGATTAAGGCCGCGTTACTTGCTTGAGCTAATTTTGAGAGAGACTAATTCAAATCCATTGGGCGGCGAACGATGAATTTGGTGAAATAACTGTGAGCATATGAGATGACAGATGGGGAGTTGGCAAGCCCCAAATTTGAGAATGATATCAGTCAATTTTCTCACTCCAATCAATTTAAATATTAATCATTTCAAAGCATTAGTAATTGAGCAGCACAAGTGACAATGTAGAATAAAACCATTTAAATTAAATGTAACGTGGGTGTGCAAGTGATGTCTCGAGTCTAGCAGGAAAAGAAACAAATATTTTATTATTGAAATAAAAAGACTCGTAACATGGATATAATAGACTCAAATTATAAAAGAAACATTTGCTATCCAAAATAAAACAATCTAAGACCCTACGATGCTTGACTGACTGACTTCTTCACATGGGAGGTCCTTGGAATTTCGGAAGAGGATTGGCAACCACCTTGGGAGGAGCTTTCTCAATCCTGCCTTCATCAACCAGCTTTTGAATGAGTACTTTTAGATGGGTGCAATCATTGGTGACATGACCGGGATACTGATGATAGTAACAATACTTGCTGCGATCCAGATCCGGATTGGGCTAGGTGGGATGGTAATTGTCAAGCGACTTGATCATTCCTCTTCGCATCAACCCGTTGAAAGCTTCCTCAGTCGTTATTCCAAGGTCATCAAAATCTCGCTGCTTGCGAGTTGGAAATCGACCATGATTCCGGACACCACTTTCCTCATGGGAGCCCATTTCAATCTTCCCTTCGTCAATGAGTTCCTGGATGATCACCCTCAACTTTCTGCACTCATGAGTGGTATGGCTAGGATATAGGTGATAGTAGCAATACTTGCTTGGGTCCAGCTTTATGTTGTTATGAGGAGGGCTATAATTGACTAGTGGCTGAACCAGTCCTCCGCTTACCAAAACCTTGAGGAATTGATTCATAGGCATTCCCAAATCACCCCAGTACTGTTTCTTCCTTTCCGTCTGAGCTATCTTTAGAGAGGACCCGGGTATTGGCATCCCTTGCTGGATAGGATTCACGGCAGGAATGAAAGACATTTGATTCACAGTCACGTATGAGACTGGTCCTAAACGTGGATCTTGCGGAGATGATGAGTTGAAGCCATATGAACTCATTGGTGGTTGAGAAACACTTCCTTGAAGAGGAGTTTGGTCGGAGTGGAATGGCAGCGATCCCTTCTGGTTGAAGTAGGTATTCACATAATGACATGATCCTTGGTAATCTCGTTGATACTGACTCTGCAACCCAAATTGATTAGGAGAACTAAAAGCCTCGGAGATCGGTTGTCCACCCTGAATCTGAGTTTGGACCAATTGAGGTGCCAGGGGAAGAATTTTATCTTGCTCATCCTCATTTATCCCATTCATCACATTTCTAGTTCCATGCTCAACACTACTAGCACCAATGATCTCTTCGTACGACCCATCTTCATGACGAATTATTGTGATCCCTCAGACGCGCATCGCTTCTACAAACCTAGCATGCGTTTCTTCTTCTCGGGCTTTACCAACATGGGCAAGCAACTGAGCTCTGCATTAACGAACCATGGCAGCTTCAAGAGCAGCTCGCAACTCTACTACTGACAAATCATTTATGTCCAACTGACCCAAAACAAGAGGACTTCCAGACTGAGCGGATGATATATCCTTTGCACCAGACATCTCAAATATCAGAACAGGGGAGAGCTTCCCAAGAACTGCAACTACTTTGGAGACGAGAATCCAACGAACACTGGAGGCCGGAGCACGCACCCAACTTGTCACAACTACAGAGGGTAGATACGGGTTGATGAGGTAGTGAAGGAAGCAGACTTTGAGGAAGTGCGGGAGAGGGAAAGAAGAAGAAGGACGGACTCGCGCAAATAATTTATTTATCTTCAAGTATAAATCGGTATTTTAAATCCTAATTGCGGTTGGGAAAGGAGAAGCCTTTATTTACGCAATCTACACCTCGGGGAAACCTAAAGATGCAACATTCAAATTACACCAAATGCTTTGCATTGAAATTAATAATAGGTGACGATACCTAAACAAGACCTAAGCACCGTATGGGACGGAGAGGTGGTCCAAAATTTCGGGGAAAATTTGGGCAGCATAACGGATATTCTTGAAGAATTTCAAAGAAAAATCCGGCATGACCTCTCGTTGGTGCATGGTGACAATGCGGCATGATCTCTCGTTAGGACAAGTCACGAGAGTGACATGTCCCCACGTTGTAAGTACCCAAATCTGGCTCATGCCTTCCGGTTAATTTTCCCGGCAATTTCGGTAATTTTTCCGGTAATTCCCCAGATTTTCCTAAAGTTCCGGAACAATTCCGGAACTGCTCCAAGCCTTTTAAGGGCTGAAGGGAATGCTTGGTGATTAAGAAACACGTTTTTCTTAAATCCCAAAACCCTTCTAGAAGGCTGCCACCTTGCACGTTTCTAGAAGAAGCCAGATCTGGCTACTTATGTCGTGCGACATAACCAGCCAGAGAAACCTTCTAGAAACCTGCCACCTTGCATGTTTCTAGAAGAATCCAGAAGTGGCTACTTATGTCGTGCGACATAACCAGCCAGAGAGATTTCTAGAACCATGCCACCTTGCATGTTTCTAGAAGGAAAGCAGTTATGGCTTGTTATGTCGTGCGACATAACAAGCCCATGCAGGCAGCCTATAAATAGAGGCCTTCACCTCTCATTTTGACACACCTCCTCCACCCCTCAGTCCCCCTCTATAGGGAATACGCTCCAGAAGCCTCCTCTCTCCTCACATACCCCCCAAATCACCTCAATCCTCCCAAACTAATCACACACACACTTCCCACACACACACACACTTCCTATACATCAAGAACTCGAGGTTCTCAAGGGTCCAAGGCCTGAACTCAGTCTCCGGAGGAGGACGCTAGAAGGCTCCTATATCTAACTTGATATAGGAGTTGTGGATCTTCAAGGGTAACGAGTTTTTACCCCTTTTCCACTCTCTATCTTCCTTTGAATATGAAATCTATGTGTTACATGCATTGATAATGTAGTATTCTGATTAAAGTTGCATGCTTTAGCTTCATATTACCCAGATCCACATTTTATTTCATTACATTTCATATAAAATCTCTGTTTTGACTTGGTTTTGCATGAACACTCAAGATGAGTGTGGATCCCTCATATCCACACCCTCTTGAAGTGTTCATTATCAATAAACATGCTCCCTGAGATTTGTTTGTGAAGTAACTTGACCATTTTGGTGCCTTGTTACCTCTGCAAATCTCAGTTGTAAAGCCTCTGCAAAATGGCTAGTTATGTCACGCGACATAGGCAGCCTATGTCACGCGACATAAGTAGCCAGTTTGCACAAGCTTCACAGTTTCAAGCTGTAATCTGATGTTAAACCCCTTTAAGCTATAACCTGATGTCTATCTGCAATTTAGATAGTATCTATGTACATACTATGTCATCTTTTCATTAAAATATCATTCTCATACATAAAGGTGCATCCTTTACACCTAAATCCCATTTTTTCATGCATTGAAATCATTCCTTCCATTAAAGGTTCCATATCTCTTTAGAAAGGGACACCTTGAACCCTATATCTCCGATTATCGCTTAAGAAAGAGTATGAGGCCTCTATACGAGCTCGACCGTCTTAAAGCGTAGGATTGATGGGCTAAGGACATTCCTTCCTAAGGAACCTCATCTTTGACCAAAAGAGAGTCATTCTCTCGATCACGCAAGTCCCGAGGGTCCCGAGGTTTAAAATGCGATGATCATAAGTCATAAGATGAGGACGGGATCATAATCCCAAATACATAAATTCCAAGGAATCCCGAGCGACAACCAACAAATGGTTTGTACGTCCGGAAGACAACTTGGGACATTTCCCCCCCTTATTTTCAAACACATGCACACAAAGAAAGCACGCAAGCAAACACGATTAATGAAATCTAGGGAGACTTGCTCCGGCAAGGCACTTTGGGTGAACGCCAAACGTTCTTCCCAAGGGGTAACTTAACCTCCGAACCCATAAAACCTTTTTTTCAAAGTTTTGAGGTAATCAAAATGGCGTGGCGACTCCGTTTTTCAAATAACTCGGATGTCTTCAAACTCGCGTGAATTCCAATAAACAAAAGAATTTGGGCACACATTCACAGTTTGGCGACTCCGCTGGGGATCATCCCAAAGGAGAAAAGTTTTATTTTCAAAACAAAAGTCGATACTTGGTATATAGGTGGACCCCACTTACCCTTCCTGTATCGCTCCCTAACCCGGGGCTTGGGATAACAAGGTGGTTTAACAATCCCACGTACCAGTATCCCTTTTTCGAAAAAAATAATTTTGAAAAAAAATACAAAAAGCTTTTCCCTTTGAGCGGGTTAGACTCCCATCGCCGATTTCATTAATCGTGCTTGCTTTCTTTTACCATGCATTGCATCATTTGCATCTTGGAATCTGTGCATACTTTGAACGGGAAACAACCCGAAAAAAAAAAAAATAGCAAAAGGAGTGGAACCTGGAAAATTGATCCATGCAGTCGTACGGCTAATCCTCATAGGATTCTGACCATACGACCTCAGTGGCAATTCCACCAGGAAAAATCATGGTTAATCTGGCAGTCCTAGCAGCTTGGGGCTACTCAGCTCCATGACTGACTGGGGCTCCCAGAAAATTTACGTGCTTACGTGTTGCATTTTCCCCCGTCCCGAAAATCATTCCTTTAAAACACATTATGAAAATCTCTGTTTTAACTCAAAAAGGAACATTTTTAGGAGACCGCACACTACGCGCACCTGATATATCCTGTACACTTTTGCACGCACGTCCTTCAAACCCGAGGGTGGTTCCAGCTGCAGTCACGGACAGCCTTACGATGCTCCCGGGCGCGCACGGAATCATCCCAACCTCCCCATGGCAGCCAGTGTCGACCAATGCACAGTCCGTGTCACACGTTTCAAAAATCCGTGACTTTTGGTTGGTTTTTGGTCTAGTCCGTGTCATATAGCCCAGTTGCATACCCACGTAAAGGTCAAGCCTTAGCTCATAACGGAAGCCAAGATTTTCGCTCAAGCGAAATTCTGCCGAAATTCCGACAAGGAAAAATCGGTGGGATCTTGACTCCGACATTGACTATTGACCTTGACCCGCACGGAATGCGTAAGAGTCAAGACCAAGTCTTTGCCAAAATAAAAGATCTTTCGCTCAAGCGAAGCTCTGCCAAAATTCCGACAAGGAAAAATTGGCAAGATCTTGACCGGCATTGACTTCGATTCCGACTCGCGCACTGCGTATGCAACGAAGTTCAATGTGACACTGTGTCATCCGGCTTTTGCCGCCCGACCCATGCCTATTATATTCTCGGACATTACCGAAAGTCAAAAACCGTCATTCGCTCAAGCGAAACTCTGTCGAAGATCCGTCGAGGCAGAGAGACGAGACTTTCACGGTATTGCCTTGACTATAATCCGCATCGCTCGTGCGTTGAAAGGTCCTATGACCCGCTAGACCCGATAGGAGCGTTCTTTACTCTCGGTCGGTGGGATCCGCGTGCCCTATAGGACCCTCGCCCGGGGCTGTCCACCCTGGGAGGTCGAAATACAGGTGGAATACGAGGGGCTTATAGACGTAGTGACGGAACCCACTGATCCAGGATCTAGAGTAGTTGTGAAAAAGAAGGGCGGAACCCCTTTTCCAACCAAATAGAAATAAATAAAAGACATTGTTTTAAGTAAACTTGAACAATTAGTGTAATCATAATTGCATGTTCCTATTTCTGAAATCCCTAATCGAGATCTTTTCGGTCCGATCTCCGTTTTCCTCATCCCGACCTTTCATGGTCAAATCCCTAATCAAGATCTTTTCGGTCCGATTTTTGATTTTCTTATCCCGACCTTTCATGGTCAATCTCTAATCGAGACCTCCTCGGTCCAATTTTCGATTTCCCATCCCGACCTTTCATGGTCAAATCCTTAATCGTGACCCCCCTTCGGTCCAATCTCTACTTCCAATCTTGACCTTTCAAGGTCTCATCTTTTCCGATCAATTAGGATTAGGAGAAAATGCGTTTCGAGCAAAAGTTAAAGCGATAAGGGCATGTTACTTGAGCCTTCAGTCTAAACACTTACCTTCGAGTCTAAATCTTACCTATCCTTCGAGTCTAAATCTTACCTATCCTTCGAGTCTAAACCTTACCTATCCCCGAGTCTAAACCTTGCCTATCCCTTTCCCGCAGCGAAAAAGAAGTGAGCGAGAGTACTGGGTCAGCGGCTTTCGGTTCGAGACGGTTTCGCTGGCTCGAGAGAGTCGAATGGCAGATTTGATGAAACAGTGAGGGTATGGGAAATCAGATGATTAGGAAGGAAGAGTTAGTCCCGGCTTTGGAAAATGCCCGTAGGATCATGAAGAGCTGTCATTGCTCATCGGCGCTCTTCGCCGCAATGGAATCCAAGTAACAATTGAGTCCAACGGTTCTGCGGTAGTGGTCGAAGATGAGACTCCGAGTAGCCATCTCAGTTTCCCCAGCTTATAACCAATACCTTCCTCCATCCACATATGATCCCTTGCCAAGGACAACTTCTCCTCGCCCTTTCCAACATCCCACTCATCGTGGCCCCATTGCCCTCGCCTTCTCGTAACGGATTGGATTTCACCCCACTTATCCCTCGGCCTCAAAGAATACCGCCGCTTTATGCTCCAACCTCACATAATCAGTTTGAGATATGTGGCTATGTTCTGAAGCCCCTATACCCGCCTGAATGCGATCATGAGTTGCCGAAGGATGAACCGAGTTTTCAGCTGTTACCTACCGGACTTAATGAATTCAGCCGTCAGTTCGCTACTACAAGTCCTGCTGCCAGTTCCGGTAGCCCAAGAGTCCCCGTTGACCCCTGTGTGGCAATGTTGATGGAGCAAGTGAAACAGATGCAAGAGAAGCTTGACCTCATGATGAGTATCAATACTCCCTTGACCCAAGATGTCGGACTGTGCAAGGAAATGACTCCACCGAGCATAACCCAATACCAAGCAAAGAACCGCACTGCTCAGCACCAGTACCTCACAAAGGAAAGAATGTCACAGCTTCCTTCAGCCAAATCCAACAGTGGAACCGATTGGACAATGGGAATCTGAGTCTTGAGAATAACAAGGTCCCCCGAAAACCTTGCTCCTTTCACTTTAACAATACAGAGATGCCTTTAAGCAAGATTCTGGAAGAGCTAGTAAAAGAAAAACTGATAAAGCCACTGGAGAATTGGAAGCCCAGGAACCCCAGTATCAGAATGGACGAGACCAAACACTGTCGCTTCCATCAATACCATGGGCACAACACTGACAATTGCACCGCTTTGAGGCATGAGATCCAAAAGTTGATAGAAGATGGGAAGCTTGAGAACCTCCATGGGCCAAAGACAAAAAGTTATGACAAGAGGTCAATTCAAGAAGTGCAAGGTCAGAAACGTCAGCCTGATGATTTTGGGATGCCCATGAGCAAAGTTTTCAACGATTTGGTGAAACGAAGCCTTCTCACACCTCTCGAGAATCATAAGCCAAGAAACCCAAGTAGAGTTGACAGGGCCAAGTTCTGTGAGTACCACAAGCATTATGGTCATGTGACAGACAAGTGTGTGGAGCTGAAGAAGGAAATTCAGTGGGCCGATCTACGAAGGAAAGCTCAAGCTCCCCGGGCAAACCCAACCCGTGAAGAGTAGCTAGACTAGGGTTTACCTATCCTTAAAAAAAGGAAGAAAAAGAAAAATAGTCTCTCAGTCAACCTTCGTAGGTCCTAGTATTTTTTCCTTTCAATTAAGTCCTCTACGGACATTGTATTGAATCTTCAATTTTCTATAAAAGAGTCTTCTTCTTTTCTTGCTAGACTTAAGACATTATTTGCACACCTACATTACATTTAATGAAATGGTTTTATTTTATATGATCACTTGCATTGCTCAACGAACAATCTCTCGAAATAATTAACGTTCCGATTAATCAGTGTGAGAAAGTCAACTAATGCCATCAAGCCATACACTTTCCTTACCCCACAAAAGGCCTTCATCAAAGCCATACACTTTCCCAAACCATGTCCACCTTCATCTTGACCAAGTCAACGACGGCGACAACATCAAGGAACGACAAAAAAGGCCACTCAGCTTCGAAAGATTGACCCCGTGTCGACAACAACCTAGGGGCTTGGCTTAGACTTCAAGGGTATCAAGAATGTTCAAGCAGGGGCTCGCTCGTCCTCGGGTGCTCTAGAAAATAAAAAAAAAGAAGAGAAAAAGAGAAAATGTGTGTAGTGCAAAAAGAGTAATACCCAAATAGACCGAAAATCCCAAAAAGGGCGGTCTAGGCAAAAACGAGGTTGCACATAAAGAAAAAAAAAAAAAAAAAAGAAAAATTTTAGTGCAAAAAGAGTAATGTCCAGCTAGGCTGAAAATCCCAAAAAAAGGCGGTCTAGGCAAAAAACAGGGTTGCACATAAAAATAAAAAGAAAAAGAAAATGAGGCCAAGGACCCAGTGTTACCAATCAAAAGCTTGACGGACAGGCAAGACCAAAGCTCAAAAAATGAAAGTTGTCGACAAACAATGGGGCGGTCGAAGCAAAAGCAGAAGCATTTCATGAGCCTTTAGGCATATGCAAGTCCTTTCTCCCCCAATGAAAGACGAGAATCAGAAAGCTATTGAAGCAGCCGTCCAAGAATGACTTGGTCAAGGAATCATCCCGAGGCCCATGCCTCATCATCCAGTCTTCTCATCCTAGCCTTTTCACTAAAGGAACCACAAATCCCATTTCCCAACACAGTCCGGCCAAGGCCGAACTACGGTGACCTGAGCTCCTCACAATGAGGGGAACGTAGGCAACCAGCAATGGTCCGGTCATAAGCATATCCAAATTACCGAAAACCCGGTCTCATCAAATGACCTCTCCCATAGACACAATCAGATCCCAGAAAACCCAGTTTCATCAATGACCTCCCTATACACAAACCTTTCTTTCACACCAGCCAACCTTGATCCGCGACATTGGTTGACTTTCTCCTCATGATTAATAAGAATGTTTGTTCATATCGAAATTAGCGGTTGAATAACCCGAACATTAATAAAGGGTTTTAAGCAATCTTGTGATCATTGTAAATAAAACAAGTTTTCAGATGTCTTGACAAGTCTTCCTTTTCTACATCTTAGGAAAGATAGCGCTAAACACTAATTTTCTATCAGCAGGGGCTTCCATACACTTTTACCAACCTTTCTACGCTTATGCTCTCTCAAAAGAGTCAAACCTAAAAGCGAGTTTTTGTGCCTACATCGAATAAGGCCATCAAAATAACACAAAATCGGGATTATTCCCACCTTTTGAAAAATATGCCCCTGCATGTACATATCTTCCTAAAATTCTTCTCTTTGTCTGCGTCTCCTTAAGGTTGACTGGTTGACTAAAAATAGAAATAAAAAAAAAAAGAAAAAGGATAGGTTTTCCTCTTCTGTCTACAATTCGCATTAGACCGCCTCGAAACTCTTCCAGCCGGGGCTTTGCCAAGTCATTCCTTTAAACTGGGGCTTCTTTAGCCATGTTTAGGGTTCATATCGGGTTCTTCACTAGGTCCCTAGATGGATTCAGTCTTGGTCAGATCAATTTCAGAATCACGATACCAATCAGATTGGGATTTTTTTAGGTCACCAGACTGGGGCTTCGCCAAGTCACTTCGCTTGCTCAGATCATTCAACCGGGGCTTTGCCAAATGAAAGGATCTTTCCTGGCTTTAGTAAGACATGGGTCTGTTCAGAAAGTTCTTCCTCAGACCGGGGCTCCGATGAGTTGCATCCATCCCTAGAAGAGAGGTTTGGTCACTTCGACATCTGCTTTAATCTTTGGTTGTAAAAGCCTATCGACATCAGCTTCAAATGCCAGAGTGTGAGAAAGGAACATTCATCGAGACCCGAAGTTTAAACCCAGTCCCAGCCCAAGAGGGAATTCTAGTCCACGTTGACAAAATCTCAGCAACAGCAGCAGTTCAGTTCGCACCCAAGGGATACAACCCCACCTACTTGAAACCTGTCTTAAACACATTCCATATGTACATCCAGACCCAGTCTCTACCATTGTTTCCAAGAAAAAATCACCCCTAGGCTCAAGTAACGTGCCAATTGCTAAAAATAACATTTTCTCCCAAAAGCGCCTCCGTTACTTCCGAGATAACTCTAGGCGACAGTTTCCTAATTGTCAAAACGTCGAAAATCCTAGACATCATTCCTAACTGTCTAGGTAAAGTTTGAACTACGATCAAGGCTTGATTCCTCCGGGATACGTAGGTAGCCTTTCATAAAGGTTCAGCCATCCGACCACTTTGGTCACCTTTTTCTTCCTCCACTCTCCAATGGTGCGTAGGCTTTTCATAAAAGTCCAATTTTATGACCACATTGGTCACCCCTTTTGATTTGGAACATTCCTATGAAGGATTGGTTGCTTGACCTCCTAGGTCACCCCATTTCCATCCTTAAGGGACCAATATCTCTTTGCCATTGTCCTAAGGAGACCAGGTTTGTGACCTATTTGGTCACCCAATTCCAACTTTGTGTCGGCAATTCCGATCCAAGGCCAAAAGGTAAGAGAAGTGCAGTCTTGGCTACTTATGTCACGCGACAAAACTGGCCAGTTGGCTACTTATGTCGTGCGACATAACTAGCCACATCAGACATCAGACATCAGCAACTTCCTGCTTTCCCCAGGGCACTCCCCGACTTGTCAATAACTGCAAATACCACCCATCCACTTCTCAGATGCATAGGGGAGGGTTCATTTACCCCATATACACTCATGCATTCATATTCAAGCCAAAAATTCATCCAAGTCACTCAGTTCTAGCCATTTATCGTACATCATTTCATAAATGTGTGCAAAGGAGAAAAGGCTAGCAATGTACATTCAAACCAAAATAGACCAAGTCTAAGAAATGTGCAAAAATAACATGTGTTTTTCCCAAAGGGGGTACAATAGCCAAAAAGTCATAAATGTCTAAGGGGAAAGGGGGCTACTCTGAATCCTCTCCATAACCCTCTTCATCATCCTCTCCCTCATCTCCATCCTCGTCGTCATCCTCGGCCTCCTCGGCTCATCATCGGGAGTCGTCAGAAGGTGCCTCGTAGGCTATGGTCCCCGTGCGATAGTAGTCGTCGAGCTCGGTGATAACAAATGGAGTCAAGCTCATAGTCCGTGGCCGTCTCGGCTCCGTCCTCATCCTCATCCTCATCCTCATCATCATCATCAATCTCAATGGGTGCAGTAAAGAGGCACATTTGCGATCTTTGTCCGAGGCGTCGGTCCTCTAGTGCTCCCATTGGTGCCCACGTCATCGGGCGGCTCTTCTTCCTTCTCGGTTGGCCGGGTGGAGAGATATCAATCGAACCACAGTGACCGGCACTGATTCTTCCAGAAACACATGCCTTTTACGGAGCTTGCCAATCATGCCCAGCGCCGGTATATGCCACCTGGTCAAGTGCACATGTAAGCTTTGGTGACACTGTTACAACGAGACATAACAAGTGTCAAAATACGGTTCTTGATAATAAAAAAGAGATGCAAGCAATCCAAAGAGGCGTAAGGAGCGGTACTTACGGATCTAGAACCTCGCGGAAGTACCGGATGAGGATGAGTGCAGGACATATCAATGTGAGCTCGCCTCGTGCGACCGCCACCACGATAATCAATGAAAGTCGGGGGCAAAGGAGGTCTAGCTACGTAGCCGATCGAAGGCCCCGCGCTATGAGCGCCATAACCAACCACAGTGCAGTGGGGCGAAGATGCATGGCCACGTACATAGTATAGTCCCCCTCCCGTGTGTAAAGATGTGCCGCCATGCCTACGATCAAAGCATCTACATTCGCCAGTGGCGAGGCAACCACATCCTAGGCGGAGGATCATCGGGGATCCGAGCGTGCCTATTCGGCCCATGCTTTGTCTATACACCCTCTCTCCTAGATACAAGGCATCTCCAGGACAAGCCCACCGGTAGCTTGCGACACTCTGTGAAGTGCGCGGCGTGATCTAAATCCAAAGCGCCATGACGACCGGTCCGGGGGAACAAGCTCATCCTCTGTGGAACCCCTCTCGGGCATGTCAACGTATCATGATAAGAAGCGGTAATCCTGCACCTCGAGCCCTCCGGCGTCACAGTGCATTTCTGGCATCCTTCGTCCACCGACGAAGAGCGGGAAAAGTGGTGGCGAAACTCATCCTTGATCTGCCACTCATAACGGC
The DNA here is from genome assembly GCA_022495995.1 of Adenophora triphylla var. japonica. Lineage (NCBI taxonomy): Eukaryota > Viridiplantae > Streptophyta > Magnoliopsida > Asterales > Campanulaceae > Adenophora > Adenophora triphylla. Next base: position 333,734 of record JAFEMH010002187.1, read on the forward strand.
CAAAATACTCGTATGCCCAAGCACGAAAGGAGAAGAAGAAGTCAAAACGGGGAAAACAAGGGATATAATGAAATGCGCTAAGGAAAAGAGATCAAGGTGAGAGAATACCTCGAAAGCCGGATGAAAGCGGGTGAAGTACTTCGCCTTCCCTCGGCGACGTCATCTAGGGCCAAATACATCTCGGCTAAGTGCCTCCCCCGGGACAGATTCCGACGGTATCCCGGGCTCTCGGTAGCTCCAACGGTGAAATCAAAGCGGTAGATGCGCTGTTGATGAACGGCATGTCGGAAAAGCCTACCCATACAAAAGCTCTAGCCAATCTCTCGGCTCTCGGCCGGCTCTCAATGGGATCATCTACCACGGTGTAGTCCACTGCTCTGCCCTGAATCGGGCCATGTAGCACCCCCAACTCATATCCATTCCCCTTCTTGATCCAGGGAACGAAACCAAGTAAGCCCATAAAATCATCATCGGTAATAGGTGGGGCTCAACTCCCTGTATAGGCTCCTCTATGTAGAGCGGCTCATCCGTAAAGCGATCTGTGATGACCGCAAAGTCCGGCGAGTGGCTGTCGTCTCACCCCGAGAAGTGAAATGAGTGAGTGGTCTCCCACCAGAACTCTCTGAATGCCCTCACTAGATCCACACTCCTCTGAGTGCCCACGATGGCCTTCGCCATCTCAAAAAATTGCCCTAGCCCGACGGCATAAATCATGCCCTTAGGCGAATGTACCTGCTCACGGCTGCAGCAAGCTATCCCATAGCACGCCAATCACCTCAGGGGAACCACGGGTGCGCAATCCCTGCAAGAAAACATGGCACAAATATTAATATTTCGTGCTATTTCTTGAAATCATCTCAAGCAAAAGTAGGACAAAATGGATCAATGTATGGCATGCATTTACGCATTACATTTCCTAGATTCATTCATGTTCACAGGCCAATTCATATGAAATTCAAATGCAGTCTGAGAACTCAGTTCAAATCAATTTCGCACAAATTGAAAAATTTTCAAGAAACCCTAGGTTTCTTACCTCTTCCTTCTTCCGAGCATCCGAAGTATGCTCATCGAGCTGTGGGTAAAAATCTCCCCTTGGTGCTTCCGGAAGAAACGGCCGTTGATTCCTTTGCACCCCCTTTCTCCGAGCAGCTAAATTGGCGTGTTGAGAACCCCTCTTGGTCGGATAGAGCCTAGGAGGCATTCTTCAATTGAATCGGACTAAGAAGTGTTGGATTTCTCTCGATTTCCTTCGAATCCCCCTCTCTGATGTTCGCCCTCTCTCTTCTCACTGTCGCCTCCCTCTCAATTTCAAGCCTAATTAAATTTCAAATGGCGACTGTGCGTATTTTTAATAAATCTGTCCACAGGGCCTGTTATGTCGTGCGACATACTAAGCCCCTGTGGCTGATTTTTACAATTTTGCCCCTAAAGGCTCCATTTTACAAATTTTGTCCCCCGTAGGCCTCTTTTACCCTTTATGCCCCTGGCATTTCTAATTACTTTCAATCCGGTTTTCCCTCCAGTGCCCCGTGGCCTATTTTACAAATTTACCTCTGTGATTCGGTTTATTTGCCCTTGGCATTTTCAATTTTATTTTTCAAATAATCAGGGTACATCCCAGTTTTCTTTACAAAAAATTATTCGGGTGCGTCCCACTTTTCTTTACAAAAAACTATTGATTCCTTCCAACTTCTCTACAAAATCCAACCTTTTTCGCAATCTCCGTTATTCCGTTATAACGGGATAACGTTAGGTGACAGCCTCCGAATTGTCAAAACTCTAAACTTGTGCTACCACTATCCGCGAATAGTGGTGTATGCCCAAGTCATTTCAAATTGTGCTACCACTATCCGCGAATAGTGACGCATGCCTAAGTCATTTCAACTTGTGCTACCACTATCCGCGAATAGTAACGAAGGCCCAAGTTATTTCAACTTGTGCTACCACTATCCGCGAATAGTGACGAATGCCCAAGTTATTTCAAATTGTGCTACCACTATCCGCGAATAGTGACGAATGCCCAAGTTATTTCAAATTGTGCTATCACTATCCGCGAATAGTGACGCATGCCCAAGTTATTCCAACTTGTGCTACCACTATCCGCGAATAGTGACGAATGCCCAAGTTATTTCAACTTGTGCTACCACTATCCGCGAATAGTGACGAATGCCCATGTCATTTCAAATTGTGCTATCACTATCCGCGAATAGTGACGCATGCCTAAATCATTTCAACTTGTGCTACCACTATCCGCGAATAGTGACGAATGCCCAAGTCATTTCAACTTGTGCTACCACTATCCGCGAATAGTGACGAATGCCCAAGTCATTTCAAATTGTGCTATCACTATCCGCGAATAGTGACGCATGCCTAAGTCATTCCAACTTGTGCTACCACTATCCGCGAATAGTGACGTACGCTCAAGTTTCCCAACTTAAGTTACCTCTATCTCCGTCATAAAGAGATAGCGCCATAAGCTCTAGCTTCTTTAGGTGACAGCCTCCAGTAATTGTCAATCAGGTGACAGCCTCCGAATTGTCAAAATCCCAAGGATCCTAGACATCGTTCCTAACTATCTAGTGATGCTCGAACTACGGCTGGCTTGATTCCTCAGGATACGTAGGTAGCCTTTCATGAAAGGTCCAGCCACTCGACCACCTTGGTCACCCAATCCATCTCGACATTCGCCGGATTGGATCCTTTTCTATCGACAACCCCACTCGCCTGCAAGTGGCGTTGCGAGGGGCTTCTGTAAGTACCCAAATCGGCTCATGCCTTAGGTTAATTTTCAGGCAATTTCGGTAATTTTTCCGGTAATTCCCAGATTTTCCTAAAGTTCGGAACAATTAGGAGCTGCTCCAAGCCTTTTAAGGGCTGAAGGGAATGCTTGGTGATTAAGAAACACGTTTTTCTTAAATCCCAAAACCCTTCTAGAAAGTGCCACCTTGCACGTTTCTAGAAGAAGCCGGATCGGCTACTTATGTCGTGCGACATAACCAACCGAGAAACCTTCTAGAAACACCTGCCACCTTGCATGTTTCTAGAAGAATCCAGTGGCTACTTATGTGCGTGCGACATAACCGGCCGGAGAGATTTCTAGAACCATGCCACCTTGCATGTTTCTAGAAGGAAACGATTATGGCTTGTTATGTCGTGCGACATAACAAGCCCATGCGAGCGACCTATAAATAGAGGCCTTCACCTCTCATTTTGACACACCTCCTCCACCCTCGAGTCCCCTCTATAGGGAATACGCTCCGAAGCCTCCTCTCTCCTCACATGCCCCCAAATCACCTCAATCCTCCCAAACTAATCACACACACACTTCCCACACACACACACACACTTCCTATACATCAAGAACTCGAGGTTCTCAAGGGTCCAAGGCCTGAACTCAGTCTCCGGAGGAGGACGCTAGAAGGCTCCTATATCTAACTTGATATAGGAGTTGTGGATCTTCAAGGGTAACGAGTTTCTACCCCTTTTCCACTCTCTATCTTCCTTTGAATATGAAATCTATGTGTTACATGCATTGATAATGTAGTATTCTGATTAAAGTTGCATGCTTTAGCTTCATATTACCCAGATCCACATTTTATTTCATTACATTTCATATAAAATCTCTGTTTTGACTTGGTTTTGCATGAACACTCAAGATGAGTGTGGATCCCTCATATCCACACCCTCTTGAAGTGTTCATTATCAATAAACATGCTCCACGAGATTTGTTTGTGAAGTAACTTGACCATTTTGGTGCCTTGTTACCTCTGCAAATCTCGGTTGTAAAGCCTCTTGCAAAATGGCTAGTTATGTCACGCGACATAGGCGGCCTATGTCACGCGACATAAGTAGCCGGTTGCGAAGCTTCACGGTTTCAAGCTGTAATCGATGTTAAACCCCTTTAAGCTATAACCTGATGTCTATCTGCAATTTAGATAGTATCTATGTACATACTATGTCATCTTTTCATTAAAATATCATTCTCATACATAAAGGTGCATCCTTTACACCTAAATCCCATTTTTTCATGCATTGAAATCATTCCTTCCATTAAAGGTTCCATATCTCTTTAGAAAGGACACCTTGAACCCTATATCTCCGATTATCGCTTAAGAAAGAGTATGAAGCCTCTATACGAGCTCGACCGTCTTAAAGCGTAGGATTGATGGGCTAAGGACATTCCTTCCTAAGGAACCTCATCTTTGACCAAAAGAGAGTCATTCTCTCGATCACGCAAGTCCCGAGGGTCCCGAGGTTTAAAATGCGATGATCATAAGTCATAAGATGAGGACGGGATCATAATCCCAAATACATAAATTCCAAGGAATCCGAGCGACAACCAACAAATGGTTTGTACGTCCGGAAGACAACTTGGGACATTCCCCCCTTATTTTCAAACACATGCACACAAAGAAAGCACGCAAGCAAACACGATTAATGAAATCTAGGGAGACTTGCTCCGGCAAGGCACTTTGGGTGAACGCCAAACGTTCTTCCCAAGGGGTAACTTAACCTCCGAACCCATAAAACCTTTTTTTCAAAGTTTTGAGGTAATCAAAATGGCGTGGCGACTCCGTTTTTCAAATAACTCGGATGTCTTCAAACTCGCGTGAATTCCAATAAACAAAAGAATTTGGGCACACATTCACACACGTGAAACCATGTTGCATTGGCAACATGCCCACAAGATGCAAGGTTTTGGGAAAGGTATAAGGATCTATCGTAAATTTCAAAACAATTCATTTTAATGTGATTTCAAAATGTTGTATCAAAACCAACCGTGGGTAAGCTTCAAGTGTGGCGCCACCTATAACGCACTAGGGGGATAGGTTTGACATTAGGCGCTCAAGCGTATGCGACATACATCACTGTCCGCGATGCCGTCAATCGCACCCGAGGGTTCTAACTCTATGTGGTGTAGTGTGCGGATGACTATGCTCTTTTTTATTTTTTAAAAAAACAAAAGTTTTTATTATTATTTAATTTTTATTTTTAAGAAACAACAAAAGGGAAAACACACAAACTCTCACAAGGAACAAGGGGTACAACAATCAACTGCGCGGTTTGATTCAAGGGACTGCCCTCAAACCAGCAACTGAGAAATTGTTCAGTGACCAATCCTGTCGCGTGACACAGGATAGCATGGAACAAAGCTGTCGCACGACTTGATCAGTCACTGTACCAGCATCTGCAAAATGAAAACAGCCCCTGCCTCTCCATGGCAAGGGACAAAGCACAATAATAGAGCACAACAAAAATGGCCACAAGAAACACACCAAAGGCACACAAGTCTCATAACGCAATAAAATGCATGTACCACAAAAGATCATCAATGATGCGCACAAAGATGGATATGTTGGATGTCTAATTGAAAGAAAGTTTGACCCTCTTAATTTTTGAAAAATAGGTTTTCAAAAAGTGTTGTCCCCAGTAGAGTCGCCACTGAATGTGCGCTCGCCCGAAATTTTTGGGAAATTTCGTTGATGGAAAAAAAATAGGAGTCGCCACGCCATGTTTTAAGGTACACTTTGAAAAACCTTTGAGAGAGAAAAATGGGTTCAGGGGTCAGGTTACGTGTTGGGAAGAACCGAGAGCTCACCCAACACGCCTCGTCCGTGGACGAGTCTTTCTAACTAAACATCCAAATAATTCAAGGTGTGTGCAAGCAATGATGATAGACAAATGTGATAAACATGAATTTTATTGATATGAACTGATATCTTACAACTTGTGAGCCATTTGGTTACGGAGGCCACGTCCCAACTACAACAGATCATAACAGATTACAAAGGAAATGGATCTCTGCAAATAGGCAAGATGTGTCGCGTGACACATAGCATGCCTAGCTAGATGTGTCGCGTGACATAGGATCTAACCAGACACGATGTGTCGCATGACACATGGTGTCCATCTGCAGAGACTTACAGATTTGAACACAGAAGCACCAATAATCAAAACAGATCCAATTATTTGATCAATTCAGATTCGAAATGAACAATTAACAACAATTCGACCAAGGGGTGTGGATATGGGTAGATCCACACTCCCTTGGGGAATTAAACACCAATTTCAACAATAATCAAACCATGAGAATTCAATTATACAAATCAACGATGTTAAACAGAGAGATTGCGATTGGGGTTCAGTAATCAAGACGGATGGAGTCTGATTACTGAACCCAAGGATGATAGAATGATGGAATTATGAAGGTAGCAAGGTAAGAGAGAGAGAGAGATGGAATTGAGAGTGTTACCCTTGTTGATTCCACAAATCCTATACCAAGGCTGGTATAGAACTCTTCTACAACTGATTCTGGGACTGGTTGAACTGGGGATAGGTGGCTGAAGATGGATCTAAGTGTTGGTGGGTGAATTGGATTGAATTGGGAGGAATTGAAGGTGGATTTGGATGAGAGAGAGAGAGAGGGTGTTTGCAGGGCGTGTGTTACGCTTGGCAGAGTAACAACATGTGAAAGTTGGGATCCATTTCTGAGAGGGGTAGGGTCTTATTTATAGGCTGCAGTTGATGGTCACAATGTGTCGCACGACCTTCTGTAACCATTTTCCAAGCCTCGCTTTGTCGCGTGACACAAGGTGTCACCAACTGCTTTTGGCGCCAAAATCAGTTTCTTGAACATTCAGGGATAATACCCAAAAGGTCCAAAACAAGTTTATTCTCTGCAGGTCCTCTAGCATGAGCAAAGTACTAACAAGTACTTCCTTCGTAAGAAATGTATAGAATGTTTCCGGAAGTCTCGAAATAGACCGGGAATTTACCAAAATGCCCATTAATGCCATTTTATCGTATTAAAATGCATCTAAAAGGGTAGCGAATTGGATTGGCGTACTTACAACAAGTCAAAGTCAAAGTCAATGTCGAGGTCAAGATTTTGCCAATTTTGCCTAACGAAATTTCGGCATGGCTTCGCTTGCGCGAGGAATCTTGACTTTTAGCACAGGCTCGGGTTTGACTTTTGCGGGGGTATACGACGAGGCTTTATGGCACGGTCTAGATCAAAAACCAACCAAAAAGTAACAATTTTTAAAAGTGTGACACGGACTAGTGCATTGGTCGACACTGGCTGCCATGGGGAGTTTGAGATGATTCCGTGCGCGCCCGGGAGCGTCGTAACACTGTCTATGACTGCAACTGAACAACCATCCCGGGTTTAAGGACGTTCGTGCAAAAGTGTACAGGATATATATAGTGTGTGTAGTGTGCGATTTCCTAAAAATTCATTAAAATAGAGATTTTTCATCATGTGTTTTAAAAGAATATTTTGGGGAAGGGAAAAATGCATCATATAAGCACGTAAATTTTCTGATACCAGGCCTGATTCAGGACTGAATAGCCCCAAATCGCCATGGTTTCCAGATTAACCTCAAATAAAAGTGTCCTGGTGGAACTGCGATGAAGCCGTCAGGCTCAGATCAAGGCAGATCAGGCTGTCCGGCTCAGATCAAGGCAGATCAGGCCGTCCGGCTGGATTCAACAGCTTTCCAGGTTTCAATTTGCTTCCTTTCCAGACTGTTTTTTCAGGAATTTTTGGCAACTTTCAGCTTCAGAATGACACCTGTTCATTATTCAGAGTACGCACAAGCCAAAAAATAACACAAAAGATGCATGAAAAAAAGAAAATTGCACAATCACAAAGATCGGACCCAAGATGGAAGGCTAACCCTCGTAAATATTTCCAACACTTCTTATAAAAAAAACAGTTTGGAAAACATTGACACTTCCCCAGCGGAGTTGCCAAACTGTGAATGTGGCCCCGGGATTTCTTTTTTTTTTTTTTACAAAAAAGGGTCGCCGTTCACCTCAGTTTGAAGATACCGGTTTTATGAAAAACGGAGTCGCCACGCCATTTTGATTTCCTCAAAACTTTGAAAAAAGGGATAAGGGTTCGGAGGTTAAGTTACTCCTTGGGAAGAACGTTTGGCGTTCACCCAAGGAGCCTTGCAAAAGCAAGTCTTCCTAGGTCCAAAATTTGTGCTTGTTTGTGTGCCTGTGTGCATGCGTGATTTGAAAAGAGAAAGAGATGTGCCAAGTGATTGTCGGAGATTTCGGGACTAAGACTCATTGAGTTCTAAAGGGACAATGATTATGACATTTTTATAGTGGGATTGATGTAAAGATAGAGTCTTTACACCTATCCTCACCATGAAATGTATCAAGAACCACGGGACTAAGAGAATGGGATGTAAAGATTGGATCTTTTAGCTCATCCTATATCTTTTGGTGCCTTCAAAGGCTTTTAGACAATCCTTGGAGAAAAGATCCATCTTTAGGGACAAAGGAAAATAACATTAATGTAAAGATTGCATTTTTAATATACAATGAGTATCATTAAACTAAAGACATAATGTAAAAGGGATGATCTTTATGACTTTTCCTATGTCCTTAATACCTTATAAGGTGGAAAATCCTTGGAAAACTAGATCCATGGAAAAGGGGATGACATAAAATTAATAAAGATTGCATTTTTATACATAAATGTAAAGGAAAATCACATCATCATATCGTAGATCTTTCCTAGAACAAGCCACTTGTGAAACCTTGTTCATCCTAGGGAGAGGATCTTCATTGAATCCTTTGCGTAGGGGAATAGGAAATATGAAGATTACATTGCAAAGATTAAAGCTTTAAGATAATAATAAATGTAAATAGAAAGTAATAATAGAACAAGAGTATATAAAAGTGTATCAAAGGTAAAGGAAGGAGAGATTACCAATATTGATTTTTCTCTATCTCCCGGTGAATTTTTCCTAGGCAATGTCTATTTAGGAATAGGTCAAGGTAGGATAAGTATATGAGAGAGGAGGTTTTTGTGTGTTTTTAGGGACTGGAATTCGAGGTGTTATTTTGACAGAGTAACAGTGCTCTCAAATTGTCTCTCAAAATGAATAGAGGAGACCTCTATTTATAGGCATCTGGTGTGCTTCTAATGAAGCCGCCCGGCGTGATCTCTCGGCCAATGAAGCCGTCTGGCGTCTTCTTCCGTCGCGTCAGCATGTTTCTAGATTCATGCAAGGTGGCAGCTTGGAAGCTTATTTTCAGCGAGGTCCTGCTTAAAATTTTAATTCCCAACAGGTCCTTCCTTGCTTGGAAAGTTTGAAAAAGTTTCCGAATTGCCCCTAAATTTTATGAAAGTTTGGAAAATTGCTAGAAAACTTTAATTAAAAGGCATGAGCCAGATTTGGATACTTACATCATATTATTATTGATCCTAATAATTCAAAGTTATTAATTCAGTAATGACACTGACATATACACCAAGGTTTTCAATCTCTTTTATTTTATTTTTCTCTCATTTACTTCCTCATAGGTTCTTATTATGGTACCAGAATAAGTCCGTGTTCGAGGACACGTTAATTTTATTTTATTTTTTAATTAAGCCCGTGTCTGAGGACGCATTTTTTTTTTTAATTTTAAAAAAAAATATATATTTTTTTAAGAACAAAATGGAAAAGGGACAAATTAGTGAGGGCAAAATGGAAATTTCGACACTTGATACTGTTCAAACAACTGTAGCACCCATCCCTCATTTATACTATAGATTGCCAAGAGATTCAAATTCAAGTTTCTATATTATTTTTGTGTATTTTCATATTAACCAAAATATTTACGATTGGGAATCTTAAACCTATTATAACGTTGGGCCATGAAAGAAACTAAATCATAATATCCTGGAAGAACATAAATGGTGATTAGGGTATTTTGTGTTGTACTACCTCTGTCTCAAAAGAATATTTTAAAAAAATTGAAAAAAAATTTAAATATTTTTTGGACTTTTATTTTGAAATAAAAGGGGTAATTTTTATTTATTGTACGCCTCTGATTAAGATATTATCGAGTTAATTTTATTGTCCATTTCTATCTTAATAAGATATTGTCATATTAATTCCCCTATCCACATATTAATTCCACTGTCCATTACTTGTATATATACTTTTGTTAGTCAAAATTACAAAATAAGAAGGAAAGATAATTACCGAAAATTAAAAATACAAAGTAAAATATTCTGGAAACAAATAAATTGTTGGCAACAACAACAATAACAATGGTTTGCACGAGCTATGACAAGCAGTTTACTTAACACTTATTCATTCGCTCTCCAAGTGTGTTTGAGATTGCATTGTACGCGAGTTTCCCGATATAGAATGTGCAGACCGAGAGCAACCTACACCAAGAGTTTCCGGTGAATGAGAATGTGCGTGGACGGAATCACCAAAATGCAAAATGCAAGATGCCAAAAGAGGAGATGAAAATATGCAACAATATGTGAGTGAGAGGAGTATGTGGAAATCGGTGTCATAATATTTGTGCGGTCTCTCTTTTATAGAAGCAACTGGCCAAAACGGATAATTTTGAAAGTTGATTCGCACCTCCTCCGCACCCACTTAGGAGAGAGAGACTCTAGTTCACCCAATCTTACTCTTTATGTATAAAAGAGAGAGAGAGATTCTAGTTCACCCAATCTTACTTTTTATATATAAAAGTGTAATAGTATTTAAACTTGGTTGTTTTTATATTTCTATTACATAATGCAATAATCACATTTTTCACATTCAACCCACTAAATTTAAGCCTCAATATCTCATTCATTCATCAATCAATTAAGACAAAAATAAGTTTGGTGGTTAATTTAACTGTCCACTTATAGACTCATTCATTTGTTAGACAAATCTAAACAATCGAGCACAAAAGAAAAATAATTACAATAAAATTAAAATACAATATACAACATAAAAATTAACAAAGAAAGAACCGTAAGTCGTCGTCTTGAATTTGCTTGAATCCGAGCCGTGTTAGACACTCTCCTTAAGACTAATTCGCCCCCTCACTACGAGTGCTCGTGGTCTTCAATGGACGTTAGTCTCCCAGGATAATAGAACGGATGAACCGGAACAACTTTGCACTTAAGTTTTCCGGCGAATTTTCCAATGCTTGGACAAAATCACCATGAATATTTCTCTAGGAGGCCAAAGGAAGAAGATAACAAATTGCAAGAGGGAGGGTGGAAAGATTGATGAAAAAAACATTCTAGTTTCTTGTTGTGGGTAACTCTCATCTAGCTCCACCAAAAGTCCTAAAATTTTATATGAAGGTCCGTTCAATTTGTAATCCCAAGACTCTTGGTATGTATCCAATTAATCCCAAGGTCCTTTCAATTTGTAATCCCAAGACTCTTGGTATGCATCCAATTAATCCCTTAATAATTTGGATTTATGGAACATCATTAGTTTGATAAAGTTTCAAAAGTTACACTTTCAACCCACCAACTTTGAGCTATCATATCTTTCATATCCAATACTAAATTGGACATCTAGATATTTCATTTTCATGTTCTCACAACGTGGAACATGAACCCACAATAATCTTTGTCAAACGAGAAACGATTCATGTAAGAAAAATACACATTTCCTTCACATATAACGAATTTTTTCAACAATCCCCCACATGAAGGAAATTGATGACGAGCTTGGTGATAGAGTCCGGCAGACGAAAACTTGCATACGATAGGTGTGGGAATGCCCATTGAACCTTCGCCCGTACAAGCATATTTACTCTACTCGCAAGTCGGTAGACGCGATGTCCTTGAACAGTTATGCTTTTTGTATAGTCGATCATATACTTGACACAAGTAACGTCCTAACATAGTTCAATTCTCATAGCTATGTTCATTCATGGCCCTGAACACTTTGCCTGATTCTGTGAGAGGGTCTAAGAATTGGGCCTCACACAATTCTCCTCGAAGCGACCCCACTTCTCTCTCACATAGGTGATTTCTTAAAGGTAACCCGTATTATCCCGCTCGAATTTTCGACGCGTAAGAATCATTAAAAGCCATAAGCTTATCCTTGTCCTTTCGGGATGTCATTAACAGGAATGGACTTGGGGTTGGTTCCCCCACAGTGACGCTGCAAGTCTTTTAACAGTTATGTTATCCCATTGAATCTAGTTCTTGGGATCTCCAGTCATCTAGATTGGGTTTTCCGCTGTGTTTAACTTTTTAAGAGGCTTACGTCTCATTCCCCTCATTGAACTTTCAACTAACTCTCTATTTAACCCGTTGGTTAACGGATCCATCTATCATTTGACTTCACATTGTCAAATTAGTTGAGAGTAGTTGTTTAATGGTATTATGTCTTAGACATAAATGTCTAGACTACCATTACACACATTGCTATATGTCATGTCAATCATAAATTGACTTTAGCAATATAACATCTTGCTAACACAAGCTTTATCCATGGGACAAGTGTTAACACAAATTCATTCTAGTGATTTTATATTGATCCTATCAAATTTATCAAAAATATCCGTCTAATGACTTGTTTAACAACGAGTCCATTAGTTTTCCTTGAATTTGAATCAAATGATCAAATTTACTAGAATTTTTCTTAGTTTAACATTACTTTTGGATTTAATTAATAAAGTGACGTTTTCACCATTTTTACTTAAATCCACACAATCAAATTTTTGATGTCATTATCTTTGTACTTGTTTCAAGTCATCCAATGACTTTACAAACTAGCAAATTTCTTTCTACGTTTCATTTCTTGAACCGTTTCACTACTTTGATCTATTTCCTTCAAAGTATCATTTGTTCATTTTCATGAATGAATTTGACATCAATATTTGATTTTCATTGACTTCATCTTCCATTGATTATTATATATATTCAAACTTATTGAATCATACATAATAAATCAAAATACAAAATTATTATGAATATTACTTTTGAAACATAATCACCATTTAGTTACCAATTTCAATTTCTTTGGACTTTCTACTTTGCAAAACACCCCCACATTAACAAGTGTACATAGGCCTACGTTTTCATACTCCATATGGACATTTCATTGTTTTCTTGGGGTTACCTTTTCGAAGGTAGTTATTTTCCAAAGTAGACTCACCCAAACATTTTCGGGTAGTCCTGAAATTAACCATAATGTCATTATTCATTATTAACACCATTTAATCGTGGTGTACATGGTGGATACTTTATTTTCTTGCTCATATACAACCAACCCCTCGGGTTGTTCTATGTAAATTTCATCTTCTAAATCTTCATTTAGAAAGGCTATTTACATCCGTTTGATGTATTTTAAATATTGCTAGGCGGCAATTACAAATACAACTTATTTATGTTATTCTTGTGATGGAGAATAAGCATCAAAGTAGTCAACACTTTTCTTTTACTTGTAACATTTCGTTACGATTCTAGTCTATTTTTAATTGTTCCATCGACCTTCATTTTAATTTTGAAATTCACTTATATTCTCGTGGTTTACTATCCGGAGATAAATTCACTAGTTTTCAAGTGCAATTTTACAAGATGAAATCAATTTTTACTTTTCATGACTTCTTTCCACAAAGATTCTTCCAAAGAGCTCACAGCCTTTACATAACTTTGTGGTTCACTTTCTAGCATGTAGATTAAAAAATTTGAACCGTAAAATTTTCTTGTCCACTCTTGATATACACATCTACGCGAAAACATATTTTCAAAGAAATAACGATTTCTTACTCCATTATAGTATTCTTGTGTATACCTTGAATCTTGAATTCATACATAAGAATTTCTTAAACACTATTATTATGTGCATACCCAACAAATATGCCACTAATAGTTTTTGGTTCAATTGTACACACACTACACTTAGTTGTGTTTTATCGTCATCTCTTCATTAAGTTGATTCCAATTTTTTTTTGTTTAAAGAGACAAGATTAAATATTTTGCTCTTAAGCAAATATTGATAAATGTAATAATTTACACATTACCACCATGTGTTTGAATAATATTCATATCATAAGTATCAATATGCTTTGATTATATTTCTTCAAGCACATATCATATTTTCTTTGAATTCCTTTTTAGCGTAAGGAATATGATCTAACTAACGAGACTTATTCTCATTATTGATCACTAATTCAACTCATCGGTTGATACAATTCCATTTCATTCATTTAAGCATCATGAATATCATTCTTGATGATATCATGTTTGACATTAAAACCAAGTTTGACTTTCCAAATAAGCTTGACTTTTCAAACCAAGTTTGACCAACTTATCTTAGAGTTAAGCATTTCGATTTGCTTCAACTTCTTCTCCAAAGCTCTATTCTCTGTTTCAACACAAAGACGAATAACAAAAACCTCAACTTTCATTTATATGTGAGATAATTCTTGAAATCTTTTCAAGTGTGAAACAATTTCTCAATTATTGCCGTCACTTGAGAATTTCACTCAACACCATTCATTCGGTATGGTTTTCATGAAAGACCATTTTCAATTCTTTCATTTAACTTTTCATGGTTTATGAAGTCCACTATTTTAAAATCAAGAGCACAGCTTATAATGACGTTCATTTCAGCCGCATTCTCAGATTTATTATTTATAGTCCAAAGACTCTCATAATTATTTCACCATTTTCTAGGTACTATACGTTATATAACGAATTCGACAATCCGTTAAGTATATAATTTCAGAAAAAAAAATCTCATGCTTCAACCGCACTTACGAATTAAATATCCGTCTTATTTTCACCTAACTTTATAGAATCTTTCTTAAGAAACCTCACAAGTTTAAGGGTGGTCAAGTAGAACATCTATTGTTGCCATCACTTAAAGTCGAGGCCAACAAAATTTTCTAACTTCTCATTATGTGAGCCGAAATACTTGAAACAACCACATCCCATTGAAGATTTTTCTCCACACAAGGAGTTTTTCTTAAAACATTGGCTTTAATTTTTCAACAATTAAACACCAAATTGTAACTTTGTTGTTACAAATAGAGCTCTCTAATATAATTAGAGAATTCACCCAAAAATAAATTGTAATTCATTAAGAAAATTATCACAATTTATTTCTTATAACAAACCATATTATAAACCTCTAAATTTCTTTAATGAAATTATAATTGGAGATTAACTATTTCAAAATTTTAAAGGTCTCATCTTGGACTACCTCTAAATTAGAGAAATTACCTTCTCATTCACTAAATACACAATTTCTTTTAGAAGTTATACTTCTAAATTTTTGTGTCATTTGTCATTAACAATAGAATTTAACTACTTCCTTTAAGAATTCATATTATTTTCAATTTTTGACATTAGTCATCCATTTCAATTATAGCTTTTAACAACTTCTCCCAAGAAGCCCTATACTTTAGCCCTTGTGATATATGTCAATCTTCACAACAATAGAATTCAACAACTTCTTTCAAAAAGCTCTATTGTTTTAATATTTGTGACTTTTGTCACTATTGACAATAATAGGCTTTAACAACTTCTTTCGAGAAGCCCTATCATCTTTGTCAATACATCGTATAAACAATGCAACGTTAAAGACTATATCTTTATCTGTTCATCTTCTCAACTTAGTTCAAAAGAACTTTTCATTTATAAAATGCAACGTTAAAGACTAAATCTTTACCCGTCCATCTTCTCAACTTAGTTCAATGAACTATTCAATTTTTCTCAACATGATTCTTGTGAATCATAAGAACGTTAAATACGATATCTTTAACCGTTCATTTTCTCAATTTAGTTCAATCGAACTTTTCAATTTTTCTCACTATGATTTTCATGAACCATAAGTTATCTATCATTCATTGTATAAACACTAGAACTGGCATCACCACAACTATTTTACCAATCATTGCAACATCCTTGATATTCATCCGTAAGTCAATACATCATTACTTCTTTCAGAAAATGTTCTGTTCCGAAATTTATATATTAATATCTACATAATAAAATTCGATCTCCACCGTTCAGAATCTTCTCCTATGAGTCGTGAACATGCACACCAAATTTCAGTCCGATCCAACGGTTAAAGAAACAAAAAAATAATTTTTACCACAAATGATCACTGAAAAAACGTGCTGGAATTTTCTTCCGTCTCGTCCATCGTTTTTCAATTCTTTTACCTCTTTCTTTGATTACTGCTCCACCGATTTTTTCCAATATCATACTCCCTCCGTCTCACTCCAAGTGTCACTTTTTACCTAAAATGGCGTCCCGTTTGAAGCGTCATCTTTCCTAAAAAGAAAATATTTTATTAATATTCTATTATCCCATCCACTATTCCCTCCACTAATTCTCTCTCCTCTACATTCACAATATTTTTTAAATTTACTATTTCCTCCACTAATTCTCTCTCATATTTTCAAATTACACTCATAACATTTTTTCTTCTCCCTTTTTTTCTTAATTTGTGTGTTATCCCTAAAAGGGTGACGCTCTTGATGGGACGGAGGGAGTATGATCTAAAAAGAATGTTAACTAATCAAAGTTGATTGAACTCTGTTTACTAACCCCACCAGTCAGTCACTGTGATGATGTGTGAATGTATCGAAAATTTTCCCATTTTTGTTTGAAAAAATCAACGAAACGGAGTCGCCACGCCATTTTAATTTTGAGGGCCAAAACTTTGAAAAAAGCCCGAGATCAGAGATTTAGGTTCGGAGGTCATGTTACACGCCGGGAAGGACGTTAGTGTGCACCCGGAATGCCTCGTAAAACGAGTCTTCCAAGCTGAAAATCATTTGTGTGTGTGTGTGTTTTGGCCAAAATACTTTGAAACTCAGAAAAGTAAAAATTGGGATATCTTTTTAAGACTTTAAACTGATCCCATGATTTTTTGGAGGATTTTTGGATTGAGATTTGGTACTCAAAAGACCTTTTGAAGTTGAGAGCCATTTCTGCCAGAATGAAAAAGGCAGTGGACCTTTGATTTTGAAATGTATTCAAGGGTCTTAAAACTTCATAATCTGGATAAACTCAGAGAATGAAAGTTGTTCTAGACACCTTAAATAAGGTTTGTACGAAGGAATTTTCCATTTTGGAGAAGATTTGAGGGGTCAAAACCTTCTGGAAACCTCAGATATGAGATCTGGATTCCCAGAAGCTGATGAACTAGCCTCTGAAATAAAATTTGAAAAGAGGAGTTTTACTCACCCAAAAAATAAAGTAAAAATATGTCTGGAAAGCTCTGGATGTTGGCTACAAAATGTGTTTTGTAGTAAACACCAAATTCCAAGTTCATATGTGTCCAAAAATTAAGACAATGGACTGAGGTCTGGGAAAATTGCTACTGGACAGCAACTTCCCAAGAAGGAGAATATGATTTTAAAGGGGGGTTTTGCATCCATGCTTGTCCCCATTTCCCTAGGTTTTGGTTAGTGATCACTAGACATTTTAGTGGTGAATCAACTATACCAAACCATCCTTGGGGTACATTAGGACTAAGCATTTCATTTGCTTGGGAAGGGGATTTTTATCCTTTGAAAATGAGATTTTATGCTTGAAAATGGTTTTTAGGGTTTTGAAAATGAGTTTTCTTTGCAAGAAAGTAAGAGAACTTGAAAATAATGTTGATCTTTGTAGAAGATCATCCATGGAGATGGTCTTCCATGGTGATCTTCTTAGATCTAAAGCAAGAAGATGAAGGAACTACATTTTGTAGTTTGAAGATGCATGCATGGATGAGATTTAGGGTTAGGAGAAGGAGGGTTTACCAATCTTCCTTGTGTTCTTGAGTGTTTGGCTTGAGTGTATGAGTGTTTAGGGCTTTAATATGAGAGTGAGTGGATGAGTATGAATTGGGAAAGATTGGAGAGAAAATGGTGACAATTCAAGTGAATTCTCACTTTGTTTTCTCTCTATATTTCGCCGGAGGTTCGGTGCAAAATGTGTTGTGGCTCCTTATTTTTTGTATTTGGAGGGCTCAATTTATAGCCCTCTGAAATTGCAATCCCATCCGCGCGGACGGGAACCCTCGGCGTGCCTTGTTCATTAAATGCAGCTCCAGCTTTGGACAAGAGGAATATTTCTTTTTGAAATTCAAATTAGGCAGCCAGTTTATGTTTCCAGCATTTCTATTTATGGTTTTCTTCTTTTGTTTTTCTTTTTTGAGATTCTTTTTAAGGTTTAACCTTAAATAACAATGCCCATTTTACCCTCACTTTGTTAGAAAGGTTAGGATAGTTAGGAATTGTTAGAAATGTTATAACTTTCGTTAATTTTCTAACGAAAATTCTAACAAGCTCAAATTGGAGCACTTACAGTAGCCCCTCGGCGACGGCGCTTTCGAAGGAAGCGGGGTCGTCGATAAGAGTAAGGCTCCATATTTGGCAGGATGATCGAGTGATCGGGTGGCTGAACCTAGCGATAGGCTACCTACGTATCCCGAATGGGAATCAAGCCAGTCGTAGTTCGGGTCTTTGACCACAGGAGATGATGGCGTTTTAGGTGCCTCGAACACGATGAGCGAGTTACGCGGTCGGTTCTTTGGAAAGAAACTTCTGCTTTGGGGATAAGAGATGACCATTTTCGGTCGATGGGTATCCTGCTCTGGGGGATAGGAATGACCATTTTCGGTCTCTTTGGGGATGATTGCGATTTATCGCTTTCCTAGTGATAGCGTCTTAGGTGCCTCAAACCTTGGAGATGGCGTTTTAGGTGCCTCGAACCTTGGAGATGGCGTTTTAGGTGCCTCGAACCTTGATGGTGATGGCTTTTTAGGTGCCTCGGACCTTGATTTGAGATAGCCTTTCGGTGGACTTTGTCTGCTGCCGAAGGAGAGGGTGACCGTTTTGGTCGGGGGGCTGGACCTAATGATAGGCTACCTACGTATCCCTAGTGGGAATCAAGCCCTTTCGTAGTTCGAGTTTTACTCGAGATTTCGTTGGCTTTTGGGATTCCGTTAACTTTCTTTGGGGATTTTGTTAGCCTTTCTTTGGAAAATCAGACGTATTCGTGCAGGAAATCGGTCTTACGTTTGGCTAGTTGGATGATTTTGATGAAAGATACGGGATCTCGTTATCTTTCTCGGGGCACTCGGTCTTACGTTTGGCTGCTTAGGGAAGATTTTGATGAAAGATACGGGATTTCGTTATCTTTCTCGAGGCACTCGGTCTTACGTTTTACTGCCGGGGAAGATTTTGATGAAAGATACGGGATCTCGTTATCTTTCTCGGGGCGCTCGGTCTTACGTTTCTTTGCCCGGGGTGATTTTGATGAAAGATACGGGATCCGTTATCTTTCTCGGGGCACTCGGTCTTACGTTTTACTGCCGGGGGAGATTTTGATGAAAGATACGGGATCTCGTTATCTTTCTCGGGGCACTCGGTCTTACGTTTGGCTTAGGGGTGATTTTGATGAAAGATACGGGATCTCGTTATCTTTCTCGGGGCACTCGGTCTTACGTTTGGCTTAGGGAAGATTTTGATGAAAGATACGGGATCTCGTTATCTTTCTCGGGGCACTCGGTCTTACGTTTGGCTAGGGGAAGATTTTGATGAAAGATACGGGATCCGTTATCTTTCTCGGGGCACTCGGTCTTACGTTTCTTGCTAGGGAAGATTTTGATGAAAGATACGGGATCTCGTTATCTTTCTCGGGGCACTCGGTCTTACGTTTGGCTAGCGGGTGATTTTGATGAAAGATACGGGATCCGTTATCTTTCTCGGGGCACTCGGTCTTACGTTTGGCTTCTTAGGGAAGATTTTGATGAAAGATACGGGATCTCGTTATCTTTCTCGGGGCACTCGGTCTTACGTTTTGCTTAGGGGTAATTTTGATGAAAGATACGGGATCTCGTTATCTTTCTCGGGGCACTCGGTCTTACGTTTGGCTGCAGGGGTAATTTTGATGAAAGATACGGGATCCGTTATCTTTCTCGGGGCACTCGGTCTTACGTTTCTTGCTTAGGGAAGGATTTTGATGAAAGATACGGGATCTCGTTATCTTTCTCGGGGCACTCGGTCTTACGTTTTCTTGCAGGGATTGATTTTGATGAAAGATACGGGATCTCGTTATCTTTCTCGGGAGATCGGTCTTACGTTTCTTGTCGGGGGTGATTTTGATGAAAGATACGGGATCTCGTTATCTTTCTCGGGGCAATCGGTCTTACGTTTGGCTAGGGGAAGATTTTGATGAAAGATACGGGATCTCGTTATCTTTCTCGGGGCACTCGGTCTTACGTTTGTGCAGGGGTTGATTTTGATGAAAGATACGGGATCCGTTATCTTTCTCGAGGGCACTCGGTCTTACGTTTGACTGCCGGGGTGATTTTGATGAAAGATACGGGATCCGTTATCTTTCTCGGGGCACTCGGTCTTACGTTTTTTCTTAGGGAATGATTTTCTTGACAAGGGGCTGACTTTGGTTAACTTTGTTAACTTTGTCAAGTTAGGGGGCGAATTGCGAGTCTGAAATTTTAAGGGGCAAAAGGGTCATTTTGACCCTTGCAATCCTATCCGCGCGGATAGGAGGCTGAAAGTCGGGGTATTAATTAGGGCCGCGCCCTTTTCTTCTTCCCCATTCGGTTTTGAAACAGAGACGAGAGAGAGAAAAACCGAGGAGAAGCCATTGTTGGCCAAGAAAAGCTTCAAAAATCTTCCGATTTCTTCGATTTTGAGCAATGGAACACGGGAAGGCGCTTTTCAAGGCCAAGCACGTGGCCCGGTGGCGGAGAGACGATTGGAACTCGTTCGGATGAGGAGGCATTACAATCTTTCGCAATCGATTGCGGAGGAGCCCTACCCCGATGCTTGGCAACATTGGGCTTCGGATTCGAATCTCCGAACGGTATACTTTGAAACCCTTTGATCCCTTTGTTGATTTCTTGTTTGAAATTTGAATTTTAGGTGATTTTTGAATTTTTTTTTTTGAAATTGAATATTGATGTTCATTGTCTTTGAATCTTGATGATTATGTGAGTAACCCAAAATGTGCATTTTGCTTGGGAAAAAGAATTGGCATTTTCGCCATTTTTTTTTTTAATTCGAAAATTGCATGTGAAAATTCGAAAATTGTGATTTTTTTTTTTTTGAAATTGAATATTGCATGTTGATGATGATGATTTTTTTTTTTTTGAAATTGAATATTGATATTGATGAATGATGCAATGCATGCATTTTGTTTGGAAAGAATGGGCATTTTGCCAATATGGGATGTATGTATGTTTAGGATAAATATATTTTTTTTGAAAAGTGGGACGGATTTTTCCTCCCGTTGCATGTAAGATGGATGATATGCATGTATGCAATTTTTTTTTTTGAGATGATGGATGGTATGCATGTTATTTTATGAAAATGGGACGGAGTTTTTACTTCCGTAGGAATGCATCTTTTTTTTTTTGATGAATGCATTGGGATTTCTTTGGCTTGTCTTTTGTGAGAAAAATGGGGCTATGCTCATTGTATCTTTGTTATCTTTGTCGAATTTTTTTTAATGCATGTGTATGCTTTCTTTTTTTGTGTAAATGCAAATGCAATTTTTTTGACATTTTCTCTCTCCTTTTTTTTCTTTTACGGGCGGAAACCGTTTTGTGACGGAGCGGTGAACAAAATGAAGACTCGAGGATCGGTGGAGTCCGTGATTGACTTGTGGGATCGGCTTCCGGATGCGGGCCGAGGAGCTTTGCGAGTCAGAGACAGTTGTTGTTGAGACGGGGCTCACGGGAGTTCGTTGAGTGCTTGAGGGGGTGGTCAAGTTCCCTAAGAGCAAGGGCTTGATGTTTGCTGCGGCGCGGCATTGGTGGGACGCGACCCGCACCTTTCACTTCTTACGGGGCGAGGCTACGGTTACGCCCTCCGATTACGCTGCGATTACGGGCTGTCCTTTAATGGGCGCGGCATTGAGTGGCGGGATGGCTACGGCGATGCGTCTACGAGCTCTTAAGGATTTTCCCCTATTCCCAAAAGGGGATGGGGATGGAGTATGCCGTGGTCTACGGTAAGATTGTGGAGACCATAGCGAGCTACGAGGGTGGGGAGGAGAGGATAGGCGCCGTCAGTTGCCGGGGCCTTCTTGTGGTTTGCCTTTTCGAGCACCCTCTTTGGGCATGTTGAGGGACGGCGGTCTTTGCCTTGTTGAGGTCCTTGGAGGACATGGAGACGGCGGGAGATGTCTCGTGGGGAGAGGCCGGGTGGCGAGCTTTACTTTGCTCTCGATAGAGTACGGTAGGAAGGCTGTGAGCTCTTTGTCTTGCTTTGAGTTTGCCACAGGTATAAGCTCTCTTTTTGCTTTCCCCCTCTCTTTTTTTTTTTAGCACACACTTTTCTTTTGCCTTTGGATTGATTGGATTTTTACCTTTCGCGGTATGGGCGTTGGAGTTTTCACGTCACGATGTGGCGGCGGCCGGCGGAGTACGTCGGGCGTATCCGGCCATGCGGTCTTGGTCCAAGCATGCCGGGAGAAGATAAGCTCCGGGGCGTACGACTCTCAGTACGCGGATTGCCTTCCTTTGACGGAGGCCGAGACGGATGAGGGGATGATATTCTTCCCACAGGATCGCTTTGAGGTGGCGCGGTGAAGGGCGGCGAGATACGGGCGTGCGGCGGAGGATTTTGAGAGGTCGACCTGCGATGCATATTATGCAGGAGAGAGGGTGACGCGCCGGCATGGCGTGAACTCGCCTTTGAGGACACCGGTGGAGCCTCCCGCCGATATGATGCACCGGCGATCGGTCCAGTGACTGGGATGATTGAAGCCGGCCGGCACTTCTCGGATTTCGTGGCGATTGAGCCATATGCGACATTCGTCTTGAGGAGGCGAGGATGCCTCGGGTTACGGATAGGGAGGGGCTTGGGATCCGCGGTACCCTCGGACGGATTTTTCCTATATCCCGGGATGGGGTCCGATTGAGGGTGCGAATCCCTCGGCCCGGCGACTTCCACGAGCTTTCCGGCCTCGTCAGGGTATGAAGAGTATGGCTTTTTTCCCCTTCTTTTCTTTCTTTTGTTTCATCATCTTTAGCATCACTTCTTTTTTTTTGACGCTTTTGCTTTTGTGCGGTTTTCGGAGGTGGTCGTCGAGAAGGCGACGAAGCAAGTGATCGAGGCAGAGATTCATCGGGAGGATGGTCGCTTGCGGGGCTCCTCGAGCTAGAGCGAGACGACCACGGCCGGCGCACAGTCGGACGGGAGGCTTCCCTATTCGCTCGGAGACTTCTTCGAGAGACTCCTTTGTCTCCTCTCCTTGATCCCGCGCGGTGCGCCTTCGGATCACGTCATTCTCGGGGATCCACACGGGCGGGGACACGTATGGCGGCATGGCGGGTCGTCTTCGTACGTGCGGGAGTCAGCGCCTTCACCTTCGGATACGATTTTTCGCGAGATCTCGGCTTGCCCTATCGGAGCGTGCCGGTTGGTCTGATGAGCCTCTTTTACGGAGACGAGGACGATTCGAGCCAGA
This sequence comes from Adenophora triphylla var. japonica, assembly GCA_022495995.1. Classification (NCBI taxonomy): domain Eukaryota; kingdom Viridiplantae; phylum Streptophyta; class Magnoliopsida; order Asterales; family Campanulaceae; genus Adenophora; species Adenophora triphylla. Next base: position 356,943 of record JAFEMH010002187.1, read on the forward strand.
GATTTTCGGGGCTCTGAGGAGCGGGCCGAGTCGCAAGAGGGCGGGGCGGACATCGGGCGGCTGGAGACTCCGATTGATTTTTTTTTTGAGATTTGAGATTGAGATTTAGATTTGTACGGCTTATGCACATTTTTTTCTTTTTTTTTTGGATGTAATAATTTAGGATTTTATTTATGTTTGTTTGTTTTTTTTTTTTGCACACTCTCTTTTTTTTTGGAATGTAATAATTTAGGATTTTATTTTATGTTTGTTTGTTTTTTTTTTTTATGCACACTCTCTTTTTTTTTTAATGTAATAATTTAGGATTTTATTTTATGAATGCAATGCAGTATGAATGCAGTGTTGCATGAGCCTTGGTTTTTTGCAAGGGTGTTTGGTATATGGGTGGTTTGGGGAGGTTTTTTGCACGGGTTTCGAGCAAGCGGGACGGAATATTCCTCTTTTGATGTAGCGGCTTGGGCATTGCGAGAATTTTTTGGAAAGTGACAATCATGTCAGCGCGGATAGGGCGGCTTCGACATTGTCCTTTAATTTTGGTTCGACCTGGTCTTGCTTTATTTCAAATTCAAATATCCTCTTCAACCTCCGGTCCAAACAGCCATTTTCGGGGAGAAAGAGAAAAACCATGGAAAACTTTAGAAAAGCTCCATCAAAATTGTCCCAAGAATCCCAAATGTCATTCTTCAACAAGTTCAAGGATTGGTCCGGGAGATTATGCATGAGAGGAGGTCCTTCTTTGAAGAAAGGTACAAGGTGAAGTGCTTATGGTCTCTCGAATTGGTTCGGACTATGACCTCTTGAGAGCTTCTTCATCATTTTGGGACACTAGAAGGCATGTCTTTTGCCTTTCCTTCAACGAGATTGTTCCGATTGTGGAAGAATTTCGGGCCTTGCTTGGAGGTCCGGAGGTGGAAGAGATAGCGGTTCCTTTGCCGGAGGGGCTTCTTTTGTTGACGGATTGTGCGTCCTCCTTCATCTTTCCCCGGAGGAAAGCGCAAGGTATGATCCGTGGTCCGATCATTTCGATATTTCCGGTCTTCCCGACAGATTTAGGGGCCTAGGTTTGGTGGATGATGCCTATTGGGATGCCTTTGCACTTTGTATGTTTGGCACCTGTTCATGGTCTATTCCTTTGGGATGCGCCATCGGTCTTTCTTTGGATGTTGTCGTTCGCTGTCGCACAGGCGAGAGATGTCGTTCCTTTGATTACAGGGGAGACTTTTCATGCTCTCGGACAGTTAGCTACCGGAAGGCGGTATATGCGCGAGGGCGGCCGTTCCTCTTGACCACTGTGGGCGATGGAGCGTTTGGGGTTCTTCGGGAAACCTACGATATGATCGAGCCTTGGACTTTTGCCGGGAGAGGTGTTGATGTAGATTTTGATGATCGGGGCTCGTGGGAGCGTTGGATGGCGGGTCGCCGGGTGAAGATATCGGATGGTCGGTGCCTCATTGGCGGGTGGAGACTCGCGAGTGCTTCGGATGGGTCTCCGTGGTCATGCTTAGGGGCTTTCTCGGTCTAGCTTCTATATTAGGCTTTAGTTACGAGGCAGTTTGGCTTGGAGCGAGGTTCCTTTGGAGGGGATTTTGATGATATAGCCACCGGGGTGGTGGCTCCTGTTTCTATGGATGATCCCTCGGTGTTTCCATTTCTTTCCCGAGCATGGAGGTATGATGCCTTTCCTCCTCGGGTCATTCTCGAGCGTCAGGCCGGTGTTCTGACCACTTGGTACTGGATTGGTATGAGAGGCATGCAGGAGAGACTCGAGGTGGCTATTTTGAGACGGCGTGAGGCCATTGTGGGTGCGGAGGACCGGGCTGTTTACGAGAGGAGGAGGGCGAGGCGAGGGCCAACCCTCATGACGGGAGCGGAGACGGCGCGGCCGATTATGAGGCTTACGTCGAGACGGGAGAGGAGGGCTCCTATGCTACCGGCTAGGTTACGAGGAGATGAGGGATGACGCTAGGGCTACTAAGGCTCGACGGAGAGTGGTTTGATAGATCCTGTTCCTATACCGGAGCTTGGTAGGAGGAATGCAGACATTTTCCGGTTCGAAGAAAGAAGACTCGAAGGGGAAGAAGAGGGGAGAGGCCGATGCGAGTGGCTTGGAGTGACTACGAGGTTTCGGTATCCACTTTCTTGTCATGTAGCGAGACACATTAGTTTGATTATGTATCTTAGTTTTCTTTTAGCGAGGTTGCCGGTTGTAGGAATGAATCGGGCTTAGACTCATCAAAGAGCTTTTAACTTGTAATGAATATTTGAATTGCTTTAGAGTTTTTCGAGACGCTTTCATGGTATGATCAATTGTATTGATGGCAAAGTATGGCTTTTATTTGTGCTTTAGACCGAACCGTTTCCGGCTGCCTACGTTCCCCTCATTTTGAGGAGCTCGGGTCTTCGTAGTTCAACTTTGATTTTTTTTTTTTTTTTTTTTTTTGTTTTTTGTTTTTTTTGTTTTTTTTTTTTTTTTTTTGTTTTTTTTTTTTGTTTTTTTTTGGTGCAACCTGTTTTTTTACCTAGGCCGCCCTTCTCGGGTTTCTAACCTAGTTGGGTATTACTCTTTTAGCACTCTTTTTTTTTTTTTTTTTTTTTTTTTTTTTTTTTTTTTTTTTTTTTACGCGTAGTATACGCGCGGCTTGTCACCATTCTTTGGGTGTAGAAAGGGATTCCGTCGAGTGCGAGTTGCATGGCTCCTCAGGAGAAGATCTTACGGGCGACATATGGCCCGACCCATACGAGGCTCCCATTTGCAGGGGTTGATACGGGTGAGGGCTTTTCTTTTAGAACGAGATCACCTTCTCGGATCTCCCGATGCTTTACTTTCTTGTCGAAGGCTCTAGCCATTCTTCCTTGGTAGGCCGGATGTGTTCCATGGCCTTCGGTCGGCGTTCGTCTAGTAGGGCCAATTCGTCATGGCGACTCTTGCGAGCCATTCGACCTCGTTGATCGGCTTTCCAACGGTATACGGAGCGAGGGATCTCTAGCTCGATTGGGAGTACGGCTTCCATTCCGTATGTGAGGGCAAAGGTGTTTCCCCGGTTGCCGTTACGGCGATGTTACGTAGCCCCGAGTGCCGAGTGTAACTTCTCGGGCCAATCTCTACGCCTTGGACGACCATTTTCCGGATGATATTTTCGAGTCTTGTTTCTTTGCCTCGACGGCTCCGTTGGTTTGGGGCTGTAGGGAGATGACTTGTGACGGGTTATTCGGAATTCCGCCGGCGGTTTTCACATTCCCCTTCGAAGTGGGATCCATTATACGAGATGATTTCGTGGCAACCCGTATCGCACATGATGTTTTCTTTGATGAAGAGGGCAACTTTCCTTGAATTGAGGATTTTGTAGGACTTTGCGAGCATCCTTTCCGATTCCTTCAAAGAAATCACCAATCTGCGTCTCTTTAGGCTCTTCCATGTTCCCAAATTCACACTCGTCAAAATCTCTTTGGCGGCTTGGGCTCGATTTTCCTCTTTCAGGACAACTTTGCTTAAAGATTTTTTTTTTTTTTTGTTTGATTTTTTTTCGTTTAATGTGCGCTTCTTTATCTAATGAGTTATTATTAAGTGTTTTTTTTTAATTCGTCATTAGTTAAAGTGGCAATCAAGGATACTCGAAAGATTCGTCATTTCATTGAAAACGAAAGGGAATACGGCGCTTGCTACGGACTCGTAGTCTTCGGGCGTAAGGCCGTCGGACGACCCTAGAGACTCGATCTTAACAAAGAGAGGCTGGGAGGACTTGTCCTAGATTGACACAAAGGGACGGGGGACCAATCCAAGCTTGGTGATCATTTCCTCCTTGGTCGCGGACGGGCACGAGAGGTTTCCCAATTCTTTAGCGGCATCGGCATTGGTGGCCTCATGACTCGGGAAGCTGTCTTTGTTTTTGTTTTCCTTTCTCAATTCTTTGCTATCATCTCTTGGACCGAGCCGAGATCAATCGAGTCGGCACTGGACTTCTTCTTCGAACAATTCTTTGCATAACCGGACCATCCCGATCATCGAGGAAATTCCGTGGCCTTAGCTTTTGGCCTTTGTCGGTTCGAATTCGGGTTTCGGATCTTCTGGGCGTAGGAATAGTGGTTGTGAGCTTCTCGGCTGTTCCACCGGAGTCGAGGCACGCCTACGAAGGTATACTCGCTCTTCGTGGTAGTGGTAGCCCCGGGTATCTTGGGTAGGTCCGGGAACATTCTACGGACCGGGTTAGCCTTGGTTCCTCGAACTTGTTGAGGCTATCCTGTAGCTTTAGCCATCTGCCGTAGGAGTGGGCTCTGTGATGTTTCTGGTTGTGTGGGACCCTTTACAAAGTAGTCGGCCAAATTAGGGTGAAGGGGAGAGATTTAGGGTTGTCGGCCGGGACCTTTCTGTGGCGGCTTCAAATCTTTTTCCCTTTGCGGTGTCATTGAGGAGGCCTCATATCCCGGGCCGTGGCGAGTATTGTCCTTTCACCTCGATGAGTTTGTGAGTTCCTTGTTGGTGCTTCCCAGAGGCCAGAGGCCGAGTAGATAGCTCATTTTCTCATCATTTTCAAGACCGGTGGGATTTTATCCCGAGTGGCCGTCGAATCTATGTTGCACACTTGGGCCTTGGGAGGCTCGGCGTGAAGCTTTGTTAGCATGAGACCTTCCTCGTCATGTTTGATTTCGGAATAGGTATTCCGCAGTATCTGTGCCCTCTAAAGTGACTAAATCTCAGTAAATGGTCGTCGAGATCCCCATTCGAGGCAATTTCACACCTTTGGTGGAGGCTTGAGGCGACCCCTTTGACTTGGTGCGGCCAAGGTCTTCCCGATAAGGCATTGAAAGTAATCGGGATGTCGATAACACGGAATTCCACGGTATCAATTTTGTCCAAACCCGAGAGGTCTAAAGTAGCAACTCAGGGGCTTGCTCGGGATGTTGAGTCGTAAGCTTTGGCTTGTGAGAGAAGAAGGCTTCAAGTACGTAGTCTTGATATCAAGCAAGCTCATGATCTTTGCCGGAAGAATGTTCATTCAGGACCCATTATCAACCGGGACCCGAGGAGCGTCGTTCATCCAGTGGGTGTGATGAAGAGAGGCTCGTTATGATCGGCCCCAAATTGAGGAGGTCGAGATACGTGAAAGTGATTATGTTCCCGTAGTGGATGTTTCCAATCATGTACCACATCATCGGGAGTAGCATCAATAGGCACGAGAGTGCGAGCCGGGCTTTCTTCCGGCTTCGGCTTATGGGGATAGGACGAAGTGAGTAGAGACCGAGAGGGAAATGTTGGCTGTGTTTGCTTCAAGCTGGTGAGCACGGGATCCTCTTTTCGGGATCTGGAATTTGTTTGTCTTAGCGTAGGGCGGCGATCTTCTTTCGGTGCTTGATCGTGGCCTTCTTATACGCCTTGGGATTTCCTTGGAAAATGCGCCGGAGCGGGTCAACGGTTAACTTCCTCATCGATCGTCTCTTGGTGGATTTCTTGATCTTTGCTAAGGTCGATGGGGAGCCCTTTTGGCTATTGGCCATTGGTTACGACGGAGTCTAGTGACGGTGAGGGTGGCATGCGGCTCCTTCTGGCGGCCACCTTATGCTTCCCAGTCGCGAGGCTTTTGGGTTTGGGGTTGTGTTGTTGCCCCTTGGATGGCCCGCGAGCTAGGGCGTCCTCAGATTCACTCTCATGGCCGGCCTTGCTCATAGTTATCATGCAACAAGAGTCGCTATTGTCGGGACTCGGCGGCTTTTCGATTTCATCCACGGTATAGTGCGGCCATTACGATTCCCTTACGTAATACTCGAGTTGGAGATGATTATAGCGTTACGTGTGGGAGGCGCATCCGGTATCATGCCGGTTTCTAGGACTTCTCTGAAAGGCGACATACATTCGGGGAAGGTGACCTCTTCTTGGGTAACCACGACAGGAGTGTTACTTTGTTAGGGTGGATTTGATCTAACCGTGGTTATTTTCTCATTTGGGCGGATGGGAGTTAATTTTCCTCTTTCGATCGGATCTTCGACTATCGGCTGGATCGGACACACGAAAACCCTTTCCCCCAAGCATGGTAGGCGGTGTTGAATTCTAAGACATCCACGTGCTCGAGATCCATGAAACTTCATGGCCTTCATGTCCTCGGTCTCATATTCGTCTTAGAAGTTTCTTCGTCGTCGCTTCGATAACTTGACCATTGTGCACGGCTCCCGTGGGCTCATTTCGGCATGATTGTTCCAGTTGTTTCCGGATCGGGGCCTCGGTTGACTCTTCACTCTCGTCATCATCATCATCATCGCGTCATCGGAATCTTCTTCCCATACTACGGGATTTGGTGAGAGGAACGTCGATCAAACCCGTTGGGGGAATATGGGTGCGTGCGGCCGCAAAAATTGTCATATGTTCCCATTCCGGAAGTGGTAATTGTGACTCGGCTTCTCCTCCCGAAATTGCGGGGGAAGAGTGAGAGGGTGGCACGTATTTGACACCGGGTAGGATATAGAAGGAATCCTCCTCTTAGATTCTTCAGCATTCTCGGGATCATATTCGGGCTCTCCCAAAGCCAATTTGCGAAGTGTACTAGCTCCGGATGCTCTTCGGCCTCTTTCTTTGATAAGCCCCGATACGAGCGCCGCCGGAAGCTTTCTTGTTCGATTCTTCTCGATTGTTCTAACCATCTTGTGTAAATGGTTCTTTCATGTTACGGCGGAACGGCCCCGGTTCTTCGGTATCGGCCTTCCCTTTATCCGAGAAATAGCGGGCCTCGTATTCTTGCAAGGAGTCTCGACATGAGACCAAGATGGGTTGATTCGTTCGATATCCTCAAGGTGAGGGGAATCCGAATTCGGGATCCTCGACGAGGTTGGCCACGGGTATTTGGGGACCTTCATCGGCATCTTCATGGGCGTGTGAAGATTCTCCGCATTCAATCATATTCACACGATTATGGTTCCTTGGCGGCGGATTTTTGGCTGTGTTAGGCCCTTCGGGGCCTTCCAACTTTCCTTGCTCTATTAGCCCCTGGATTGCCTTTTTGAGTAAAGCGGTTGTCGATCGGATGTCAGTGAGCTTGATGAAAAGCACAATACTTTGTAGTATCCACGGGAGCATTCGGATTTACGGGTTGGAAATTCTCAGGCCGCAGCAAGCCTTCTTTCACCGGAGTCCCTAAAGATGTCATTCGGGGGCATTCCAAAGTTTTCGAGATTTATGACCGTGATGCAGGCTCATTTGGTTTCTGGGAGCAAAAGGAGTCGTGTTATTACATTCTGTCCCGCATAGTTAATCATCTCTTTGCCTTTAGCGGGGAGCGAGGCGGTGTTTGCGGGAGGAGCCCGATATACGTAGGCGAGTGCGGCGGCCCAGTTCTTTGATTGTAGGCCTTTTCAAACTTAGGCTGCGAGTTAACCACCGTGGCCCGTAAGTACGAGTATGGGAAGTGGCGAGGAGGCTCTCGAATGTGGTTTCAAGCATGGCGGAAGATGTCCGATTGTTCCTCTTCGGAAGGAGGGATGGCCATTTCAGCGAGTTTCAAATTCCACCGCTTGTAGAAGTCCCAGACATTCTCATCGGAGACTGGCTGCTATTTGTTGTTTGTAGGTCAACTCTATTTGTTTCCCATTCCAAGTTGGCCTTATATTTCTTACGTGAAGGCATTGGTAATTTGGTCCCATGTAGCCACGGCTTCGGGTTTCAAACGGGAAGAACCACTTTAAGGCCTTTGGACTTGAGGATAGGCTGAAATAGTCGGCCCAGCTGGCGATTGGTACATCCTTTGGCTTTCATCGCCAAGGTATATGTGTCCAAATGGGTTTTCGGACATGCGGTCCCATCAAAGAGATCCAGATTAGGCATCACGAATTTGTGGGGCGAGAGGAACAATGGAGTCAGTGCAGTAGGCCGGAAGAGCGAACTTCTTGGCGGTCGGTTCGGCGATCTGCGCTTTCATTTCCTTGTGTTGTTCCATGAACCGAGGCCGAGATGAGGGTCTTGTGGCGGAACCATGGCATTCAAGCTAGTGGGCGAGCTAGAGAGAGGAGCTACCACGGAGCGGGCGGGTGGAGGGAACGGCCGATCCGGGGACGTAGGTGAAAACGTCACGGGGGTGAGTTACCACAGGGAGCATGAGTAGGAGCACTGAGCAAAGGATAGAACCTTGCGGACTTCTTTGTTGATTTTCAAGCGGCAAAGTAGGTGGGGGCGGCCCGATGTAGCCGGATAACTTGGATTTCAGTGGGGCCGTAAGTAGGCTTGAGTGCGGGAGCTGCTTGTCCCGGATTGTTAGAATTGCATGGTGCTGTGGTGAAGGTGTGTAACCGGGGAGTGCTGCGGTCTGGTGATTCGGATGACACCGGGATGGAGGCTTGGTAACCCATAGAAGTCTGAGTGAGGAATGGATTTGTGTGAGGAGCGGTGAACTAGTGCGTTACGAGGAGGGGCTCACGGCCGTGGCCCCCGGAACCAAGTTGTGGCGGCATTCGGCGTAGGTACATTCTTTGTGAAGGTCCGGATTGATCGGTTCCGAGCGAGGCGGGATCCCGATTAGGCTGTGGCATTAGAGATAGCCCCAACCATGAGAAGACATTCCGTGCGATTTTGCCCCAGCGATTTGTGCCGTCGAGGGCTGCATGGATCCGGTGGTACTGTGGTTGGGGAGGCTGGTGACCCGAAAATCGAGGAGCATGGAGTTACGGTAGTGGCACCATAGGAGGTGGGTGGCGGCATCCTGGTGTAGTCGAGGGCGGCGAGAGTGGGGTTGGCATCCTCGTCTTCTTCCACGGTGAAGGTGCCATCCCGGATTGAGGTGGCGGCCAGCACCGTGACTCTTAATAGCCTCCATAAAATTTTGTTTATTTGTGCTCTCTGTCGTAACCTCATACGTTACGCTAGCGGATTCCCTTTGTTGCTCTGTCGAGGGGTCCGGGAGGCGGAGTGACGTTATCCCCATCATTACCGGGTGATGCGAGACATTACGAAACCCGGAGTCGGAACAAATGGTGAAAGGCGACGATGCGCTTGACTCTTCCCAGCCCGATCAAACGGTGACCGGTGCCCAGAAACCAAGCTTTGTGCGGAGGCTGCGGGAAAGGACATGAAAGGTTCAATGTCTGCAGGAATGGAAGGAGGGTAGGTGTTTGGGCTTCAGGCTCATGCAACATGCAGTTTATTTGTTCATGTTTACGTAAAACATGTTTTATTAACCTAATCGGTTGGAAAAGATTGCTCTTCTTGTTCGCAAACTACTCTGATTCTGGATCAGTGGGCCCCGTCACTACGTCTCATAAGCCCTCGTATTCCACCTGTATTTCGACCTCCCGGGGTGGACGGCCCGGGCGAGGGTCCTATAGGGCAAGCGGGTCCCACCGGCCAGAAAGAAAAACGATCCTAAAAGTACTGGCGGGTAATCGAGTCTTAACGAGCATTCGATGTAAATTACGAGACAAAGGCGCGTCAAAAGTCAAGATCATGTCAGGAGCTCGACGAAAAGGCGGCATGATTTGGACTGATAAGCGTCCACGATTGATCTTGACTTGTCGTCATTTAAGCCGTAATTAGGCATGGAATATTCATTAATCCTTGATGACTCAGTGTCAATGCTGGGAGTCAGTGTATAATTTGTGCCAGTCAGAGCCGAAGTCAAGGCGCCGGTCAATATCTTGGTCAAAGTCTGCGGCGGAAAATCGGCAGAACTTCGACTGATTAGGGTCCCCGAAAGATATTGAGTCGGTATGCCGACAAAGGCTTGAAAGGAAAGGTCTATACACGGACAGGGCATGACACAGACCAGACTAAAAACCAACCGGGTCTCGGACAAAGTGTGTCACGGACAAGTGCATGGTCGACACGAGGCTCCATGGGATGTTTGGGTAGTCCTGTGCTCATCCGAGAGGCGTAATAAGACCAAACGGACCGCGACAAGGATTTCCCCGGGTTAAGGACGTAGTGTGCAGTGTATGGTCACGTGCGCGTAGTGTGCAAGCAGTCTATATTCTTTTTCTGAGTAAAATAGAGATTTTTTTATGTGTCTTAAAAATATGATGCATGATTTTTTTTTGAGAATTTTCTTCTTTTTTTTTGAAAATCCTTTTTTTTTTGAATTTTTTTTTTTTGAAATTTAATGAGCACATAAGCACGTAAGCACGAAAATTCCGACAGTTAGGGACATTATTCCGACAGTCAAAATTTTGACTTTCTCCGAGGCGGCCAAAACAACATGAAAACTGTGCAAAAATCAACACACACACAAAAATGATTTTCAAAGCCGGGACGGAAGCTTGACCCTCAAAAGCTTTTTTTTTTTTGAAAACGGTGATACCGGTACGTGGGATTGTTAGACCACAATTTATCCCCGACTCGTGTTAGGAGGCGATAACGGGAAATTTAGTGGTTTCCACCAATATACCAAATACCATTTTTTTTTAAAAAAAAGCTTAGTCCCCAAGGAGTCGCCACTGTGATGATGTGTGAATGTATCGAAAATTTTCCCATTTTTTGTTTGAAAAAATCAACGAAACGGAGTCGCCACGCCATTTTAATTTTGAGGGCCAAAACTTTGAAAAAAGCCCGAGATCAGAGATTTAGGTTCGGAGGTCATGTTACACGCCGGGAAGGACGTTAGTGTGCACCGGAATGCCTCGTAAAGCGAGTCTTCCAAGCTGAAAATCATTTGTGTGTGTGTGTGTGTGTGTGTTTGGCCAAAATACTTTGAAACTCAGAAAAGTAAAAATTGGGATATCTTTTTAAGACTCCTTAAACTGATCCCATGATTTTTTGGGTGATTTTTGGGTTGAGATTTGGAACTCAAAAGATTTTTGGAAGTTGAAAACCATTTCTGCCAGAATGAAAAAAGGCAGTGGACCTTTGATTTTGAAATGTATTCAAGGGTCTTAAAACTTCATAATCTGGATAAACTCAGAGAATGAAAGTTGTTCTAGACACCTTAAATAAGGTTTGTGCGAAGTAATTTTCCATTTTGA